>CM052190.1:14882447-14916908 GCA_028455805.1 Lasioglossum figueresi | reverse complement strand
GGTGCAGCTCTTTGGGTTAACGACTGTCTGTGTACCAAAATTCAACTACGTTTTTTGTGTTTCGATATTGTTTTATCGTTACAGAGGACAGAGGAACAACACTAATTTAAATAACTCTAATTTAATTTGAACGCTTCATCCTGAAAGATTTCCAGGATAAAAACATATTGAAGCAGCCCTTTGGGTTAACGACTGTCTGTGTACCAAATTTCAACAATATTTTTTGTGTTTCGATATTTTTTTACCGTTAAAGAGGACAGAAACTGGCAATTATACAGTGAGTGTAAAAAGTATTCGTACGCCATTTAAAACAGAATAACTTTTTTATAATTCTACCAAACGACCTGATGTTTTGTAAACAATTAGAAGCATTGGTTCACCAAATAATCTGCTAAAAAGATTTTCCAAAAATTACAATTTACAAGGTTGCATGTAAAAATAAAAAAAAAGCATTTTTTAAAACTTTTTTTATTTGGGCCCGCAATGAAAATTTAAAATATATGTTTTTTAGATCCATGTTAGTTATACAAATGCTGAAAATTTCATCGAAATCGATTAACATACCAAAGAGCTGCCAGCAGAGATGGGAAAAAATTTAATCAACGATTGACGAATGAATTTCTACTTCAATCGTTAATCGCAATTAACAATTAAACTTCTACTTTAATCGTTAGTTGCGGTTGACGATTACATTCTTTTCAACTGTAATCGTTAATCGCGGATAATTGATTAATGATTAACTGCTCAAATTTCGAAATGAAATACGGAATCAAAATTGTAGGCATACTGAAAAAAATGTAAATTGAGTTTTTGTTGAAATGTATGTATTTCTGTCAATTCTCCATCTCCGTTCTCTGTCTCTCTCTCTTCCTCCTTATTACAATTTACGGATAGACCGTGTGGGAATTAATTTCAACAATTGATTGAATCAGTCTCCGATTTTTCGATGTTTCAATCGTCCATTGTTTAATGATTACCTTTTTGAATCGTACACATTAATCTATCAATCTTGGTTAAAAATTTTATTGTTTAATGCCCAACTTTGGCTACAAGCGGCTAAATGTGGTGAAAATCATAGTTTTTCGCGACTTATGGTCAGTTTCTGCTTTAAATCCACAGATTTTTCAATCTTTCGATGCGTGTCGTTTTTTTCTGCGTCAACTGATTTCGATGAAATTTTTAGCATGTGTATAAGTAACATACATTTACGAAACCTATATTTTAAATTTTCATTACGTGCTCTAATAAAAAAGTTATAAATGATGCCTCTTTTACTTTCTCATGTAATTCTCAGCAATTACAATTTTTTCACAATCTTTTTTGCATGTAATTTGGTAAATCACTTCTTCTAATCGCTCAAAAAAGACAGGTTGTTTTGTGCGATCATAAAAAAGTTATTAATTAATGTTGATGTTCTCGGCGCTACGGTTTCGATCAATTTCTACTGATAAATAAAAAATGTATTTATTTCTATTCTAGTTCTATTCTCATAGATCGTTCTTTATATCTATTTCTATTTCTATTCTCTTTCGATTCTAGTTTGAATCATTTTCAAGATGTAACTATTTGCCTTGCGTCTGTAAAAGTATAAATTTATTGTACAATTTTCAAAATGCAATATTCAACTGCAATATTCGAAACGTCGATGATTATTTGATAATCTGCAAAATTGTTTTTTGATTTATCAGTAGAAATTGATCGAAACCGTAGCGCCGAGAACATCAACATTAATTATTAACAATATTACGATCGAGATATAGAGACATATAAAAAAAGTTATACTGTTTTAAAGTGCGTTCAAATACTTTCGTGGTTCGCTGTAGAAAAGTTGGAAGAAATGTTAATTTACGAGTTAAAATGGCTCCGGATGCAAAGGGTTAAAGAAACGTGTCGTTCACGACCAGAGTTGTGCTAATTCAATTACATTGTAATTCAATTACACAATTGAATTACACTGTATTTCAATTATATAGTAATTCAACTACGTCGTAACTGAATTACATAATTCAAACCTTTCGATTAATTCAATTACTAATTATTTCAATCAGATGTGTAATTGAAATACAATATAATTAAAATACAGCTCTCCAAATTATAGCCCAGAACTTTGATGAAGTGCGATATATTTTTATGTTATCCTTTCATATATTTGTTTGCTGTCAATGCGGCGTATTTTTTATTCCTGGTTCTCGTAATTCATAATTAATGTAATTTAATTACAAAGTATTTTATAATTGTACTCTTTTATTAGATTAGTGATTTAACTGAAATAAATCTAATATGTAGTCATCTAATTGTATGAAGATCTGAATTATAAATTACAATATGACTGAACTACAATGTAATTTAATTACTTTGTAATTATAATTTCTGGAGTAATTCAATTGTAATTCAATTGTAATTCTGCACAACTCTGTTCACGACAGATGTGGAACGTTGCGTATCGTGAATCTGTCCTTCGAATCCGATCGCAGCTACGAATTTCTGACGACTCGGGAGCAATGAAAAGCAGAAAAACGAAACGACCTGTCTGCGGGTATGAAAACGAAAGGAATGCGTATCTCTAGCTTTCTCTATCTCTTCGTCCAGCCTTGTTTCCCGGTGATTCTTGCGCGCCGTGACATCGGGACTGGCTGCATTGCACGCGAGAGATCGACGGACCAAGCGGGGTCAAAGATGCATTGGGCGAAGGGAGCCAAGGGGAAGCGTGTTTCAAATACATTCGGTCCACATGCTGCAGTAAAATCGTAACATTTCAAAAAAGTGGCCAAATTTTTGGTTGCTCAAACGCCTAAAATATTGCTAAAATGTCGTTCTTTAAACTAGAAGAAAGTGTAAATCTATTCAAAACGGTTGTAAAGTTGTTAAAAACAATGAAGTAAAAAACGCGTAGAGCAAAAAATTAAAATTCGCCAATTTTAGGTAGTTATGTATTTTTTGCAGTGAAAATTCAATACTTATATTGTATGCGACAACAAACTGATAAATATATCATTTTGATATCGAAAGGAAATGAATTTTTTATTTTATTAACTATAATGCACTTTATAGACGATCTGAAAAAAATTAAGAACATTTTTTCGGGATTTTTGGACATTCTCAATTTTTTAAATTATAGTTGCCGTTATCATAACAACTCACAACTATCACGATAATATCGAGTAGTCATCCAGTTTCTGGAATTTTAGAAAAATCGATTCTGCAATAAAAAAATTCGGAAAGAAATCACAGTCGTGTGTTCTATCGGGTAGAACCTTGATGCATTTTTTGGTAATGTTTTGTTAAGCAGAACTGAAGAAATAATTGATTAAATTGTGCTCCCCCTACAACTACCCTTGTAGTAGGGCTACCGACTTTTTATTCTTACAAATAAGGATACAATTGGAAAATCAGTAGCATTTTCAATTTCAAGGGATTTAAATGATATAAACGTTTCGTGTCACAACAGAGACGAGAAATATTGCAGTAAATAATACTGTCATTAATTACACTTTAACCGAAACGAAGTCAAATAATTCGACTCATGTAAACGAAGCTTAAGCGTGAGATACGTGCGTTCATGCTGTTGGCGCATAATATGGAAACGGCGCAAGAAATAATTCGAAGTTGCAATTATTACGATCAGATAATTATTCAATTAGAGAGCGTTTACTTTTGTAAAGACATAGCAGCGATTATGGACATTGGATTCGCGCTTTAAACAAGCTTGCACAATTGTCGTGTAATATGCAATTTCTGTTTCCGCCTTCGTCAATTCGCACTGGGTTAATGGATGAAAAGTTCATTGGACGGTGGAGAAGCTTCAGTAAAATTAATTATGAACATCAAATGCAATTATTATTAATTCATGCGAGACTTATTATTCATGTTATTCAAGTGCAGCGTACATGGAGACTTCTCATACTAGAAAGGCCGTGCCTCGTTGAAACGTGCATTCTTGAATGTAGTATGCTCATCGTACATCCGACTGGCATGAAAAGGAACATAATTTTAGCACAATTTTAAAACTTGATGTTGAACTACATTTAAAGAATCCGTCATAAATGGTATTTTAACATAATTGAGTCTCTAATCAAGACATATACTAGCGGCCAAAAGTTTAAAATCACACCGTAAATTCAGAGAGACAGGATGTTTCTAAGAAATACTGAATGCCTTTAGAATAACCAAGGAAGATTTATTTGTCAAACAAAATTACGAGTAGCATGTTTTACATTTTGCATTATTTTTTTTCTTATCAAGGAATGCGTATTTTTCTTGGAATTGTACTTTCATTAAAAAACCGCTTTTGTCTTTAATGACAGCCTGACATATTCAGGGAATCCTGGCCATTAGTTTTGCGAATATGTTTAATTTGATATTTATTCATGTTTCTTGTATTTAGGGGTTCTAAAGTCTTACCTTATTCCATAATTGTTCAAAGTCAATGGTTCATGGCTGAGGATTTTTTAAAAGACTCCTTCAATAGCAACAACAAATTTAATGATAAACCAACAACTCACCCGCAATAACAAAATCCAATAATTTCCTTCGGAATTATTGTGTGAAAGAAGATTTTTAATCTTCCATATATATGAATATTTTTAATTTTATATTTTTCCATGTTTCTTGTATTTAGAAGTTGCCAAAAATGTCCCGTTAGAAAAGTCCATTTCGAGCATTTTTTTACACTCGGTGTATAAACTATACAATAGCATTGTGGACATAAGTAAAATCCTGAAATCTAAACTACTTAATATTTGATATAATAACGATGGATCATTTCAAAATTTATCGGTATATTCGATTTTTACAAAAATCAGCAAGTGATTTCAAACTTTTAGCCGGTAGTGTAAATATTTGGGTTTCTACATATTATTTTATATAAAATTATATAAAATTTGATACAATTGATGTTGTTGAGAATGCTAAAATATATCAATAATAACATTCTTACATTTGTCTAAAATATAGAATCATCGTTAACGAAGCGAAGATATTACAAAATCATAATAGAATTGAAAAAATGAAACCGTCAATTTCACAATTGTAAGCACAAGAAACTTTGAGAAATAAGCCCAAAATTCATATGTCGAGTTAATGGTCAAACCAAGATTAAAATTACATAAGGTGAATTTATTGGAAGAAATTGAGAATTAATTAGCATTTATTAATTATTCGATTGCACTAAATTTTCAAAAACCGTACACGCCATTACTGTACGAAATCCACTCTGTAATTAAAATAAATAATAATTTCCTGAAGAATGAATTTCGAAACGGTTTATAGGGGATAATCTGGTTACGTCTGCAAAGTCGTAAAGTAAATTTGCCCTGCATATAGAGTTAAAATTAAAAGCCTATTAATATTTATGGAACTTTTCTCCACACCAAATTTTCAGAAAATTATACATTTCTAAAAAAATTCCTTCCAGCGTATTTATTATTCAATTACTCCTTTTTCGACGATTTATGAAAGAGGCTCATACGACTTTTGCAATTTTTAGCTTAATTTTTTAAAATCGTATTATTGGACATTGTAAATTTATATTATATACTTTATGAGAAGAAGAATATTTTAACGAAATACGAAATTGGCGATTCAAACATGGGGATTTTTAAGCAAAATAAAAATGTTCTGCATTGATTGTGGCAAGCAGGAGTAAAATAAAAATTGATTTCATCCCTTAATGATTTTGTTGCATTAAAAACAACATTACAATATTCTTAAATTTTTCTAATCTTTTACTGTTTCATATTTCACCTACTCAATTTGTTCTAGATGAATCAAAATCCGCAGTCTAATGATTACATATTGCAAAAGCGAAGACTAAACAATCTAACGCGGTTTCCTCCAATCGTCATTTTCGTTTTCTACAATTAGAAAAGAATGTTGAATATATAATTATTTCTTTTTACACTCCGCAGTGCAGTACAGTTTGCGACATCTATGAAAATCGGGCACGAATTTATGCAACCATCTAATATGAACTACTTATGTCGAAAAGTGAATGTCATGCGCGTATGTGAAACTCGCAGTGAAATAATAATAAATAATATTGGGTTGGGGAAAAAGTTTCTCGTATCCACCCGACAGATGGTCTTACCATGTCCTAACTCTGTTAATATTAATCGGATCTGGCATTACTTGAGCGCGTCTGGAAGGTGATACATCATAGAGTAGTTACAAACAAGAAATTGTGGTCCCACCTACAAACTTTCAAAATTCTTAGCTAATATTTTATCTAAAATAATAGGAAAATCTCCTTTTCATACTATAGATAGTTGGCATTTTGCTAAAGAAATTAGAACGATTGAAATTCCTAATGACACATCAATGTTAGTGTCTCTCGATGTAACCTCTCTATTTACAAATGTGCCCATTGATTTAGCGTTACAGGTAATAGATTGTCGTTGGGATGAAATAAAACAACACACCAACATACAACATGACGAGTTTCGTCATGCTGTTAAATTCGTATTGGAAGCTAATGTGTTCTTATTTAATGGTGTCTATTACAAACAAATATTTGGGACAGCTATGGGATCTTCAATTTCCCCAGTTGTCGCAAATCTTGTAATGGAAAGACTAGAGGAAGTTTCCATTTCTAAATTTCCTTTTGAATTAACGTTATATAAAAGATACGTAGATGACATTATTACTTGTATAAAACCTGAACAATTAGAAATTGTATTAAACACGTTTAATAGTGTTCATGAAAGATTGCAGTTCACATATGAAATCGAAAACAATTCAAGTCTGAGCTTTCTTGATGTTAATGTAATTAGAGCAGTAAATACATTAAAAACGAATTGGTTCCATAAAACTAGCTGGTCAGGTAGATATGTCAACTTCTACTCGTTCCATCCTACGGAACATAAGGTTGGCTTAATCAAAGGTTTGATAGATCTTGCGGTCCAACGTTCGAATCCTGAATTTCGACCTGACAATTTATTGTTAATAAAAAATGTTTCGAAACGGAACGGTTACTAAAGTTTTACATGAAATATCATTAAAGAACGTATTTTTGAACTATATCGTCCTATTTTTGTCAAAAAACAAAAAGCAGATAGATTTTTAAGAACTGGTCCAATTAATTGGAAAAATACTGTAGTCATACCATATGTTGAAAACATTTCAAAGGATATAAAAAGGATTTTTCGAAGAGTAGGAATGCATACAATTTTCAAAATACCTCGCTATCTAAAATCTTTATTTCCATCTATTAAAGACAAGCTGCCGCGTTGGAAAAAGTTCAACGTTGTTTATTCAATTCCTTGTTTGGGATGCGATTTGGTATATATCGGACAAACATCCAGAAATTTAGAAACACGTGTTACAGAACATAAACATAATATTTTTTACCACCAGTACAACACACAGCGTTGACGAAACATTCGCTAAAATTGGATCATAGATTTGATTTCGAGAACATTAAAATAGTTGACGAAGAAGCTAATTTACATCAAAGGTTATTATTGCAAACAATTCATACGATTAAACACCATAGCGTAAATCTTAGGTATGAAACTCCTAAGATACATGAATACTACGCAACGTTACCGAATCAGTAATGTTTTATGATGAAATTCTTTCCAACCAAAATAACCTGTAGTTATTTTCTCGAATTATTAAACAATCTTATATTACATACAATTAAGTGTATAAAATTCTTCCAATAAAAGTCGAATGTTAATAATTGAATTTACCGTTTTTGGTATATTCACATAAATGGGCTAAAAGACATATTATGTTTTTCAAATTTACCGCCTAATATCGATCGGTGTAACCTAGATCGTTCGAATATATTCAGTGTCTTGACAACAAGCATTTAATGACACACGTGTGTCACGATGTCCATAGTAAAGTATTAAATCACATCAAAAACAAGTAAGTTGGTTTCATGAGCAATATTTGCAAACAAGTTTTGTTATTACATTCAAGCAGTTTAATAGTGCATTTTGAAAATTGTACAACAAATATATATTTTTAGAGACGCAAGGCAAATACATCTTGAAAATGATTCAAACTAGAATCGAAACGTCGATGATTATTTGATAATCTGCAAAATTGTTTTTGGATTTCTCAGTAGAAATTGATCGAAACCGTAGCGCCGAGAACATTGAACATTTATTATCAAGAAATTGTGATACTCGTTTATTTAGTCAAAAGTTATTACGTCTTAAAAATAAGTGAAAATAAAGGAGAAATTCGATACATTTTGAAATTTTATTACAAAAACGGAAAGAATGCGACTCAAGCTGGTAAAAAAATTTGTGATGTTTATGGACGTGATACAGAATCAATACGTGTGGCACAAAGTTGGTTTAAGCGTTTTGCATCTCGAAATTTTGACGTCAAAGATACACCTCGTTCTGGTCGTCCAGTCACTGAAAAAGTCGATGAAATCGTGCAAACGGTTGAGCAAGACCGGCGCATTAGTAGTCGTGATATCGGTAAGGAACTAAATATCGACCACAAAACAGTTCTAAACCATTTAAGGATTGCGTCTCCAAGCCAGACGACACTCGCGCGTGACTGCACACAGTCATCACGGTACATTCACACCCCGCTAGACCACATATCCTTACGCGAGGATTGCAAGGATCTGGGATTCCCCACTCCTGATTTCTGAATAATGCAAAGACGGGGTTTCTTAGTACTCAAAATCTCTACATGAAAGATCAGTCTGGGGGGCTATTTGCCTCAAAAGTCCTACTTTTACGTTTTCGACGCGTAATTCTCATTATTCGGCAGCATGTCACGGAGCCGCGAGGAGCAATGGACAGGCGACGGTGCTGCCGCCTATCGTGGCTGTCGATATGCTGCCGAATAATGAGAATTACGCGTCGAAAACGTAAAAGTAGTACTTTTGAGGCAAATAGCCACCTAGATTGTTCTTTCATCTAACGATTTTCACTACTAAGAAACCCCATCTTTGCATTATTGAGAAATCAGGAGTGGAATCCTGGACCCTTGCAGTCGTCGCGTGCGTATACGAGGTGTGATCAAAAAGTAAGATGACTTTTTATTTTTATCAAAAAATATTTATGTTGTCCCCTTCAAAGTAATCCCCCTCAGATATAATAGGGGAAGAGGTTGGGTTATGAGACGGGTTTTGTTTTTGCTCTGTAACTTTTTGCTTGACGAAGATATCAAAGAGTTTTATATACCGTTGGAAAGGTGAAGGAAATACGCAACTTTTATATGTAAAAAGTTTCGTGATTTGATCAACAAGTAAAATTTTATGGCCAATTTATCCTCGCATACGTATACGTGGTCTAGCGGTGTGTGAGTGTACTGTGGTGACTTTGTGCAGTCACGCGCGAGTTTCGTCTGTCTAGGAGACGAAGTCCTTGATTTTTCTCCTCTACGCACAGTTTTTGAAAAATGAGTTTGAAAAATGAGTTTGAAAAAAGACATATTTTACAACTTTGAACAAATATTGTGATGTTATTATAAAAGATATTGTATTGTTCTTGACAGCAAAAAATTCTACAGACTTTCCCGAATACAGTGATATCCGATATTAATACGATATGTTTGTTTAAACATGTCTAAACTGCGCCGTAGGGAGAATTAGATTTTCGATCGAAACATGGGTTTGCGGGAATCGGTTTTTGGTCCTTATACGAGCATATTTGAAGCTGCACAAAGGTTCATTCGATAGAGGAAGGTTCAGCGAAGCGCGCTGTGCCGTATCATATGAGTCAAAAAAAGTCTTTTGGAGACAGAAAAATAAGTCCAAAGTAGAACAAAAATCGAGAAAAACACCCGCGGATTGCAATGTATTTTTCAGTCTCTAAAAGACTTTTTTGACTCATATGATTGGGCACAGCGCGCTGCGCTGAACCTCCCTCTACAAAATGAACCTTTCTACAGCTCAAAATATGGTATAAGGATAAAAAAAATCGATTCCCGTGATTGCATTCACATAGCAGAGATTTCCCCATATTACGTTCGTGAAGACAGAGGTCCTCTCTGATGCAGAGGAAGTCTAGAGCCAATTTTAATTCAGCTAATTAGACGAGATGGCGCCTAGTCAGGACTGTCAACGTGGAATCATAACAACAAAAATATAAAGGGCTTGAATCTACTCGGATCCATTAATATCAATAAAGATATTAATAAAAAAAGAAGAAGAAAACGTGGAATCATAGCAAAACTGAAGCGTTAGGCTGATACATATGTATGTTTATTAGTGTTACCACAAAAAAACAGCTGCACAGAGGTAGGTAATACTGATAAATACTCTAAAATCTGAAATTTACATGGATATCCTTCCCCCTTAAAGAAGGCGGGATACAAAAAACAGCTTGATATTTGGGTGCCTAATGAATTAACATTGGAAAATGTAATGGACCGAATTTCACTTTGCGAGACGTAGCTAACGCGAAACAAAATCGAACCTTTCTTGAAACGGCTCATTACAGGCGACGAAAATTGGATCACGTACGACAATAATGTACGAAAAAGATCGTGGTCGATGCGAGGCGAAGCTCCGCAAACCGTGTCAAAGCCAGAATTAACACCAAGGAAGGTGATGCTGTGTGTTTGGTGGGATCGTAAAGGATTGATTCTAACCTCTACAATCAATAACTGGAAAGATTACGGCAAGCAATCGAGATAGCGACCAGAATTGATAAACAGGAGAAGCGTCGTCTTCCATCACGATAATGCCAGACCCCACACATCTTTGGCGACCCGTCAAAAATTAAGAAAGCTCGGTTGGGAAATTTTTATGCATCCACCGTATAGTCTTGATCCATCATCAGACTACCATTTGTTTCGGTTTCTAGACAACTTTCTTAATAGTGTGAAGTTGACCTCAAAAGAAGCCTGTAAAAGTCGCGTATCGCAGTTTTCCGTCCAAAAATCGCAGAAGTTCTACAGTGATGCGATGATGGTTTTACCTCAAAAATGGCAAAAGGTGGTCGATCAAAGCGGCACATACTGACTTAAAAAACCTCATTTAAAATATGGAAGAAAACTTGATTCATTTCTGTAATAAAATACGAAGAAACTTTGTCTTGGAAACTTTGTACACCTCGTTCTGGTCGACCCGTCACTGGAAAAGTCGATGAAATCATACAAACAGATGAGCAAGACCGGCACGTCAGCAGTCGTGATATCAGTAAGGAACTAAACGTTGACCACAAAACTGTTCTAAACCTCTTAAGGAAGGCCTGATACAAAAAACATCTCTATGTTTGGATGCCTCATGAGGTAACAGTGAAAAATTAAATGGATCGACATCTTTGGCGACCCGTCAAAGATTAAGAGTGTATAGTCCTGATATTGCACCATCAGACAACCATTTGTTTCGGTCTCTACAGAACTCTCTTAATAGTGTGAAGTTGTCTTCAAAAGAGGCCTGTGAAAATCACGTATCGCAGTTTTCCGTCGAGAAATAGCAGAAGTTCTACACTGTAGAATCTACAGTGACGAGATGATGGCTTTACCTCAAAAACAGCGAGAGATGGTCGATCAAATACTTGATTTAATAAACTTCATTTGAAATATGGAAAAAACTTGGTTCGTTTCTGCATTAAAATACGAAGCAACTTTGTCCCCGATCCAATATTTGGTGAAAGCTGACCTTTGGAAGACCACAACTGAACTGGAGGATAATCTGGTGCATCGACGATATCATAAAGTGAGTTTGTTCCTCGACTAATTGGGACATGTTTCGATAAACTAGTCGGGGGTGCCCAGGCATGTACCTACATATCTATAGTTCGACTCTGCGAGAGGAGTTGGTGGTGTTCAGTTCGCTTCGCTTCTGGACAGGAAACGAGCAATTAAGTGGTCATAGCAAGCTTATCTCGCACGAGAGAAGAAGCAACATGCGAGAGGCAGCCTCGTCTGATGATGGCACAGGGTAGCCGGAGAGAACGGCCAGGGGAAAGGAAAAGTGGGATAGCAAGCAGCGAAAGAGAAGGAAAAAGAAGCGAGGTCGTAAACTCGTTCACGAATCGGCACGAGACCACGGTGTGTAAAACGATCGTGATTGGAATGCCATAAGCGCCGATGGATCAACCGTGTAGATATACCTATTGCTCTCGGGCCACCGCAATAAAATCGGTGATTTAGTTCGGACTATTCACGGAGGGAAATCGAATAATCGAGGATGTGTAAAATTGATTTACCGCCCAGACACTCCCCCCGGCGAGATAACAGATTTTCTCGTCTCGGTTTTGAATTTCCGACGGTCGTTTATTGCCCGAGACAAGAAATTTCACTTGTTCTTCGTTTTCCCTCGCAGTTGGTCCCGCCGTCGACAATAAATCTCGTCCCCATTGATTTTATGGTTGCAACAAACTTCGCGCCATCAGCTTGCACCCGCTTGTACTTTATCCATGTTGCGTTAAACGCGGAAAATGTGTGGGGGTGTATCCATAAAATGCAAACAAGACTACCAAACGTACAACCACTGGGAAATTCACTAACTTGCAGTATCATCAGTTCATACAGGGTGTCCCAAAAATGGTGTACCTCCTTAAAGTGAGCGACTCCTGAGGTTATTTCGACTAACTTTTCATTGAATTATTAAAAACAAAAGTTTTGGCATTGGCCGAGTTGGAATTCGTCCGCCGTAGCCGCGCTCTGATTGGGCCGTGTTTTCCGCTGATAACTCCTGAACAAAGCTGCGGAGAAGATTTTTGCAAAGAAAAGAATTACTTCAAACCACCTCCGGAATCAGCCTCTTTAAAAACGTACATTTCTCGACAACCTGTGCGTGGAATCTAGTTGCAAGCAGTGATGTTACAAAAGTGCAAGATTTCAGTCTTAGTATAGTAAATTCTCGATGGAATGAGGTACCTTGAGCATATGATTTGATTCTGAAAAATGAATGTATAACTAGTGTATTTGTGTATATTTTGTATTTTGTTGTTTCGGTACATTTCCACCAATATAACTGCTCAGGGCTCTGCTACTTGATCATAGATACGTTACTGTTTTCCGTGCATGAGAGTGAATTCTTGCACTTTTGTAACATCGCTGGCAGCAAGCTGCATCATACGCGATGAATGCTAATTTATCCATCGACTATTCGAAATTTAATTCTAAATGTAAGAATTTTTTAACGTATTTCGCATGAATCAAGCAAATTTATTGCATTATTTAGTTAGTATTATTTCTTTAACACTAAACCTACCGAGCCTTAAAAGTAACTGGTACATGTTCCCTTATAAAAATGACAAGATTGATTTTATTTAGACTTTGTGCGTCTCCTATTGTAATACGTGCTCTACTAAAGATATCTAAACAATCATTTTTTATGAGATCACTATTTTTATTTCAGTGATTGTAATATAAAAAATTTGGAACCGGTCATTTTGATCGGTGATGGTAGGTTTAGTGTTGATAACACAGTTTCTGCGAAGCGAGCAGTGTCGCCAGACTTGTGTCCCGACTCTACATTCTCCCTCTACGTCGCTTAAACACAAAGTTAAAGGTATCGTAGAACAATTATAGAAGCTTACAAAAGTTCCATATAAACTACTTTTAGTATTGATAGAGAACGATATTTCAAATACGTAATTGGTCTATCAGAAAATCGAATGTACCCTGTTGAACATTATAGCGCGGCAGCTACCGATGGCTTGAGTTGTGCTAACGACAAAGTGGAAAAGAATGAGCCTAATCTTTGGAGTTTACAAGAGAACTTTGGTAATTCGAAAAGTTTGACCTTTTCAAGCATGACCGGATAGCGAAGAAACCCAGCGAAATTTCCAAGCAATTTCATTTTCTAATACTTTGTTAAAGACATCCTTTAATCGATCATTCATGTTAGCTAATTTTTTTATGTATCTCGGAAGTTGTGGTAAATATGAACTATAAAGAAATAGTATCAAAGTAAGTGTAACTAATATTTATATGAAACATTTAAATATAATTAATAGTGTGGATGAAAATAGAAATATATGTTCCATTTTAAGCGTATTAGTTATGTGTTTAATTATTCTACAGTGGGTTTACAAAGTATTCGTACATTTTTTAAAGTGGAATAACTTTTTTATAATTGTACCAAACGACCTGACTTTTTATAATCAATTAGAAGCATTGGTTTACGAAATTATATGCGAAAAAGATTTTCCAAAAGTTACAATTTACAAGGTTACATGGAAAAATATTATAAAATAGGCATTTTCAAAACTTTTTTATTTGGGTCCCGAATGAAAATTTCAAATATATGCTTTGTGAAAATTTCATCGAAATCGATTGACGCAAGAAAAAACGATACGCATCGAAAGATGTAGAATTCTGTGTATTTTAAGCAGAAACTGATCAAAAGTCGTGTAAAACTACGATTTTCATCATTTTTAACCGCTTGTAGCTCGTGTGTATGTAAATCGATTTCGATGAAATTATCAGCAAGCGTATACCTGCTATTAGATCTACAAAACATTAATTTAAATTTTCTTTAAGGGCCCAAATGCCCTAATTTAAGAAAGTTTTAAAAAATGTCTCTTTTATTTTTGCATGCAACCTTGTAAATTATAATTTTTGGAAAATCTTTTTTGCATTTCATTTCGTAAACCAATGCTTCTAATTGATTATAAAAAATCAGGTCGTTTGGTACAATTATAAAAAAGTTATTCTATTTTAAAAGGTGTGCGAATACTTTGTACACCCACTGTATATAAATATTAATCATGCCTAATTTTATATTATTTCTTTGCAGTTTATATTTGGCATACGTAATTACCGTTTTTTAATTATTTATGAGAAAAATGAATCAATTAAGTTGGTGAAAGTACCCTTAAAAAATGAAGAAAAAAGATGTTTATACTAAAAGAAAGTGCAAAGGAAGAAAAGTTGGCTTTTTTCAAGGTTCTAGATTAGAAGACCCCCTTAATCGACTCAAGAAATTAACTAATTAGCAATGTTTTCATTTCTGATCGGTAACCTCCGCAAACACGAGATTAAATATTCCAAAAATCTAAATAATTGATAATATTCGCAAATTTATTTAAGTTGAAAAATTATGAAATGATATCAACTGTGAAAACAATAGGAACACGATTAAACTTAATCCTTAGCCCTCGATTGTTGACTCTGAGAGGCGCCACTAAATATTGCTCTACCATTATTCAAAATATTGTTTACATTATTAAATATGTCGGTGTCTAAACAATGACTAAAATTTAAGTATTGTATGAAGTATTATAGAAATTTCATATCCATCAAATTTAAAAAATCATAGAGGGAATGAAAATAATCTATGTCGAAAGAAATGTTTAATTTTCGAGTTAAAAAATCGCTCCGAATGCAAACTTAATTAAACTCGGAAGGAAAGGTAGTGAAATAATTATATTATATTATAATTATATAAAGGTAGTGGTGTTAAGAAAATAATGATTAAACTTGACATGCTCATATTTAAATACTCATTGCTCACCGAGCTTCTGTTGAAACTATTAATTCCGAGTAAAAAGTTAGTGGTACTTTTCATAGCACTTTCACGAAACGTTTATCTCCTTGACTAAGCGGATCTTAGGGTAGGGCGGGAAACAGATGCAAATTTTTAGTAATCCAGGCGGAAGTAACAAGCCGCAGCTGCACGATAAAACCGTCTAATTCTTACAGAATTGTGGGGAAATCCATCCCGAAAGAGCCTCGTGTTCAAGCGAATACTAACCGAGATAAACAAGTCGACCAAACGAATCATCGCACAAGGGTCGGATAAAATTAATCCGAGAGATAATCTTCAAGGACTTATCAAAGATCTCTTCTGCGAAAGAACCGCAGTCACCTTTACCACCTATTTAATTGTACCTTCGGACTCGACTTGAATCTCAGAGATTGCAGGTTTTCAATATTGCCTGGCAGCGAGAAAACATCTCGTGAAAATTTCACAAAAATTCTTATCAAAGTTCTAATCTTCAACATGAAAAATTCTGATGCTGAATATGCAATACAAAAAGGGTATAGCAGGATAAGATGGTCGAAAGTGTCCAAAAACTTCTAGCTTCAAGTTGGTAGCTCTACCACAAGGGTAGTCATAGGATGAACTTTGTTTCAGTAAATTATGCTGTATTTCATGAATATTCTACTTAACAGCACACATGACAGTGAATTATTTCAAAATTTTTGATTGCAAAATCGGTTTTGGAAAAATCCAGAAGCATAAAATCACCAATTTTATATTGAAGTTATATACCACGTTTATATTATAATTTTAGTCAGTATCCCATCGCGATAATAATAATAATATGTAATAATATGTAATATATAATGATAAATGTAATAATATGTAAATATATAAAATAAAAAGAATAATAATATGTATTTTTTCAGATTTTTCGGATTATGAAAACTTGACCATCTTATCCGGCTACACTAAATTTCTTTTACAATTTGGTAGATAATTTTTCTTCGTGTACAGAGCCCACAATGTAATACATTAAAATTGGAAAATTGTTACGGCGTGGAGTAGCATTATGAATTTTATATTTGCGCGACATCGGGAATACTTTTAAATAGTTTATAAAATAGATTATCACAAAAACAGAAGGTATCCGCGTTTCTTTCAAATTCCTTCTGTGAAGATGCGAACAAACATCGTTAACGTTTTATATAACATTGACTTTTATCAGTAGTATTTGCTGTGCCGTAGCTCTGCATTAATCCGGACTCTCGCTGTGTCAACGGCGAGACCCTATCGAGCAATCTAGAAAATATTTTTCACGGGATTTCTCCCGCTCTTGTTTACAGAATCCGTCCTGCGATTCCATTGTAAAATATTGCGACGTTGTATAACAAGCATCTGTATGAACGAAGCTGTAGCGTGTAGCTTTACAGGATCGGGATTCTACGAATAACAAGATATCGCTGGCCGGTCGTGACAAAGCTAACATTCGGCATTGTCCGAGCCTAAGTCGACATGTTGACCGTACGAATTGACCGGCACAGGGTATTATACATTGTTTGGAGCGAAACGCGAAAAGCGGTTTAAGGGCGCTGTCACATGTAAACGGTGAAAACTCGATCAATTTTCATGAATTTTTTCGAATTTTTTGCATCTAGTCAATTAATTCATGTTGCTTGGCAGAAAAACTGAAGTCGTTCGATCCATTTATAAAAAAGTTATTCGGATTCAGTGTGCGCCGTTAATTACACTGTCCAACAAATTTCAACTTTTTTTATGTTTCGCTACAACTGTTGGGTGCACTTATAGAGTTTTTTGCGCTGATTCCGAATCTGGCCTTAATTTTTCTCCTACACGTACAGTTTTTGAGAAACATGGCCTTGAAAATAAACCACATTTTTCAACTTTAAACAAATATCGTGATGTTATTGTAAAAGATATTGAATTGTTCTTTGCAGCAAAAGATTCTGTAGACTTTCCCGAGTAGAATGATGTGCAATATTAATACGTTATGAATGTTTAAACATGTTTAAACAATCATTAAAGACGGAGAGACACCATTTTTGCACAGATTTTTGAGGATATTTTTCAATTTATCGGAAAAAATAAGAGTCCAGCGTAAAATTGAACTATATCACGCGAAAGAGCAGACTTTTATCTTGAGAAACCCACCTTTGAAGTTTCCGACATCGATGTTTTTACCGAACCAGAGTGCAAAATATCTACGCCCGACATGAGTTGCCGCCAGTGGTGCCGCCATAAGCGGGCAATTATATCAGCTTATTTAAATGTTATACCATTGTTATTTATTATTTATTAATATAGTTAGTCTCTATAAATTATTTTATGTAGTTTTTTAATGTTAGTCTCTTGTTCATAGTATATTTCATATAAAAAGGCCTTTTGCAAGAAAAAAGCAATTTATTACAAAAATCTATTTAATATCGCTAATGTAAAATATAATTATAACATACATTATTATTACTATTATTACTATTATATTATATATTATTATACATAATTACGTTATACATTAGCGATATTAAATAGGTTTTTGTAATAAATTATTTTTTTGTTACAAAAGACCGTTATAGTATAAAATATACTATGCACAAGAGACTAACATTAAAGAACTCGTCTCGCCAAGGCGGTAGCTATGCGAAGTCGACATGTGTACCACTCAAATATGTTTTTGCTTACTATGCTTCAATTTTATAAATTGTTTTGTCGTTTTGGGTGCCGATCGTTACATAAAATTATAAAAATACAAAATATATTCACATTTTATTGTGGAAATGCTTACCAAAGTAAACTAAATACACAAAAGAAAAACGTACCTATTTTTTATGTAAACAAATTTAAAAATGGTTCCGCCTTGCTTGCCGCTTATACGTGGTATCCCGATTTTCACTAATAAGTGTCCAACAATAGCCTGCAAGCATCGCACATAAGTCTTTTCCTTGATAACGTTTTTCAATTACTGAAATATCTTGATGAAAGCGTTCCCCGTGTTCATCGCTCACGTCAAGATTCGCAGAAAAAAAGTCTAAATGCGAATGCAAAAAATGTAACTTTAATGACATATTGCATCCTAGTTTTTGACAATTTTTTAAAAGTTTATTCGCTATGGACACATAGTTTTCCGATCTATTGTTCCCAAGAAAATTGTGAATTGTTTCCAAAAATGAATTCCACACTTGTTTTTCTAGTTTATTTAATTTTTCACAAAAATTACTGTCATCGAATAATTGTCGTATTTGGGGACCGGTAAATATGCTTTCTTTTATTTTGGCTTCAGAAATTCCAGGAAATTTAGTTTTTAAATATTCAAATGCAGTTCCAGTTTTGTCCATAGCTTTCACGAAATTCTTCGTTATGCCTAACTTGATATGCAATGGTGGCAAAATATTTATGAATTCGAAATAAAGCATGTTAGAGAAAAATGGTTCAGCCATATATTTTATGGTTTCGCAAGGGCTATAAGATGGCGCCATTGGTTTGACCTTGAAGAATCATTTGAAGGTCACGCGAAGGTTACCTCAATTTTTTTAAATGGCACCCCCTATTTTTTATTACATATTCTTGTAGCTAATCTTGAGAGCTTTCCAAATCACTGGAATCAAATGTTTTTTCATGAATTACTTTTCGAGTTATAAGGCTTCAAAGGTACGATACCGCCGGTACAATACTGTCGGATTTACATCTCTTGTGTGTGTGTGTGCGCGCGCGCGCGCATGTGTGTAAACGGGTTTTTACCGAATTAAATGTCCAAATTGTTTTCCTTCTGCTGCTTGACAATGACCTAATCGTAGATAAAATTCATTTAATACATTTCGTCTCATTTCTGGTGAGATAAGATTTACTTGGTGCAGTATGCGTTCCCTAAGGTCTGCCAAATTAGCAGGTTTCGTTACGTA
Organism: Lasioglossum figueresi; assembly: GCA_028455805.1. NCBI lineage: Eukaryota > Metazoa > Arthropoda > Insecta > Hymenoptera > Halictidae > Lasioglossum > Lasioglossum figueresi. The sequence goes on along the minus strand of CM052190.1, from coordinate 14,897,636 downwards.
CACATTGTTTGTTAGCTGATTTTGGTCTACCACTCCGCGAGCGGTCCTTGACAGATCCTGTTTCTTCAAATCGTCTGACAGTTTTTTGAACTGTAGACTTTGAAATGGGTTCACGATCTGGATAAGTATCGTTAAACAAAGTCGCTACTTGTTCGAAGGACCTAACGCGGTCATCATATCCTCGCATCATTAATAATGTAATTCTTTCTCTTTCGGTCAATACCATTTTGGCGACTACCGAAGGTCTTTCTTACTTTTGTTGAATGTAATAACGACAAGTCTGTCGATAACGAAGAACAAAACTATTACCATCGACCGTGCAACCTCCACGTGGTACATCTCGGTTAACGCTAATGCCGGCGGTATTGTACCTTTGAAGCGTTATAACTCGAAAAGTAATTCATGAAAAAACATTTGATTCCAGTGATTTGGAAAACTCTCGAGATTAGCTACAAGAATATGTAATAAAAAATAGAGGGTGCCATTTAAAAAAATTGAGGTAACCTTCGCGTGACCTTCAAATGATTCTTCAAGGTCAAACCAATGGCTCCATCTTATAGCCCTTGCGAAACCATAAAATATATGTCTGGACCATTTTTCTCTAAAATGCTTCATTTTTGAGATATTCGACCGTTTCCAGACTTTTCGAACACCCTTATAATCGAGCTTGGACCATTCGATAGCCTACCCAAAAAGACTCCTCTCTGCCAAGTTTCAGCCCCCTATCTCATCTGTAAGGGTATTTATTGAGAAAAATCGAAAAACCAGTTTTTGCCCCATTTTCCCTATTTATTGACAATTAAAAATTCTGAAAAAACTGACACATTTCGGATACTAAGCCACATATTAGTTATCATTTTCAGATTTTTCCGTCCCAAACTCTGCTTGTAAAAAATGAAAAACACGAAAAAAAATGGAAAAAATGCAGATTTCATATAGAAATCTTAAGTTGACAATCACAGATTTAATTTAGCAATGAGATATTATCATAAGTATTATGCTCAATTTTTTTCAAATTCCTGAGAGTGGTGCGTCATAGTTAAAAAAAATAAAAACCACTTTTTTCGCCGTTTTTTCCTAAGTTATACCTATCTTTTCTGAATCTAAAAAATATATAATGTAATATTAAACGTTCCTACGTTCAGAGAAACGTGTTTCAGACTTTAAAACTTGCGTAGTTCGAAAAACAAAAATAATACTATGTATAATACTCGTTGTAATACTATTTCAACGGCGTCGGTTGGTATCTTTATTAAATATATATTAGATTGAAGAACTAAATCCTTAGTCCCGCGGGATCGAAATAAATCCCACATCAATCCCGCGGGATCTAAAATGACGCGGATTGCAATCGCTGGTAAAGGTAGATACAATGTGTCTACCTTAGGCCGCAAAAAACCTCGATTTCGGAGTTTTTCTCGCATGAAGGTTTATTAGCGAGCACGGAAAAACCGAAAGGTAAATCCGGGGCCGCCAGGCTACAATGTGTCGCGAGGTTCGGAAAACGAGAAAAAAGTGTGCTTGTAAATTTAATAGAAATTAACCGTCTAGCGAAAGTCATTACGGATGTCGATGGCATGCAAGGACGAGCTCAAGAATTTATATACCTGGGACGGCGGTTAAAGTAAATAATACTAAGCAACTGGCTCTAGCCTTTTTTCCACGCATCTCAAGTAGTTGACAAAAGTAGGAGAACTGTATAAATAGCGGCGAAGCGAATATTTCAGTTTCTTTTACTAATCAACATAATAAGGTACTTTACGAATAAACGAACTGTTTTGACGGGTGAAAATAAAGTTTGTGTCTATAACAGTTATCTTTGAATTTTAATTGAAAAATCCTACGAACTTTCGTTCCTACCCAACACATATAATGGACTCTTACAAAGGTCTCTATTATCGAACAGTAGGCGATTGAATTTGCAGAAATTTCGCGTGATAATGTCCTCTTTGTATCGGCGCGACGGTAATAAAGTAGATACGGGTAAAGTGGGTGTGTAATGATTCCTCACGGGCGCACATTAGCAATTTCAATAATGATGAATTAGAAATATTAGAACCGGTCGCTTTGACGAGTCCCGTAAACCTAGCGTTAAAGTCGCAAATGTGACCGCGCTGACGCGTCGTCTTCCAGTATGATCCCGTGCCATGCACGCTTTATTAAATCAATCCGATTATAGTCCGGCCGGGGAGTCATGTTTGCACAAAACAGACGTTATCGAGCACGTAATCTTCCTGAATGGAGTCGTACACCGTAACCGCAATTCCGTCGCATACGGAAGCGCGAGCATAATGCCGACAAGGGACGCCGAATAAGCGGCGTGCCTCCCTTTCCTCGCCCTTTCCTCGCCCTTTCCTCGCCAGTGGCTTCCACAGTTCCACAATGGTGTAATCGGCAGGGTGTGCGGGACAGTGGGCACTTTGTGAGTCACGCGCGTCATCCACCGGTGCACCCCTCTTGAGATCATCATCGATGATGACCCCTGCGGCGAGCCTTCGCTACTTTCCTATGCTATCCGACGGCTATCAAATTTTTTCACTAGGTTTTTCAACCGCTCACCGTTTCGGACGCTCGAGAGTGACCAATTGTTATTCAAATATAAACGCGACGGGATGCTGGTTGATGGTTGTTGGTCGCTGGTTGCCCAGTGTCACTGGGCGTTTCGATTTTCTTCTCATTTTTATCTCTTTCGCTCCGTTTCCGCTGAATCGGCCCGGAAACATGTTCCGATTCAATTCGCCCTCATAATTGTACGTGCATTTAGAGATTTAATGATCGGGGTCGAAGCGTTCATTTATACGACGGGTACAGTCGACGGAGGAGCATTTTTATTATACATTATTTCACCGTAGATAACTGAACTGTCATCCCCGTGGAAACGACGATGCCAATTCAACATACAATTATAATTGAACCCTTTTTATCCAACAGCAACGATATTTTACTTTATAATTAACACTACGTTTACGGAGCTATAGAAATAACTATTTCACATTATTTTATAAACATAACAGGAATGTGTCTATCCAAATTTTTGTCCATTTTTCCAATAGCGCATATCCCAAGAAATAAATTTGGTAAATGATTCCTCGGGGAAACATCTTTACAATCTTAATCGCAAATTAACAGTTGGTTTACGGAGCTGTAGAAATAACTATTTCACATTATTTTATAAACATGACAGGAATGTGTCTATCCAAATTATTAGCCATTTTTCCAATAGTATATACCTCAAGAAATAAATTTGGTAAATGATTCCTCAGGGAAGCATCTTTACAATCTTAATAATCGCAAAATAAAAATATTATAACTCGTCATTTTGACGGGTCCCGTAAACCTAGTGTTAAAAAGTATACGTGAAATGCAAAAGTTCTATTTTCATATTCATACCGGATATTTAGTGACGACTTGGAAGATTTTTTATTGATTTGAAGGCATTCTGTAATTTATTTTGCATTATTCGTGATAAACGATTGATTATCAACCTTTTCTCAATATTGTCAAATTTTTCTCGACGATTTTGTAAAAAAGCAAAAGAAATATTAACAAATTCATAAATTAATTTTTACTTTATAATTAAAAAGTATACGCGAAATGCAAAAGTTATATTTGGTATTGAATCTATTAATTGAAACACTTAACGGATTTTCAGATTTAATAATACCTGAGATGCGATTCTTCGCTGCATACAAAAAAAAACACAGTGAGCAACTATGCCATACCCGAAATTTTCGACTAGATAAAATTTTTATATTTGAATAATGATATCTAAAAATATTTGAACTAATACCAAGTAAATGATGTTTATCATTTTTGTAGTCAATAAATATTACACTCATAGCTTTTCTTAAGTTAGTTACAGTTTAATATTCAGCTTAACATCATCGATTTATTAATTTCGATTATTAATATCAATTAATAATTGGGTGTACAAATTAATTTGTGGCTCTCCTCATTAATAAATTGTAATTTCATTTTTAATCCAAATTTTTCAACGACCATACCGAAGATTGATGCTTGTTGACTGAAGATTAAATGCTAACCACTTGTCAGATAGAGCAAATGCATAGAAAATGATGAAGACTATTTTTGGGAATAGAAAGTGTTTCAGTTGTTTGCAAAGAATTAATAAATTGACGAATTAACATTGTGCATCTACTATTATTTTGTTGAACAATATTTAACATACAGAATCGAATTATCTAGTACGAAATAAGCTTTCGGCGTGTTTGGATGTATGTACGAGCTCTGCGCTTGTTGCTGGTATATTATTTACATTCCATTCAGGCCGTAGCGTATTTATCAAAATCAGAATATCTTGTAAGCTTCGAGTGCGTGTAGTTGTGTTGGTGTGGTAGAAGCGCATTCTACGTGCGCAGTAAAGCATCTATAATAATGCAGAAGAGTTTCTGATTTATTTACGTTATTTGCGTTTTCGTACGTGAAATATGAGGTCCATTACGCAACGAACGCTAGGAACTGGTCACTGGTCCCATTGTAGTCATACGGTAATGATAATCGACGGGGTGTACAGCACAGTGGGCACTTTGTGAGTCATGCATCATCATCCGCTGCAACAACCCCAGGGATCATCATTGTCGGCGACTCACTTCACGCGATCCAGTTTTTTTTTTCTATTTCTTACCCTTTCCATTTCGTCCACCATCCGGATTCGGGACCAATCGACAAACGGATTCGGCAGAATTAAACCGAATGAAAACGGCCTACAGTTTGATATACCCAGTGAGTCATTTCAGACTGGAATTTACCAGTGTTGGACAAATGGTTAAACGCAATTATTTGTTATTCGCGAATAATGCTAATCAATTTATTCGGTATCCACGAAGAACAAATAAATTATACTTATTCGTTATCGACGAATAACTAATATATAAACGGATAAATGCAATTATTTGTTATTCGCGAATAAGGCTAATCAATTCATTCGGTATCCACGAGGAACAAATAAATTATACTTATTCGTTATCCATGAATAATAAATACATTGTACTTATTCGTTATCCACGTAGAATAAATAAATAATAGTTATTCGTTATCCACGAATAACTAATAAACAAACGGATAAATGCAATTATTTGTTATTCGCGAATAAGGCTAATCAATTTATTCGGTATCCACGAAGAACAAATAAATTATACTTATTCGTTATCCATGAATAATAAATACATTGTAGGTACTTAATCTTTATTCATGAAGAATACATAAATAATAGTTATTCCTTATCCACGAATAACTAATTATAAACGGATAAATGCAATTATTTGTTATTCGCGAATAAGGCTAATCAATTTATTCGGTATCCACGAAGAACAAATAAATTATACTTATTCGTTATCCACGAATAATAAATACATTGTAGGTACTTATACGTTATTCACGAAGAATAAATAAATAACAGTTATTCTTTATCTACGAGTAATTAATAAATAAACGGATAAATGCAATTATTTGTTATTCGCGAATAACGCTAATCATTTTATTCGGTATCCACGAAGAACAAATAAATTATACTTATTCGTTATTCACGAATAACAAATACATTGTACTTATTCGTTATTCACGAAGAATAAATAAACGAATAAATGCAATTATTTGCTATTCGCGAATAAGGCTAATCAATTTAATCGGTATCCACGACGAACAAATAAATTATACTTATTCGTTATCCACGAATAACAAATACATTGTACTTATTCGTTATCCACGAATAATTAATAAATAAACGGATAAATGCAATTATTTGTTATTCGCAAATAACGCTAATCAATTTATTAGGTATCCACGAAGAACAAATAAATTCTACTTATTCGTTATCCATGAATAATAAATACATTGTACTTATTCGTTATCCACGAAGAATAAATAAATAATAGTTATTCTTTATCCACGAATAATTAATAAATAAACGGATAAATGCAAATATTTGTTATTCGCAAATAACGCTAATCAATTTATTCGGTATCCACGAATAACAAATTATTTTAAATAATAAAATAATACCAGATACTTCACATACACATGATATTTTTATTAATTTCGAAAAAGTTTGTTTTGTGTCCGATAACTGGGTGGAGCAGGGTAACTGGTACCTTTACCCTACACATTTTTCAGACGTATATGATTTCTTTGTTAAATAATAAAATGTATTTCTGTACATAAATAAATAATTGTAAACAAATTGCACCTTCGGTCCATACCCTTCAAATATTCGGTACACCTCACGAAACAATTGTACTAAATATTGCTTAATATGTAATTTAACAAATTGCTATACAGAATATTCTAAGGAATGATTACGCTATTACATAACCAAAAATGTCTATTCATTTGAAGGAAGTAGTTCTCCTTAGTAATTGTTCTTTAAAAAATGAAATGTTTTTTGTGATTATAACTGGTACATTTACCCTATAATTGTTTGACAAGCGGAGACAAATAATAATTTCCGAATGGAAGACTTACATCTACTGCAAAGGACGCTGCACGCGTTTCCGTCGTTCAAATTAGCCGAAATCAAAAACAGATTAGTCGCTGGGTAGCTTTCAGATGCGTATTGATAAAAGAGTCGTTTCCGATCGAGAAAGTCCGCATTGAAAAGGTTAAATAAGGCGGGCATAACGTCAAACATCTGTTACGCATCGCTGCGTAACCACGGACGGACGTATGTATCTCGAATTTTTTTCTGGTTGCTAGCAGAAGATTAATTCCGCGCGCGGCTTTCGATATTATCGGTGAAACCATCGGTAACGCACCGCTGCTCCATAGAAACCCCTGCTTACAATAAAGTCTCATCATCATTATTCCTATCACTCCATTATTCCAATGTAACGTACACTAACAGTTTAATAACGACAATCATTTTTGCATATAACTATTGCACAAATTTTTTTTTACAAAGCAGAAGCTTTACAAACTAGTTTAAAATTAATTTAAGTTAAGAGGTACATTAAGCTATATATGTAATACGTTAATATGTTCATCTATTGTGTATGCTATATAAACCATACTTGGTTTGAAGCAATTAAATAAATAATAATATACAGTGAGCCGCGAAAGTATTTGAACGCATTTTAAAAAAGTTATAACTTTTTTATAATTGTACCAAACGACCTGATCTTTTGTAAGCAATTCGAAGCATTGGTTTATGAAATGACATGCAAAAAAGATTTTCCAAATGATTATCATTTACAAGGTTACATGCAAAAGTAAAAAAGGCATTTTTTAAAACTTTATTATTTGGGCCCTTAAAGAAAAGTTAAAATATATGTTTTGTAGATCTATGTTAGTTATACACATGCTGAAAATTTCGAACGCAAAGAAGGACACCATATGGAAAGAAAGATGGATACTTCCGTAAAGATGATTTATTCATCCGTTGACGTTAAAAATGTGCATAGAACAAAAATGGACAAAAATACGGCCAAAATATATTTAAAAAACTCGTTAAGTCACTTCCGAAACGTATGTTGGCTATTCTGGAAAATAAGGGAGGCCACGCAAAGTATTAAACACAATGTCATATATTTTATGTACGTAAATTACGTTTTTTTTTGTATATGTGCCATCATTTTGTCGTACCGATTTTTGTTATTTTCTTGTTTCCATAAACAAACGGACATTTTCTTTAATTTCATTGTTTGTAATGTAATTTATTTTGTAATAAAAATGTGTAAGTACGAAGAAAGACTAGATTTATTATGTCCAAATGATGAAAACATTGAATTTTCGTGGTGTGCCATCTTTCTGTCGCGAAGTGTATATACATCTTTTCTATGTTCTTCACTGACATTGAATGTGAACGACATTGTGGGTGAACAAAGTATTCGTACATCTTTTAAAATAGAATAACTTTTTTATAATTCTGCCAAACGACCTGATTTTTTTATAATTAATTAGAAGCATTGGTTTACGAAATGATATGTATAACTAACATACATCTACGAAACGTATATTTTCAATTTTCATTAAGGGCTCTAATAAAAAAGTTCTAATTGGTGCCTCTGTTACTTTCTCATGTAATTCCTGGCAATTGCAATTTTTCAAAATCTTTTTTGCATGTCATTTGGTAAATCAATTCTTCGAATTGCTAAACAAAAATGCAGGTCGTTTGGACCGATTATAAAAATGTTATTCTGTTTTAAAGTTTAATTTTCGAATTAAAATGGCTCCGAGTGCAACGGGTTAAAGAAACTTGTCGTTTACGACCAGAGTTTTGCTAATTCAATTACATTGTTATTCAATTGCACAATCGAATTACACTGTATTTCAATTATATTGTAATTCAACTACGTCGTTACTGAATTACATAATTCGAACCTTTCGATTAATTCAATTACTAATTATTTTATTAGATGTGTAATTGAAATTTTATCTAATAAACAAGTTTTCAAAAATGCCTTTTTTTATTTTTGCATGCAACCTTGTAAATTGTAATTTTTGGAGAATCTTTTTTGCAGATCATTTAGTAAACCAATGCTTCTAATTGCTAAAAAATGCGGTTATACTGTTTTAAAGTTCTTTCAAATACTTTCGTGGTTTACTGTACATACGCATGCATGTGGATCCAAAATGTATTGAAACACTAAATTTCCGATTCTCCATAAATTGTCGATATTTGAACTGTACGACAATTTCGTTAAAGAAAGTAGTACAACATACATTTGTAACACAAATAATACTTGTTATACATTTGCGATATATGTAATTATTAAGACGTAAATTCGATTTTAAATTAAATATCGTACACATTTCACATTTGAAGTTCCGAAGAGACAGACTTCCAACAATAGAATTATGGGCAATGTGAACTCGCTTTATTTTGCGAATGGTGTTTGACATTTGAATTTTAAAAAATGTCATCGTAATTAAAGGACAAACTGTCAGGAACAGAACACAAGTACAATATATTGCCGCGTAATCGCCATATAGAAAATAAATGATTTTCAGATCACGTCAGAAACAGGCGTCATGCAATCCAAAGTGTGCATTCGAACGATAAAATAACGCTCCATTATTTTTACGAATTTATTCGCATTCTCAAGCATTTCAGAAAATTATCCCTTTCATTATCCGGTAGTATACGTACAGATAATGACACTATTTACGTAGAGTGAAAATAATTAGTAAACTATTTCTCGAGAGAAGAAATCTGAGAAGTATATCGATTATATTGATGCATCTTACACACAGAGTGTCCCAAAAGTGTTGTACTTCCTTCAGAAGGGGTGATTTCTGAGCTCATTTGAAGTAACTTTTTCCTTTGCGAAAATATTCTTCGCGGCTTTGTTAAGGGAGTAGACTCCTTTCTCTAGGATAGCAACGGTGCAGGATTCCCGTTCTCAATTCTCGATAATACAAAAATGGGGTTTTTCAGTAGTCAACAACGCTAGATAAAAAATCGATCTAAGGCGCTATCGCACTCAAAAGTCCTATTTGTTCGTTTACGAGGCGTAATTTGCATTATTCGGCAGCATACAACTACGCATGTACCCATTTTCATAGCTACATGCTGCCGAATAATGCAAATTGCGCCTCGTAAACGAAAAAATAGGACTTTTGGGTGCGATAGCGGCCTAGATCGATCTTTTATCTAGCGTTTTTGAGTTATGAAAACCCCCATTTTTGTATTATGTATCCAGAAATGAGAACGCGTATCCCGCACCCTTGCAATCCTGGAAACGAGTCTACCGCCTTAAGGAGTTATTAACAAAAAACACAGACCAATCGGAGCGCGACTAAATTTTAGTTCAGATCAGCAAAATTAGAAACTTTGAGGTCTTGTAATTTTTATACTATTTTTATGTGAACAAAATGATGTCTTGAACTTCCATAACTGCACACGGATTGTATCCTTTGACGTAGTTTAGGGAGTAATAAGTGAAACGTGTGTCTCTCCATATGAGTTGATTACCCATGGTTCTACTATGTGTATGCATACAGACAGCTACAAAAGATTCACATTGCAAATATTGAAACAGTAGAGGCTCGTAACATTTTCCGAGTATGAGTCTATTGATTGATTAAAATTGAAAAGATTTTGTTAAACGACTTTTTGCATTGGTTCTTTAGAAAATATATACGTATAAACTGAAAACATAAAATCATCAAATGTATGACAATACAATCAAATATCCAGAACTTGTTATAATTTCTACAATTATTGTGCTAACGAGACAGCGAATCATTATGCAATTATTTTCTTTGTTAATGATAATACATTAAATAAGTTAAAAATAATTCCACAATATTTTTAAATTATTCGAATCTTTTTACTGTTTTCAATTACACCTATTCATTTTTGTCACAAATGCACAAAATCCGCTATCTAGTGACAACAAATTTGATTTACCTAAGTATCTCCATGATAACAGTTTCCACAATTTAGTGATTCGATCCAGTCATATTTCCATGTAAATAAACGTCGAAAAATCACCATTTATACGGCGGTCAAATACAAGCGTATATTTTAAAAACTGCACCACTAACGTCCACCTTACTGAACAGTGTTAAATGAAGAAACAAATATTTATTTGGCTCGAGTACTCTGTAATTGATGAACGAAATGTTTATTTTGCACAAAGATCCGCAGCCTATTTATGACAGTCTGTATACACGGAATTGCATACGGAATTGCACACGGAATTGCATTCGGAATTGTGTTGTAGCTTCCGTGTTTACGATACTTCCGTACTATGTAGTTGTAAAGGGTGAGAAAGGGTTCAGATTGAACTGGTTTCGGAGTTGCATTTAATTTTGCATCGCGCTCGTCTGCGCACGCACGCGAGAAGTTTGCACACGGTGGAATGTGCTGGATGCGTGATGATTCAAACGCGCAACTCATTATTTCACAGGCGTTGAGTTCGTTTGCGTTGCTCGCCGCCGCGCCGCAATGCTAATTCGTCTTATTACCTACCCGGGAACGTTTTACAGGGCGTGCCCGATTGACACGCTAAAATTCTCCGGCGCGGCGAGTCGGCCTCGGACACGACAGAGCCCAGCCGTCCCTTTTATTACCGGATACCACGCGTGTAATCCGAAGTTATTTACACCTCGTTATCCCCATATGTTAGATTATAATATCAGTTTACCGAATGGTGTTTGATATACACAATACGACACGCGCGCGACAGTTTGCATAACACCGTAACGCGACGACTAAATTTAGGATGCTAATACCGAACGGTGTTAATTAATGAATGTCTACGTCCCAGATGCGCCGCCTGTGTTAACCGGTTATTGTACCTACTTTATTACCGTCGCGCCGATACAAAGAGGATATTATCACGCGAAATTTCCGCAAATTAAATCGCCTACTGTTCGATAATAGAGACCTTTGTAAGAGTCCATTATACAGGGTGGTTCGTCAGATTTTACCATCTCGATTATTATCGATCGTCATTATTATTATTCATAAAATTGTTAACGCTTTCGGCGCAAGGGTTCCATCATTTGTTACTTAATTTACAAAGAAATTTTGCAAATTAATAAAGTAATTACGACGTTTCGATCTACATTCGGATCATCTTCAAGGGTTACTAGAATTGCGTCTGTGAACAATTTTTTTAACAAATTAAGAATATATTGAAATTTAAGAATACGTAACAGAGAAAGGGAAAATGCTGGTAATAAAACTACTCGCTAGCTTCGTGATGAACATTAACCCTTAGCACTCGCGTGGCGACCATTATATATTGCTGTACCATTATTCAAAATATTGTTTACATTACTAAATATAAATACAATTCAAAATTATGATATCGGCGCACTAACTTTTGCGCCATAATTTTGAATTGTATTTACAATTTTTTCGATCGAAATCAAGTAAACATTTATTATTAAATATGTTGGTATCTAATGAATTACTAAACATTTAAGTATTGTGTGAGGTATTATATCAATTTCATATTCATACAAAGAAAAGAATTAATACAGAATGGATTTATTCTAGGTCGAAAGAGATGTTTAATTTTCCATTTAAAATAGGTCCGAGTGCAAAGGGTTAATAAATTATGGTATTACGTTGAACTATTACATTATTATGTATATACGTATTCAACGTATGTATAATAAATTCGACGTGAAACTAATACTTGTTGAATACACGCTGGTTATCGATACACTGAGGTAAACAGTAAATATTAGGCAAGAACGTATAAGATCATAGATCGAAGTACCTATTGTTTTGGCAAGAAAGTAATTTCAGTGTTTTAAAGTGAAATAAATCCGAATTTTTTTACTCAAGCAATGAAAATTAATCAATAAAATATTTTCCATTCTGTTCGATGATCTTTTGCCATCTTTCTGGTGGCTTCATAACTCAGCGCTCATAAAACTTCTGGTCCTTATCGGCAAAAAACTGATCCAAGTGCGATTCCAGGTCCTCGTCATCAGCGAATGTTTTACCATTGTGTTTTGCCACACACGTCTTTGATAACACGTAAAAAATTATTGGAGCGTGGTTGGGAAGTGATGTCACAGAAGTTTACAAAACTCTTTGAATGGCAAAATATTTGCTAATGATGATGACTTGAAATCGCACTTCGATCAGTTTTTTGCCGATAAGGACCAGAAGTTTTATGAGTGCAGAATTATGAAGCCACCAGAAAGATGGCAATCGTTTGAAAGCATTTTTAAACTTTGTTTTAATATTACTGTATCCCCTTTCATATTTCAGCATAAATGCACTTGTTTGTTTAAAAATGGATAACTATAAAACTAAACAATATAATTTAATGCAAAAAAAAGCATTTTATAGCAGACATGTTGATAATTCTTTTCTTGTCCCGTGGCACTTGAAACAAAGTCTGAAAGCATTTTTAAACTTTGTTTCAATATTACTGTATCTCCTTTCATATTTCAGCATAAAAGCACTTGTTTGTTTAAAAATGGATAACTATAAAACTAAACAATATAATGTAATGCAAAGAAAACATTTTATAGCAGGCATGTTGATAATTCTTTTCTTGTCCCGTGGCACTTGAAACAAAGTCTGAAAGCATTTTTAAACTTTGTTTTAATATTACTCTATCCCCTTTCATATTTCAGCATAAAAGCACTTGCTTGTTTAGAAATGGATAACTATAAAACTAAACAATATAATATAATGCAAAAAAAAGCATTTTATAGCAGGCATGTTGATAATTCTTTTCTTGTCCCGTGACACTTGAAACAAAGTTTGAAAGCATTTTTAAACTTTGTTTTAATATTACTGTATCACCTTTCATATTTCAGCATAAAAGCACTTGTTTGTTTAAAAATGGATAACTATAAAACTAAACAATATAATTTAATGCAATAAAAAAGCATTTTATAGCAGGCATGTTGATAATTCTTTTCTTGTCCTGTTGCATTTGAAACAAGGTTTGAAAACATCTTTAACTCTAAGTTACGCTCTTGCCCTATTTTCGGGGAAAGTGCAGAGTAGTTGACATTTTGTACAATATCCAGTAAAAATAGAGATTTTTAAGAAAAATTAGGATCCTACGTAATATTAATTCACCAGTAATAACTGTGCAAAGCGTTTGATACCGACACCGTTAAGGTTTTTACATACCGGACTGAAAATACGTGAGTTTAACATCCAACTTTGCAAAAACCAGTTTGCACTTACGCCACTTCACGTTAATAAAAATAATTTCGTAAGAAATGATTGTACAGATATCTTTAGTGGAGCACATATTGCAATAGGAGCACAAAGTCTAAATAAAATCAATCTTGTCATTTTAATAAGGGAACATGTACTTTTAAGGCTCGGTAGGTTTGGTGTTAAAATAGATCCGAGCGCAAAGAGTTAATTCGAACCATTGTCGCTGGATTCTTTGAAGTCGCGTATGCTTGATCAGAAAGGTACGCCAGCCATTAATATCGGCGCTATGAAATTAAGAGCCAGCGAAACGGTCGGGGCGTTGCGATTCAACGTTCGATCTCTCCGAGGTCGAAGCAATCGTTTATTGGGTTTACAAGCTGCGCTGGTAATTACCAGGCGGACACGACGCAACACGATATCGAACGTACTATCGTTACATGAAATTCCTCCAACTACTATAAATATATTCTAAGTTGAATCATAGTCTATCCCGACATATGGACGTTCCGTTGTGTAGATCGTTGTTGCGTGTCCGCACGGTGGTATCGCGTGTTGCTGTTGCTATTGCCTTTGCTGTTGTTGCCGTTGCGGGCTGGCCAAACGAAAATGCCGCGCGCCACATCGGCCCCAAGCCATTAAGCCTCGAGCACGTGGGCCCGTGCGGTTCGTACATCAACGACGTCATGCACGCGACACGAGGACGCGATTTTATCTCGATATAGGGAGCAGAGATACGTAATGCATACCGCCATCGTGTGCCATCGTCGTGGGGACCTTCACGTTCACGTTTACGACCACGTTTTGCGTTCAGGTTTACGTTCACGTTTTGCGTTCACGTTTTACGTTCACGGTTTGCGATCACGTTTACGTTCATGTTTTGCGTTCACGTTTACGTTCACGTTTTGCGTTCGCGTTCACGTTTTGCGTTCACGTTTTGCGTTCACGTTTACGTTCACGTTTTGCGTTCAGGGTTTGCGTTCGCGTTTACGTTCAAGTTATGCGTTCGCGTTCACGTTTACGTTTACGTTCACGTTTTGCGTTCACGTTCACGTTCACGTTTTGCGTTCACGTTTTGCGTTCACTTCACGTTTACGTTAACCTTCACGTTTTGCGTTCAGGTTTTGCGTTCATGTTTACGTTCACGGTTTGCGTTCACGTTTTCCGTTCACGTTTTGCGTTCAGGTTTTGCGTTCACGTTTACGTTCAGGTTTTCGTTCACGTTTTGCGCTCACGTTTTCCGTTCACGTTTTCCGTTCACGTTTTTCGTTCAAGTTTTGCGTTCACGTTCACGTTTTGCGTTCAGGTTTACGTTCACGGTTTGCGTTCACGTTTACGTTCACGTTTTCCGTTCACGTTTTGCGTTCAGGTTTTGCGTTCACGTTTTGCGTTCACGTTTACGTTCAGGTTTTGCGTTCACGTTTACGTTCAGGTTTTGCGTTCACGTTTACGTTCACGTTTTTCGTTCACGTTTTGCGTTCAGGTTTTGCATTCACGTTTACGTTCAGGTTTTCGTTCACGTTTTGCGTTCACGTTTTCCGTTCACGTTTTCCGTTCACGTTTTTCGTTCAAGTTTTGCGTTCACGTTT
>CM052190.1:14865619-14882347 GCA_028455805.1 Lasioglossum figueresi | reverse complement strand
CCCCCTATTTTTGATTACATATTCTTGTAGCTAATCTCGAGAGCTTTCCAAAACACTGGAATCAAATGTATTTTCATGAATTACTTTTCGAGTCATAAGGCTTCAAAGGTACAATACCGCCGGCATTAGCGTTAACCGAGATGTACCACGTGGAGGTTGCACGGTCGATGGTAATAGTTTTGTTCCTCGTTATCGACAGACCTGTCGTTATTACATTCAACAAAAGTAAGAAAGACCTTCGGTAGTCGCCAAGATGGTATTGACTGAAAGGGAAAGAATTACATTATTAATGATGCGAGGATATGATGACCGCGTTAGGACCTTCGAACAAGTAGTAGCGAATTTGTTTAACGATACTTATCCAGATCGTGAACCCATTTCAAAGTCTACAGTTCAAAAAACTGTCAGACGATTTGAAGAAACAGGATCTGTCAAGGACCGCTCGCGGAGTGGTAGACCAAAATCAGCTACAAATTTTGATCAAAGTATGGATGTAATGCAATCATTTGTAGAAAATCCTCGTTCTTCGATGAGGAAGGTAGCACAGACGACTGAAGTTAGTCCATCTTCCGTTCAGAAAATTATGATGAACAAAAAATGGCATCCTTTCAAAATAAAACTTACTCAGGAGCTAGCGGAATGTGATTTCGATAGAAGAATTGAGTTTTGCGATGAAATGATGCGTCGATGCGATAATGATAACACTTTTCTTGATAACATCATTTTTTCCGACGAAGCGTCTTTCGAATTAAATGGTACAGTAAATCGTCAGAATTGCCGCTATTGGAGTGACGAGAATCCTCACTGGATGTGTGATCTCCACACACAGTATCCCCAAAAACTAAACGTGTGAGCGGGTTTTTGCAAACGTGGTATTATCGGGCCCTTCTTTGTCGAAGGAAACTTAAATGCAAACATTTATTTAGATTTATTGCGAAATCAAATACTTCCTGCTATTGACAATTTGTTTGACGGAAATATACAAAATATTTGGTTTCAACAAGATGGTGCATCGCCACACTATGCAGTAATAGTGCGTCAATATTTAACTAATACTTTCCCAAACCGATGGATAGGAAGACGTGGAGAAATAGAGTGGCCCTCTAGATCACCAGATCTTTCTCTATTGGACTACTTTTTATGGGGGTATGTTAAAAACAATGCGTACGTAACGAAACCTGCTAATTTGGCAGACCTTAGGGAACGCATACTGCACCAAGTAAATCTTATCTCACCAGAAATGTGACGAAACGTATTAAATGAATTTTATCTACGATTAGGTCATTGTCAAGCAGCAGAAGGAAAACAATTTGAACATTTAATTCAATAAACACCCGTTTACACACACACACACACGCGAGATGTAAACCCAACCGTATTGTACCGGCGGTATTGTACCTTTGAAGCCTTATAACTCGAAAAGTAATTCATGAAAAAACATTTGATTCCAGTGTTTTGGAAAGCTCTCGAGATTAGCTACAAGAATATGTAATCAAAAATAGGGGGTGCCATTTAAAAAAATTGATTCAATTGATTCAAATGATTCTTCAAGGTCAAACCAATGGCGCCATCTTATAGCCCTTGCGAAACCATAAAATATATGTCTGAACCATTTTTCTCTAAAATGCTTTATTTTTGAGATATTCGACCGTTTCTAGACTTCTCGAACACCCTGTATACAGTGGGTGTATAAAGTATTCGTACACCTTTTAAAATAGAATAACTTTTTTATAATTGTACCAAACGACCTCCTGATTTTTTATAATCAATTTAGAAGCATTGGTTTACGAAATGATATGCAAAAAAGATTTTCCAAAAATTATAATTTACAAGGTTCCATGCAAAAATAAAAACGACATTTTTTAAAACTTTTTTATTTGGGCCCTTAAAGAAAATTTAAATTAATGTTTTGTAGATCTAATAGTAGGTACACGCATGCTGAAAATTTAAGCGGTTAAAAATGATGAAAACCGTAGTTTTACACGGCTTTTGATCAGTTCCTGCTTAAAATCCACAGAATCGTACATCTTTCGATGCGTGTCGTTTTTTCCTGTGTCAACCGATTTCGATGAAATTTTCAGTATGTGTATAACTAACATAGATCTGCAAAGCATATATTTGAAATTTTCATTGAGGACCCAAATAAAAAAGTTTTAAAAAATGCCTTTTTTATATTTGCATGTAACCTTGTAAATTGTAATTTTTGGAAAATATTTTTCGCATATCATTTCGTAAACCAATACTTCTAATTGATTAGAAAAAATCAGGATGTTTGGTACAATTATAAAAAGTTATTTTATTTTAAAAGGTGTATACGAATACTTTGTACACCCACTGTAAGTCTTCGTCATTATACCTATACTTACCCCTGAGATTTCGAATCCTTGATTATCTTAAAGTCGATCTATAGAGAAAGCATTTGACAGCTCAGATGAGAGTGGAAGATAGTGTAAGAAAACGGAGGTCTGAGATGGTTAGAAAGGAAAAAGAAAGAATCCTGTCGGCCTTGGCTTGCTACATACTGTCGTCGTAAAAATGAATGGACCAAATGCAAAACAGTAAAGCATTCAGAGAATTTAAAAATACTGTTACATCATCACCGAATTATTATAATTAGACTGCGAATTTTATACATTTATGACAAAAATGTATACGTACAATATAAAGCAGGAGACATACTCAAAAGATTTAAGGACATCGGTGTATTAGTTCCAGCTTAGTAAGATGATTAAAAGAAGTAAGAAGTTTCTATTTGGCTCCTGCCTCTTGAAATATATGTAAACAATTTTTATTTTGCATAAATATTTGTGTAATTATAATTATTAAGACAGGAAATAAATGTCGTTATAGCGTCTATTGTCTTGCAATTAATGCTGACAATTTTTATATTGTCACTATTTCAATTTCTGTTCGCATGTAAAATGTGTTATATGTAAAAGTTGCTTTATTCAAATAAATATGGCTGATGCAATATATTAAAAATACTTTTAACCATTTTTGTTGAAACTAACATTTTTTGTAGATTGTATGTTGAGAACTACTCAGTTTCGTTAATTATAGTTTCTCTACTTCTAATCGTTTGCGAGTTAAAGAGGTCTGGGGTTAGAAGTTCCTAGGACTTTGGAGAGTAGTTTCGCCCCTTAAACTTGAACTACCACAGTTAATACTTTTGACTGTTCTTCAAGCTAGATGGTTTCCTACACGTCGAAGCGTTCTTTTCTTGTAAATTTAAACGAATTACAAATACATTGCTAGCAATTGCGATAACTAATAAATGTTTCCCCATTCTACTCCACTACTTTTCTACGTAGAATGAAGCGAGGAATCTGTCTATGTAAAAAAATGTCCATTTAAGAAAATAACAATTGTTGATTGCAGTTTTAAAGGAAAGTTCTAAGGATGTAATACTGTTTGAACCATTTTCTTTAACATTTTTCTGTAAGCGGACTTGTAACAAAGTTATAGTCTGAAACAATTGCGCGAACCAGCCTGTATAGGAAGAAAGTAAAATAGAAAGTCTACAATCACGAGGCATTATAAAATAGAACCTCAATATTGAAAATTATATGCAGGTTGTAGATTTTACAGATGCTAGTATATATCACGCATATGAATTGTATTTCATAAGCAGAGTTGTGCTAATTCAAATACATTGTAATTGAATTACGCAATTGAATTACATTGTATTTCAATTATATAGTAATTCAACTACGTCGTAACTGAATTACATAATTGAAACCTTTCAATCAATTCAATTACTGATTATAACAATCAGAAGTGTAATTGAAATACAATATAATTAAAATACAACTCTCCAAATTATAGCCCAGGACTTTGAAAAAGTGCGATATATTTTTATGTTTTCTTTAATATACTTGTTTGCTGTCTATGCTGCTTTTCTATTCCTCATCTTCCTAATTCGTTATTAATGTAATATAATTTCAAAGTAATTTATAATTGTGTACTCCAGTTTCAATTACGAATTACATTGTAACTTAATTGAATGAAGATCTGAACTATAAATAACAATATGACTGTATTACAATGTAATTCAATTACTTTGTAATTATAATTCCTTGAGTAATCCAATTGTAATTCTGCACAACTCTGTTCATAAGACGAAATTGCAACTAAAGGAAAAAATTTCTTTTCACATCCTGTAGTAAACTAATTGCTCGAGCGTCCCAAAAAAGTTCAAATCGTATAGTACAATATTAATAAAGTTATTGTCTTTTTTAGAGCGGCCGAATATTATTGCGCGCCACTGTATATTGGAAATTTAGAAAATACGTTTTGTAGATCTGTGTCAATTAAACACATTATGAAAATCTCGTCAAAATCGGTCGACGTTGCAATGAGTTACAAACGTTTAAAAATGATAAAAATTGCAGATTTTCATGATTTTCGACCTGCAATAAATCAAAGGATCTCACATCTTTCAATGCCCATCGTTTTTTCCCGCATCAATCGATCTCGATAAAACTTTTACAGTGCGTATAATTGACACAGATCTACACAACGTATTTTTAACGTTTTAATGTAGGCTCACAGGAAAATGTTGTAAAATTCTGTTTTAACACTAAACCTACAATCACCGATCAAAATGACCGGTTCCACATTTTTTACTTTACGATTATTGATATAATAAAGATAATTTCATAAGAAAATGATTGTATAGATATCTTTAGTAGAGCACATATTACAATAGGAGCTGCACAAAGTCTAAATAAAATCAATCTTCTCATTTTTATTAGGGAACATGTACCAGTTACTTTTAAGGCTCGGTAGGTATATTGTGAAAGTGCGTTCAAATACTTTCGTGGTTCACTGTATGTAAAATTTTCTGCAATTTTTTTCAAGGAAAATATTTAATGCAGGAGAATTCGAAACTGGTTCACTGTAAATGGTTTTCGTACTTACTGTTCCGGTGACTACAGCACTTTCATTATTTCAGTATGCAGAATTTTGAAAGCAACTAGTGTGTGAAGTGTTAGAGATTCTTACCTGCAACATAAAATAGCAGAAAATGCGATTAACAAATGATTTCTCATGTCCTCATGTGCATATAATACATATAATGCTTTACATATTATTAGCTATAATAGCTATAATATTTAATTAGGAATAACATTATGTATACATATAATAATAATTGTAATTATTACACAATATTATTCTAAAATAAAGTAGGGTATTTTGTTTTAGGGGGGTATTCGGATTACAGTCGTTAATTATGAACAACATATGTGATAAAAAATATTTAGGTTATTATACAAAACTTTAAAACGCTTGACCTACAGTATCCAAATCATTATTATCTCATAAATTGTCAGAAATTGACAGATCTAAATGAGAATTTGATTTCATATAAAATCCATATTGAATTATACGTTGTCATATGGCAAAGGTAATTTTTCCAACATTTGTGAAAATTGAAGCGTGCTGCCCTCCATTTATGTCTGAATGAAATGCGAATTAAATAAAACATTATACACACTGTTTTAAAGTGCGTTCAAATGCTTTCGTGGTTCACTGAATCTATTGGGTTACCCTGGGTTCGTCGATAAATCATTTCACCGACACTGTTTTCGTCGGCACGATTTGACCGACATTAACTATCGTCGACACTATGTTTTCATCGACATGGTCAAATAGTCAACAAATGTCTTCATCGACATGATTCGACCGAAACTATGTTTTCATCGACACGGTCAAATCGTCGACATATGTTTTCATCGACAGTCCGTGTTTGGCGAAAGGTTTGAGTTAATTCGTTTCCACCGACACCAAATTCATATTTGCTAATGTTGATTAATCGTTATTATCATTGTTATGTTCTCGACGCATTTAGTTGCTTGTACAGTAAATAATAAAGGGAATTACAAAGCATTGTTATTTGGATCAAAGTTTTTATTGCTCGCTTGTTTTTATTGCTATTATTCAGAATTTCTTCGAATAAACAAACTTTGTTAATAGGTACACACAAATGAACAAAAATCATAATATTTCGATGTAATGTAATAATAAAATTGTTAATGCCTTCGGCGCAACGGTTCGATCATTTGTTACTTAATGTACAAAGCAATTTTTCAAATTACTAAAGTAATTCAAAGTAAAGTAAAAGAGTGTCTCGATAACCGGCATGCATTCAACAAGTATTACAGTTTTACGTCGAATTTATTCATTATCATCACAAAGCTAACGCAATTCTAGTAACCCTTGAAGATGATCTGAATGAAGATCGAAACGTCGGAATTACTTTAGTCATTTGCAAAATTGGGATAATATCTTGTTCAATCGAATGTGTTCTTCGAAATTGTTGAGCAGTGAAGTGCACAGTGGCGAACCATTAATATTGGGGTCCTGGGTAACACGGTTTGGGGACCTATCCAATTAACCCAAATTCACTCAAGTACCAAACATTTTTGGATAATTTACTTTCTCTTAAGTTTTTAATTAAAATTGTTTTCATTTTTTTGACCAGGAAGAAGACCCTTTGACTGAACGGGGTTTTAGGCTGCAGCCCCTAAAGGGGGTTTCGCGACTCGGGGACTCGCGTTTCCAGGATTGTAAGGGTGCGGGATGGGTCTTCTCATTTCTCGATAATGCAAAAATGAGCTTTTTCAGTCATTTGCATTATTTGGCTACATAATTTGCATTATTCGGAAGCATACGAGGTGTGATCGAAAAGTAAGGTGACTTTATGAATTTCGCGGGATACCTGCAGTCGATTTTCGTTTTCTTTTTTTTCTTATGCTGGTACACTCGTCCCGAACATACGTTCACAGTTTCAGCTATATAGCATTTGTTGTTTGTTTGCGAGAAGCATAAAGGTTAGAAGTGTTTTGCGTGTTCGGCGATTTTCTGTTGTCGAAAAAAATGAATCAAAGAATTTGCATCAAATTTTGTGTCAAAAATGGAATTAAGTGCTCCAAAACACTTGAAATGTTGACAGTGGCATACGGTGAGTGTACTCTGAGTAAAAAAAATGTTTATAAGTGGTACAAGCTCTTCCAAGAAGGCCGAGAAGATGTTAATGACGAAGCTCGTCTTGGACGCCCCAGCACGTCAACAACCGATGAAAAAGTTGAAGAAGCGAAGAAAATAGTGTTGGGGAATCGTCGAATTATCATTAGAGAAGTTGCCGATGATGTCGGCATCTCGTTTGATTCGTGCCGAGCAATTTTAACGGAATTTTGGAAACACAATTCATGGATTTTGCATCACGATAATGCACCTGCTCACGCATCGTTGCTTGCGAGTAATTTTTTGGCGAGAAACAACACCACGACCATGCCTCAGCCTCCATATTCACCGGATTTGACCCCCTGCGACTTTTCCTTGTTCCCAAAACTGAAGAGCCCCATGAAAGGACGGAGATTTGCAATGATCGAGGAGATAAAGACTGCATCGCTGGAAGAGCTCAAAAAGCTATACCAAAAAGTGCTTATCAGAAGTGCTTCGATGATTGGAAAAAGCGCTGGCACAAGTGTAGGAGAAGAGGTTGGGCTGTGAGACAGTCGTTTTTATCCATCGCGCAATCACGATAATTCCAATCTGTATGCTGTCAAATTTGTGTTTCGACGTCTGCTAGTTTTTGTGCTAGCACCGAGGTGTATAGACGTGTTGCTTAAATTAGATACGGACATCGTGTGTAAACACATCGTGTAAAACTTTTACTCATTTTTTTAAAAACATTATTTTGTTGAGTGAATCAATTGAAAAAGGTGAGTGCGATGCATTTTCATTTAGTGTTTTCCTTACATTTTACGCTGCGATATTGAGTTTTGCGCATATACGAGAAAAACATTGTTTTTTCTGTCATATTCGGAATGGCATCATGGTTGGGTTATGAGACACCATAGTGGTTGGGTTGTGAGACATTAGATTTTTTTACTAAAAACGACCTAGAACTGTCAAATATCGTTGTTTGTGTTAGAATTAAGCGTTTATTTGTCATTTAACGTTTGTTTTGGTTTATTTTTTGAATTTATAGTCATCGTAGGGACCAGTCGAGGAAACTCGAAGTCCTCGAAATTACCTAAGCGTAAAAAAACAGCTGAACACGATTTATGGTGTGCGTGACTAGACAAAGCTATTTTTGAGAGAACTGTTTAGTTTCACAGTCTGGCAGGATTTTAACTTTCGTTAGTCACAGTCTCGATAGCGGCATACGGGTACCATAAAAAAAAAAAAATAATAATAATGCAACACATGCCAGCGCCCTGTCCATTTGAAGTGTGCCGATATGGGCAGACGTTCGTTTTTCACATGCAAACATTGTGACAGCGACTTGGATGACGAAGAGGAAGATCATTATTGAATCCTTCCATTCATTATATTTTTTTCAACTTTTCTTCGCCATTCTTTGCTTTTTTCAATTTTTTGCCATTCTTTTTAACTCCTTCGGTCACTTAATGTCATTAAAATAAATAAACATTCATTTTTGCATAAAGTTACATGGGTTTTACTTTATATTTTACCACTTTTAGTTGATTTTTCCGAGTGTCTCACAACACAACCAATTTTTTCAGGAAGCCAAAAACATGTCCTCGGAAAATTGGCCATAAAATTTTACTTGTTGATCAAATCACGAAACTTTTTACATATAAAAGTTGCGTATTTCCTTCACCTTTCCAACGGTATATAAAACTCTTTGATATCTTCGTCAAGCAAAAAGATACAGAGCAAAAACAAAACCCGTCTCATAACCCAACCTCTTCCCCTATTATATCTGAGGGGGATTACTTTGAAGGGGACAACATAAATATTTTTTGATAAAAATAAAAAGTCACCTTACTTTTTGATCACACCTCGTATACGCACGCGACGACTGCAAGGGTCCGAGATTCCACTCCTGATTTCTCAATAATGCAAAGACGAGGTTTCTTAGTAGTCAAAATCGCTAGATGAAAGGTCAATCTAGTGGGCTATTTGCCTCAAAATTCCTACTTTTACGTTTACGACACGTAATTCTCATTATTCGGCGGCATGTCGACAGCCGCGATAGACGGCAGCACCGTCGCCTGTCCATTGCTTCTCGCGGCTCCGCGCTATGCTGCCGAATAATGAGAAATACGCGTCGTAAACGTAAAAGTAGGACTTTTCAGGCAAATAGCCCCCTGGATTGATCTTTCATCTAGCGATTTTGACTACTAAGAAACCCCGTCTTAACATTATTGCGGAATCAGGAGTGGAATCCCGGGGGGATCCTTGTAATCCTCGCGTACTGTGTAGTATGGTGACTGTGTGCAGTCACGCGCGAGTGTCGTCTGTCTAGGAGACGCAGTCCTTAATGTCGGTCAAATCGTGTCGATGAAAACAGTGTCAGTGAAATGAGTTGTCGACGATCCCAGGGTAACCCGTATCTTTTCCCCCCTGACTGTAACTCTGGCCACTGTACCTACAAAACTGCAGTCTAATTATGTACAACGATTAGCCCAAGTATTCGTGGAGTGGATGTGTACCTAGATTGTGTTGGAATTTATGTAAAGAACAAAAATCATCTACTATTACTTAGTAGGTTATACTATTGCTTTATTTTCGAGAACGCTCGAAAGATACATTGTATATATGCGGTCCACATCAAGGGATCCTCAAGCTTCGAATGTTTCTGTGATCGTCATTCGTTCTTCAGAATGATTCTCATTCGCGTCCTAGTTCTCGTAGAGTAAAGACGTGCCTCTCTACTTGAATTGAAATATATAGATTCGAATGAAATTCAGTTTATAGTTTAAAGAGTGTTCATAGTTTCTTTCCATGCCCATATTCCAATAGATTGATCGTGCTATCGCGTTGCGTCATAAACGGAAGTCGCTGGTACCTCCTACGACTCTGCCCGACAATGATTCTATGCAGCAGGTCAACCCGTGGACCGCATTCAACCAAGACAAACACGCGTATCACGGAGACGTTCGATAATGTGTGTATCCGTCCTCGTGCTCGTGTCCGGATACGGAGGATCCGGCGGTCTCTCAGGCGTAGTATTTCGAGGGTGTCATCGAGAGGCGTGAATACTCTCTTTGTCGGAATGCAAATGTCAACGGGACACCGACGATCCGCATTATGTTCGTTGCACAATGCCGAAATACTCGTAATAACGGTGATGAAGGAAGAAATATGGGTTATGCAAATGCAGGGATGAGACCGGCGCGATAGAAAGAGAGAGAGAGAGAGAAAAAGGTGGATGATCAAGGGAGAGACGTGACGTGTAAAGGGAGAGAAAGACGGATCGACGGGAGAGCAGCGGGACTCTTTCGCATTTCTCTCTTGTCTCTCTTTTCTCTCCTGTCTCTCTTGTAGATTGAAGGCACGCGCAAGGCTGCACGCAGTACGCACTGGCGACATATGCTCCGCGCGCAGGGTTGCGCATATATCACGTCGTCAACCCCTCGAGCGGTCGAACCCCTGAAATTACGGGGACCACTGTTTATTATTTCTCGTTCCTCCAGCGCAGTGTGGTACCCTCTGTCCAAACATACGGCGCACCTCACCTCGCCTCATCTCGCCGATATACGTGTACCGGTGTTTACGTTCCATCCGGTGTTTTCGCGGGCCAATCTTCATTCCTGTTTAATCTTTACAAGATAAACAAACACCCCGTCCAGGATCCGGGTACATGATTTCCTCTGGCACCTACAGTGAGCCACGAAAGTATTCGAACGCTCTGAAATGAAAAGTTTCACGCTTAAAAGATGTAAGTCATATTACGAATTATAAAATACTTTTATTCCTATAGTAACATATAAGTATCATGATTATACGTGTTAAATTTGAAGTATCTTTCATAACATTAACAATACTTGTAAAACATTTCTTAGTAACATGAAATTAAACATCACACCAACATACGACATGACGAGTTTGAAATTCCTAGTGACACGTCAATGTTTCGTCACGCTGTTAAATTTGTATTGGAAGCCAATGTGTTCTCATTTAATGGTGTTTATTCCAAACAAATTTTTGGGACATGGGATCTCCAATTTCCCCAGTTGTCCCAAATCTTGTAATGGAAAGGTTAGAGGAAGTCTCCATTTCAAAATTACCTTCTGAATTAGCGTTTTATAAAAGATACGTAGATGACATTATTACTTGTATAAAACCTGAACAATTAGAAATTGTATTGAACACGTTTAATAGTTTTCATGAAAGATTGCAGTTCACATATGAAATCGAAAACAATTCAAGTCTGAGCTTTCTTGATGTTAATGTAATTAGAGCAGGAAATACATTAAAAACGAATTGGTTTCATAAAACCAGCTGGTCAGATATGTTAACTGTCTACTCGTTCCACCCTACGGAGCATAAGGTTGGCTTAATCAAAGGTTTGATAGATCGCGCGGTTTTACTCTCGAATCCTGAATTTCGACCTGACAATTTATTGTTAATAAGAAATGTTTTGAAACGAAACGGTTACTCGCATAGTTTTACATCAAATATCATTAAAGAACGTATTTTTGAACTATATCATCCTATTTTTGTCAAAAAGCAAAAAGCAGATAGATTATTAAGAACTGGCCGAATTAATTGGAAAAATGTTGTGGTCATACCATACGTTGAAAACATTTCAAAAGATATAAAAAGGATTTTTCGAAGAGTAGGAATGCATACAATTTTCAAAATACCTCGCTATCTGAAATCTTTATTTCCACCTATTAAAGACAAGCTACCGCGTTTAAAAAAATGCAACGTTGTTTATTCAATTCCTTGTTTTGGATGTGGTTTGGTATATATTGGACAAACATCTAAAAATTTAGAAACGCGTATTACAGAATATAAACATAATATTTTTTTTACCACC
This sequence comes from Lasioglossum figueresi, assembly GCA_028455805.1. Lineage (NCBI taxonomy): Eukaryota > Metazoa > Arthropoda > Insecta > Hymenoptera > Halictidae > Lasioglossum > Lasioglossum figueresi. The sequence goes on along the minus strand of CM052190.1, from coordinate 14,870,547 downwards.
GGTACACAACACACAGCGTTGACGAAACATTCGCTAGATTTGGATCATAGATTTGATTTCGAGAACATCAAAATAATTGATGAAGAGGCTAATTTACAACAAAGGTTATTATTGGAAACAATTCATATGATTAAACGTCATAGCGTAAATCTTAGGTATGAAACTCCTAAGATAAATGAATACTACGCAACGTTACTGAATCGGTAACGTTTAATTATGAAATTCTTTCCAACCTCGATAACTTGTTAGTTATTTTCTTGAATCAATAAACAATCGTATATTACATACAATTATGTGTATAAAATTCCTCCAATAAAACTTGAATGTCAATAATTGAATTTACCGTTTTTGGTATATTCACATTAATGGTGTAAAAGACGTATTATATTTTTCAAATTTACATTGCCACCAAATTCGGATCACCAAATGACATGCAGAAAAGATTTTGAAAAAATTACAATTGCTAAGAAATTGCATGAGAAAGCAAAAGAGACTGCAATTATAACTTTTTTATATTGGAGACTGCAATGAAAATCGAAAATATGCGTTTCGTAGATGTATGATAGTTATACACATGCTGAAAATGTCATCGAAATCGGTAGACGCAGAAGAAAACGACAAGCATCGAAAGATGTAAGAATCGCTGGATTTTAATCAGAAACTGACCAAAAGTCGTTAAAAATTATGATTTTCACCGCATTTAACCACTTGCAGCTCTTGGGTATGTAACTAATATAGATCTACAAAGAATATATTTTAAATTTTCATTAAGTGCACAAGTAAAAAAGTTTAAAAAAATGCTTTCCTTATTTTTGCATGCAACCTTGTAAATTGTAATTTTTGGAAAATATTTTTTGCGGATCATTTAGTAAAAACCAATGCTTCCAATTGCTCACAAAACATCAGGTCGTTTGGTACAATTATAAAAAAGTTACACTGTTTTAAAGTGCGTTCAAATACTTTCGTGGTTCATTGTATATTTTTTATTATTTTTTCTACTACTCGTCGCTCTGTGACTGGCGCAGCAGTTCGGACGGATTTATTTAATTGCTTTGCTGCCCACATGCTCGCGCACGAACCAACGGCACCGCGGCGTTTACTAATGTTAAGTAAATAGGAGAATCGCGTGTTAATGTCGGACGATGCTGTCGCGAGTTGCAACACACCGGCGAAATTGTAGATAAACAGGAAAGGATCACGGTAGAATTTACTTTGAACTGTACCGATGTCCGGTGTTTAATTAATATTCATCTATTTGGCAGAGAGCTCCATTTGCATGTGAAATAATGTATTCGTAATCATACTTAATTGTATCATTTTCCATGATGAATATGCGTGAAAATGTATAATGAACTTTCATCGATTAGTCTTTTATTTTATCGCGAAAAGAGTGTCGCATTTATTCTCTGGTAATTATCAAACATTTTTAGAAAATAAATGAATGCGACATCAAAGCATGCCTTATAATTATTATGCATTTGTGCCAAAAATGAGTCGTTGTAATTTCGAACAGTGAACAGATTTAAAAGATTTAAGAACATCAATGGGCATCATTAGTTGCAGCTTATGAACCATTATTCAAAAATCAAAGAAATTATTACGTGACCTCAGTTTGTTGCAGTTGATGCAAACAATTTCTGTTTTGCATCAGGTTCCGCAGTCTACTTGCAATGAACAAGGGTTCGGATAAATAACCAGTGTCATTAATCGTAAACACGTAGTTTATTTTTGTAACTATTTCAACGCATAGCTACCTATGCACGCATCACAAACATGGGTTTTTATTATCCTAATGCACGTCCCACGTGTGTATAAACCAGATCGTGTTTACAGTCTTGTTTGTCGCAGAGAGTATAAATAATATCTTATACAAAGATCGTATGAATATCATTTTACAGAAAACCAACAAGAGGCTAACTTGATCTTTTCGTATTTATTAGTACACGATAAAACAGTTTATTACAACCCAAACCATTTTTTTTCTTCTATATACTTGAACCCATTCAAGTATGTCGCCTTGTGTAACTACAGTAAATAAAACAGTTTACTGTGTTCTCTAAATAATTTTGTTATATAGTCATAAATATTGGGTTGGAACGAAAACTCGTGTCGTTTGTAAATTAAAATTCAACAAAACAAAATTCACATTGAGATATTTATTTATAGTTTTATTCGATAACATGATAAGGTACCTCAAAAATGGCAAAAAGTAATAGGACAAAATGGGAAATATTAAATGAATCTATGAATCTCAATTTTATCTTTGAATTTCAATTCAAAAACGCTACGAACTTTCGTTCTAACCCAATATTTAACCATTAGAACTCGAATGGTGTGTCTGAGAGAGGGGGAGAGAGGTGCGCCACTAAAAATGCTGTACCATTATTTAACATATCGTTTGCATTATTAAATATGTCGGTATCTAATCAAGTACTAAACATTTAGGTATTCCATGAGGTTTTCTACCAATTTCATATCCATAAAATTTCAAACATCATAGGGAATGGAAATATTTTAGATCGAAAGAAATGTTTAATTTTTCAAGTTAAAATAGCTCCGACTGCAAAGGGTTAACAATATTTACGTAACCCCATTTATTTATGTAAATCACGTCATTTGGCAATGTCCAAATTATGAAGATGAACGCGACACATATCTATCAGCTCTTTTCCGACGCAAGTACTGTCCCCCAATTTGTATAAAATGCTGCCGATGTGGCCCAGATATTAAAAGCCTGTCTATTATTTTCGATTTTATTAAGCGATGTGCAATTAAACTTTAATTTCATTAAAGTAGTGTAACCAAGTAGAAGGTACTTATATAAACTAGTTTTAAGTGCAAGTTAAGTTAAGATGCGCATTAAGATATCATGTAATATGTTGAAATATATGATCATGTATTGAATATGGTACATAAACCATACTTGGTTTAAAGTTAAAGCATTAACTAAATAATAATAATAATATCTACCCTGTCCAGTACAATTTTATTATTAAGTCGAAGAATTCAATATATCTATCTTCGCCCGAATCGGGAAAATCCATTTTTTAATATTTTCATTTCGAATTTTCCAAAAACAAGTTTCGGATAAAGGTTAATCCATATTAAGTATTCTGTAATTCTCAATAGAAACAATTACAACGAATCCCTTTTTTTTTTTTAATAAAAAATTGTGGTAAGACTTCAGAACCCCCCCTTTCGACACGTGACATACGTCATTCTATTCGTTTTGACAAACACTGTGTGGGTGTGTGTGAATCTACACCTCTGGATCGGTGGACATTTGTAAGTGATACTTGCCGCAAAATTATTTATAACGAAGAAAATTGTTGTTAAAGATTTTTTTTACATCAACGCCTTCTACTCATCGAAAAGAGAAATAGTTTGAAAGGAGCCGTATGTCGCAAACAAATAGTTATTGAAATATAAGCTGTTAAATTTTATGAAAAATTTGGTTGTGTGGAACTATACATATAGACAAAAGCCTACTACTACAGTCTATGAGACAGAGTCGATGAGACAGAACATGATCGTGTGCGTGACACGAGACGTACGGACCTAGCGATGAATATCCCTTTAAATTTCGTTCGTCTCATTTTTAAGTAGACCAATAGCCGTATATGTATATTTTTTTCAATTCGTCATGAAAATTCATGCAATAGAGGGCAAAGTAATTATTTACAAAATGAAGTAAATGATAAATATCCATCACACAAAAAGTGATGCAGTATGCATTTTGATTGTAATTAATCAACAAATTCGAGAAGAAATGGTTACGAATTAATTTTCCCCGTTATCGAAATTTCCGGGAAAACAAGTGTTCAGATAACAAAATTATTGCATACAAAAAAAAACTTGATGTATTTTGGAATAATACAAACGAATAGTAAAATCTATTACAAACATTCGTGACGTAGTTTAAACAGTATCTGTTTAAACACGATCATGTTCTGTCTCATAGACTGTAGTAGTAGACTATTGTCTACACGTATAATTCCACACAATCAAATTTTGTAAAAACTTTAACAGCTTATATCTCAACAACTATTTGTTTCCGACATACGGCTCCTTTCAAACTTTTCTCTTTCCGATGAGTAGAAGGCGTTGCAGTAAAAAAAGACTTTAACAACAATTTTCTTTGATATAAACAATGTTGCGGCAAGTTTCTCTTACAAATGTCCACCGATCCAGTGGCGTAGATTCACCCCTAGAACGAATTACCATTACTTTTCATACACCCTGTACATACTTATTCTTCAAAATCTTGTTTTAAAAAGTTCACGCGGTATATAGATCGTTCGACGAACGTAATGATACAGTCCGCGACAAAAAGATGGCACACCCGTAAATATTGCTATTTCTGAAAACTGTGATGAAATTTGATACATTTCTCTCCGTGTATGTACTTCGGTGGGGCTTTAAGGTTACTTACACCGACGGAGTTGAGCGGAGGTTACAGATTCTAGTCTAAATGTAAAGAACCGGGGTCACCGACGCGACAAAATGATGGCACAGTCTTAACACTGGACCGTCAGACTGTTTGTATCGTGTACTATTTTACCGTGCATTAAATATTGTGCGTGTTTCTTACTATCTTCTATTGAAATTACACTATGGGTAGTGGAAAATCTTTATCCGATGCTGAAATAAAAACGATTTTGACATTGCATAAAGAGAATTACTCAGTTTCAAAAATTGCACGTATTATACATCGAAGCAGAAAAGTGGTGTATAATTTATTAAAAAATCCTAAAACATACGGTAAGAAAAAGAGTTCCGGTCGACCGAAAGCGGTAAGCGATCGCGGAAAAAGTGCAATTTTAAAAGAAGCTTCGAATTCTTCGGGAACATCACGACAAATCGCTTAAGCAGCTGGCGTACATACAAATGTACGTAATGTGCAAAGGATAATAAAAGAATGTCCGCAC
>CM052190.1:14803753-14865519 GCA_028455805.1 Lasioglossum figueresi | reverse complement strand
TTTATTAAAAAATCCTAAAACATACGGTAAGAAAAAGAGTTCCGGTCAACCGAAAGCGGTAAGCGATCGCGGAAAAAGTGCAATTTTAAAAGAAGCTTCGAATTCTTCGGGAACATCACGACAAATCGCTTAAGCAGCTGGCGTACATACAAATGTACGTAATGTGCAAAGGATAATAAAAGAATGTCCGCACATAGTTCGAATGAAATTGAAAAGAAAACCACCTTTAACCGTTCTGCATAAATCGGAGCGTCTGAAATTTGCACAAGAGCACATACATTGGAGAAAAAAATGGCGTCGTGTTATTTTTAGCGATGAGAAAAGGTTAAATCTAGATGGGCCGGATGGTTTCGCACACTATTTTCACGATCCGCGGAAAGAAGAAAGAATATTAAGCCGCAGACACATAGGTGGCGGAAGAGTAATGCTTTGGGCCGGAATTGGTTATCGAGGAGCGACCGAAGTAAAATTTATTAAGAAAACTATGAACAGCAAAATTTATATAGATTCGATACACGAACAATTAACTAAATTCGGACAGACAATTTACGGGGAAAATTTTACATTTCAGCAGGATAATGCAAGCGTGCATACCGCAAAATCCGTTAAGCGGTACTTCGAGCAAAACAAAATTAGTGTCTTAAAGTGGCCAGCGAGATCGCCAGTTCTCAACATAATTGAAAATTGTTGGGCACAACTAGCAAAACGTGTTTATGAACGCGGAAGACGTTTCCAAAGCCTTGCAGATTTAAAAACGTGCATAGAACAAAAATGGACAAAAATACGGCCAAAATATATTAAGAAACTCTTTGAGTCGCTTCCGAAACGTATGTTGGCTATTCTGGAAAATAAGGGAGGCCACGCAAAGTATTAAACGCAATGTTATATATTTTATGTACGTAAATTACGTTTTTATTTGTATATGTGCCATCATTTTGTCGTACCGAATTTTTGTTATTTTCTTGTTTCCATAAACAAACGGACATTTTCTTTAATTTAATTGCTTGTAATGTAATTTATTTTGTAATAAAAATGTATAAGTACCAAGAAAGACTAGATTTATTATGTCCAAATGATGAGAACATTGAATTTTCGTGGTGTGCCATCTTTCTGTCGCGGACTGTATATCTGTAAAAACAGTTAAAATTATGGTTACCTTAAAAGCCTTAAGTACCTTAAATTTGTTAAATGCCACTGTTTTCTATTACTTACTATTGCAGCTAACGCCAAGACGAATCCAATGACCTACTACACTACGGTTTGAAATCCTAAAATAATGGTAAACTAGTTTTGACCAGTGTTTCGGTGCAAATATCCCACTGTGCGACGGGCAATCGACATTCCACTGCAATATTAAATATCCATAACAAAGACTCGTACGTTCGTATACACGTACTATGCAAACATGGCCATCATTTTCTTTGTGTTCACGCGAATGATCATTACCACTCCGACTGTACCACGCTTTGCCACCCACTCTCCGCGCGAGAAATCAAGGAGAATACATTGTTCGTATATACGAATTTGATTCGATGGCGTGTGGACTTTTCATGGGGCGAAAAGCGAAGGAATCCGAGAATGTTCCGCGGGGAAAGAAACGAGAGCCGTCTTCCCAGATTCAAGCTTGCGGTTTCGCGCATGAACCGCGTTCACAGCGGAGTTGAAATACATTAGAAACATAATCGCGCGGTATCCACGCATTTGGATTCAAGGGAAGATCGAGGATCGGTGAGAAGTATCGTGCACACCGACAGAATGTCCCGCAAACAGGCCAATATATTCGCATGTTTATTCGAGAGGTTGGCCTGTGCCAGTAAATGGAAAAGAGAGGTAGCTTGCGGTCGAGCGGTTGGGCGTGTTTTCACGAGCCTTCTCGTTCCCCGAGCACGTGGGCGTCGGGGAAAATTACGCAAGGAACACTGCGCCGCGCCGCTCGCTGTGATTTTCAGGAAACAATCGCACCGTTTCGATTGTCCGGCGGATCTGGGGTCACCTGGCGTGGACGACGCCTCGTTCTGCCTCGCCTCGTTTCGTCCAGCCCCGCTAGTCGGTCCCATTCAACAGCTCCCCCGGCTGATGCAGAAACAGTATCGTTAATATCGGCAAACTTGCGTCCCATAAATCACAATGGGTAACGCCCATTGGCGTTGATGCATCGCCCCAACGATTCGTCGATTTTCCATGCATCCTAATGAAGTTGTCGCTATCGATCCGAGGTGAAGAGAGAACGATCCCGGTGGCTCGCAAAGGCGTTCCGTGTTTCGATGATTGATCAATGCCCGCGCGTTTCATGGCAGGCAAATATTTGCCCGCTGTACCCCATTCGGACCAATATCGATACCTTCGATATGTTAATCCTCTTTCGAATAATTACCTGCATATAGTTTTATGCAGTCTGCACCACCCTGCAGTAGCGATGGGATCCGAATCACCTCGAATCTATTCGATTCAATGTTTACGACAAAAAAATTCGAATCACTTGCAAGATAATTCGAAGCTTAGAACTTTCGGAACTCTTTGACACCTTGAAAGTCTTGAAATCTTGAAAGCCTTAAACCTTTGAAAGGTTTGTAAGAATTGAAACTCTTGAAATATGTTACATCTATCACGAAACAATGATTACGTGATGTCAGCATTGGGGTGAATAGCAGTATGAACGTACCAATATTATAAAAAGTATAACATTTATTAAAATCATCAAGAATTTCTGATTTCGAATAAATATCGAATTGATTTGAAACTCTGTGGTGATTGATTTGTTCGAAAACTTTGCAAGACGGAGAATTGAACGCCCATTACTACCTTGCAGTCACTCTACAGCCTTAAATGTCGACGCAGAGAGGATACAATTAGCATAAATATAATTATTTATGAACCATATTTATAAATAATGTATACAGGGTGTCCCACGGAACTGTAACAGGCTATACCTTCTAAACGGTTCGGTATAGAAAATGTTCTAAGTAAAAGATGAATGGTATCAGACGGTGCATAAAATGCAACTAATTTTATGCACTTTTGTGCATCGGTGCATCAGAAAAATGCAACTGCACTTTTTTTTTTAAATAAAGGCCTATGTTTTTGACTGCACCAATCGACATGCAGTTTCTTGTGCTCTGCACAAAAGTACTAACGTACTTATGCCTTAAACTTATTCGTTAGGAAGTTATCGAAGCTAACATTTCGCTGAATTATTTCGGTCTCTCGGCAAGTGCTCCGGAATACCTACGTTCTTTTTTTTTTATTAAGCTATAAAACCACACACGGGATTATCAGCAGCATGCGCGTGACTGTGCATACTAACATTGCAAGAATGACTTAGAATCTGGGGTTGACAATAAGGTGAAACATTTCTGAATACAACTCTAAAGGTGCAAACAGTGAGCCTTAAGGAATTTATGAATATAAAGTAAAGGGCAAAGAGAGGGTCTATTGCATTGGGTGGAAAGTAACCCTTGTTGCAATGTTTGCGAATCAGAGCATCTGTATTATTATCGTAGATCGGGCATTGTCATAACACATCATTAGGATCCTGTACCGAACAACCACATAGGCAGTTTGTGTCAGCAGTTAGTTTAATCTTAAAAAGAGATGCCTTCAGCTGATAGCGTCCAGATCGAAGTCTGTTAACCCAACAGATGAATTCTCTGGGAAGCTAACATGAGCAAACCAAGGTTTAGACCCAGAATGGTAGAAAGATCTGAAGAATTTAATGCCCTTTAACCCTTTGCACTCGGAGCTATTTTAACTGAAAAATTAAACGTTTCTTGCGATCTAGAATATTTCCATCCTGTGTGATTTTTTAAATTTGGTAGATATGAAATTGATGTGATACTTCATACGATACTTAAATGTTGAGTAATTGATTAGATACCGACAGATCAAATAATGTAAACAATATTTTAATGAATAGTACAGTAATTATTAATGGCGCCTCAGAGGCGTCAATCGAGTGCTGAGGGTTATTCTGCTTCTTTGAGAATATTATTGTTTGTCAGAGTCCTAGCTTGTTTTCTAAAACTATGGGAAAAGTCAGAGTAGGGAACTAGGATGTTGGTGAATTTTTAGTTTCGATAAGATTAGGGCATAAGTATGTTGTACTTTTATGTAGAGCACAAGAAATTGCATCGATTGGTGCAGTCAAAAACATAGGCTTCCATTTTTTTTAAAAAGTGCAGTTCTGCACCCACTGTAGAATAATTGAACACATAACTAATGGCTTAAAATGGAACATATATTTCTGTTTTCGTACACATTAATTATATTTTAATATTTCATATAAATATTAGTTACACTTGCTGTGATGCTATTTCTTTATAGTTTATATTTACCATAACTTTCGATATACATAAAAAAATGAGCTATAAGTAGCGAAAAACTATGATTTTACAATCATTTAACCACTTGTAGCTCTAGGGTATGTTAATCGATTTTGATGAAATTTTCAGCATGTGTATAACTAACATAGATCTACAAATCATATATTTTAAATTTTCATCGAGGACCCAAATAAAAAAGTTCTAAAAAATGCCTCTTTAATTTTTGCTTATAACCTTGTAAAATATAATTTTTGGAAAATCTTTTTTGCATATCATTTCGTAAACCAATGCTTCTAATTGATTATAAAAAATCCGGTCGTTTGGTACAATTATAAAAAAGTTATTCTATTTTAAAAGGTGTACGAATACTTTCTACAGCCACTGTATATATTTCTGTCTACGTAATATAATAGCTGGTGTCGAAAAGAATTCAACACCTAATATACTATAATTTTAAATTTGAAACAACGCTAAAATATTGGGTTGGGGAAAAAGTTTCTTCGTATCCACCTATTCATATTAATCGGATCTGGCATAACTTGAGCGCGTCTGAAAGGTGATATATCATAGAGTACTTAGAAACAAGAAATTGTGATATTTGTTTATTTCATCCAAAGTGATGACGTCTTGAAAATGAGTGAAAATAAAGAAGAAATTCGTTACATTTAGAAATTTTATTACAAAAAAGGAAAGAATGCGATTCGAGCTGCTAAAAAAATTTGTGATGTTTATGGACGTGATACAGTATCAGTACGTGTGGTACAAAGTTGGTTCAAGCGTTTTGAATCTTGAAATTTTGATGGCAAAGATACACCTCGTTCTGGTCGACCAGTCACTGAAAAAGTCGATGAAATCGTGCAAACAGTTGAGCAAGACCAGCATATTAGCAGTCGTGATGTCGGTAAGGAGCTAAACATCGACCACAAAACAGTTCCAAACCGTTTAATGAAGGCTGGATACAAAAAACAGCTCGAGATGCTTGGGTGCCTAATGAATTAACATTGAAAAATTGAATGTATCGAATTTCAATTTGCGAGTCGTAGCTAACACGAAACAAAATCGAACCTTTTTTGAAACAGCTCGTTACAAGCGATGAAAACTGGATCACGTACGACAATAATGTACTAAAAAGATCGTGGTCGAAGCGAGGCGAAGCTCCGCAAACCGTGGCAAAGCCAGGAATAAACGATTGATTGTAACCTCTACAGTCAATAACTGGAAAGATTACGTCAAGCAATCGAGAGAAAGCGACCAGAATTGATAAACAGAAAAGGAGTCGTCTTCCATCACGATTATTCTAGACCACACACATCTTTGGCGACCCGTCAAAAATCAAGAGAGCTTGGCTGGAAAGTTTTGATGCATCCACCGTATAGTCCTGATATTTCACCATCAAACTACCATTTGATTCAGTCTCCACAGAACTTTCTTAATGGTGTGAAGTTGAGTTCAAAAGAGGTCTGAGAAAATCACGTGTCGCAGTTTTCCGCCCAGAAATCACAGAAGTTCTACAATGACAGAATTATGGTTTTATCTAAAAAATGGCAAAAGGTGGTCGATCAAAACGGCACGAACTTGATTTAATAAACTTCATTTAAAATATGGAAAAAATTTGATTCATTTCTGTATTAAAATACGAAGACACTTTGTACACCTCGTTCTGGTCGAACAGTCACTGTAAAAATCAAATCGTGCAAACAGTTGAGCAAGACCAGCATATTAGCAGTCGTGATATCGGTAAAGAGCTAAACATCGACCACAAAACAGTTCCAAACCGTTTAATGAAGGCTGGATACAAAAAACAGCTCGAGATGCTTGGGTGCCTAATGAATTAACATTGAAAAATTGAATGTATCGAATTTCAATTTGCGAGTCGTAGCGAACACGAAACAAAATCGAACCTTTTTTGTAACGGCTCGTTACAAGCGATGAAAACTGGATCACGTACGACAATAATGTACGAAAAAGATCGTGGTCGAAGCGAGTCGAAGCTCCGCAAACCGTGGCAAAGCCAGGATTAACACCAAGAAAGGTGATGCTGTGCGTTTGGTGGGATCATAAAGGGATTATTCGCTACGAGCTGCTGCCATCCGGACAAACGATTGATTCTCACCTCTACAGCTAATAACTGGAAAGATTACGTCAAACAATCGAGAGAAAGCGACCAGAATTGATAAACAGAAAAGGAGTCGTCTTCCATCACGATAATGCTAGACCACACACATCTTTGGCGACCCGTCAAAAATTAAGAAAGCTTATTTCCATCTCTACAGAACTCTCTTAATGGTGTGAAGTTGAGTTCAAAAGAGGTCTGTGAAAATCATGTGACGCAGTTTTCCGCCCAGAAATCACAGAAGTTCTACAATGACAGGATTATGGTTTTATCTAAAAAATGGCAAAAGGTGGTCGATCAAACCGGCACGAACTTGATTTAATAAACTTCATTTAAAATATGGAAAAAACTTGATTCATTTCTGTATTAAAATACGAAGACACTTTGTACACCTCGTTCTGGTCGAACAGTCACTGTAAAAATCAAATCGTGCAAACAGTTCAGCAAGACCAGCATATTAGCAGTCGTGATATCGGTAAGGAGCTAAACATCGACCACAAAACAGTTCTGAACCATTTAAAGAAGGCTGGATACAAAAAACAGCTCGATGTTTGGGTGCCTTATGAATAAGCATTGAAAAATTTAATGGATCGACATGTTTGGCGACCCATCAAAAATTAAGAGAGCTTTGCTGGGAAATTTTGATGCATCCACCGTATAGTCCTGATATTACACCATCAGACTACCATTTGTTTCGATCTCTACAGAACTCTCTTAATGGTGTGAAGTTGAGTTCAAAAGAGGTCTGTGAAAATCACGTGTCGCAGTTTTCCGCCCAGAAATCACAGAAGTTCTACAATGACAGGATTATGGTTTTATCTAAAAAATGGCAAAAGGTGGTCGATCAAACCGGCACGAACTTGATTTAATAAACTTCATTTAAAATATGGAAAAAACTTGATTCATTTCTGTATTAAAATACGAAGACACTTTGTACACCTCGTTCTGGTCGAACAGTCACTGTAAAAATCAAATCGTGCAAACAGTTGAGCAAGACCAGCATATTAGCAGTCGTGATATCGGTAAGGAGCTAAACATCGACCACAAAACAGTTCTGAACCATTTAAAGAAGGCTGGATACAAAAAACAGCTCGATGTTTGGGTGCCTCATGAATAAACATTGAAAAATTTAATGGATCGATATGTTTGGGGACCCGTCAAAAATTAAGAGAGCTTGGCTGGGAAATTTTGATGCATCCACCGTATAGTCCTGATATTGCACCATCAGACTACCATTTGTTTCGCGATCTCTACAGAACTCTCTTAATGGTGTGAAGTTCAGTTCAAAAGAGGTCTGTGAAAATCACGTGTCGCAGTTTTCCGCCCAGAAATCGTAGAAGTTCTACAATGACAGGATTATGGTTTTATCTCAAAAATGGCAAAAGGTGGTCGATCAAAACGGCACGTACTTGATTTAATAAACTTCGTTTAAAATATGGAAAAAACTTGACTCATTTCTGCATTGAAATACGAAGAAACTTTGTCCCCAACCCAATACTTTTAGCCACAAAAAGCTGGTTTCCAGACCATAGTGCGCCGTTAATACAAATATCTTCATACGAACCATAAGATTTTTTGAAAATCTTATTGGCAGTGTTTTATCAATGCAGAAGTTTGTATTGCAGATATTCAAAGTCCTCCAACGTCGACGTTTTGCTCGGGAAATGAATGAGTCTGACGCGACTTACAGAGCATTAGTGTTCAAGGGAGGAAGCAGATGCTTAATTAATTCCTTGCTGCTCTTAATGACGAGATATGTCCAGCCCGTTACTACAAGTGATGACGCAATACTTTAAAAAACATTCTTTTTCCAGGCGACCAACGAGTAAGCATCTTGTCCGACTCTTTGAACCGTCTCAATTCCGGCCAATTTTCAGACGCGTTTTACATTCTTGTGTGATCGTGTCATTTCTTCCGTTCTGTTTCGCGTAGAGTGACGCGGCGGAATAACAGCACGGGGAATCCACCGAGAAACTGTTCACAGTTCCAGAAAACATTACTAATCTAACTTCTCCCCCCGTCCTTGCACTCTTCGGTATAACGCCAGACATTTTGAAGGTTGAGGTAGAGATAACTGAGTCACAGATTTCTCTTTATCTTGAATTCTGCTTCATACAGTGACTCGGATTAATATTCGGACGCTCTAAAAAAGACGATAACTTTTTAAATATTGTACTACACGATTTGTACTTTTTTGGGGGGAAAGCTAGAGCAATTCGTTTACTACAGAATGTGAAAAGAAATTTTTTCTAAAATTACAATTGATCGGAATTATGGAAAAAATACGAAAAGTTGCATTTTACAACTTTTTTATGTGGACCTATGTTAAAAATTTTTAAAAATACATTTTGTAGATCTGTGTCAAAGGAAACCAAAAAAATAATAATGTATATGAATTTAAAATCACACTATTATTTCACCAAAAATTATTGTAAGATTTTAAGAAAAAAAACATTTCATTGATTGTATCATTCACAATTTATTTTTACTCAACAACTGTATCGTCCATCGATATACAGGGTGAGTCACCTAACGTTGGCACCTCAAATATCTTTGTTGTTTTTAGAGATACGTCAAATGTCTGAAGGACAAAGTTGAATGATTCAGTGGAGCTCACATGATACTAAAAATATTTTTGTTTTTATGTGATTTTTTTTAGAGATATCAAGGTCACCTTCATTTTTTAAAATAGAACCACCCTTTGTAGGTGTTTAAAAAAGAGTGGTTCCATTTAAAATAATGAAGGTGACCTTGATATCTCTAAAAAAAATCAAAAAAAGAAAGAGACACACATAGTAGAAAGGCAAATATCATTTCAATGCTATTTCTAGATGTAGAAAAGTACTGTTAACATAAACATAAAGAAACATACCTATTATTTTTATCAACTAATAAAATTTTCAAAAATATAAAAAATAGATCAACCCATGCTCCACGAATAGGAGAAAATGAATGTGTGTAAAATTGAAAAATGGAAAGATGTGAGATCATCGATAACAACAATTGATTTTGATAAACATCTGCAATGCTGCAATAGATTTCTTTTCCGATTCTGAAAGACAATAAATTCATCACAGTTTTGCTGTATTGCAGTCTGGAAATCTCGTGCTCCATTGGTTTCACATTTCTACGAATCGCATGCGTGGAATCGTCACTGCTATTACACAATGGACCATTCTATTCTATTATTCCTCGTTTCTGCGAAAACCTCACGGAGATAAGGATATCGTTGCGATGCAATAAAGTTAGGAACGACGCTAAGTAAGCTCGCCTCGAATTAATGAAAGCAAAATAGGCCAACGATTCGAGCCTCTTTCGATCTTAATGTAAAATATGAGCTCATGTGCTGCGTCGTGTGGTTACAGTAACAGAAATTTCTATAAAATCTATGTTTTGTGATGAATTCTTCTAATTAGACTGTGGATGTTTATGTAAATACATATTTCGATATGCAAATATTATTTTGCATATTCCATATGTTTTCTACCATGTGCATATGCACATATATATCACATATTTCTTTGATAATTTTACTATATTTCGCTGCGATTTGTTTGACTCCAACATTTTATGCCGAAAATCTTTAGTTTTATTAAAATTTTCGGCGTAAACTATTGGAGTCAAACAAATCGCAGCAAAATATAGTGAAATTATAAAAGAAATATGTAATATATATGTGCAGATTCGACTATTCTTTTCTCTTAACATCCGAAAACAGTAAAATGATTAATTCACGATCTTTATTTTGTTTCTGTAAATAGTTAGTCGAAGATTTTGATGAACATGATATAGTTGCAATTGCAGCAGCTCCGAATGTGTTGCAACAGACACAAGTTGCACAAAATTTGACGTTTATAAAAGTACATTTACAAAATCTTCCCCAATATCCTCAGCCACAATAAAGAGGCTGTAAACTGTCGGTTTACCCTTAACAAATTTAATGAAAATATTCATAAACTGTATTGAACATTTAAGAGCTGTTCCTGGTAAACATATTAAGATAGAAAATAAATTTCTATTTCACTTCAGTTTGTTGCAATTCAGAACATTTTTATTTTGCACAAAGATTCGTTGTTTGTTGACTAGATGTACCAACATATTTAATAATCTAAACAATATTTTGAATAATGGTATAGCAATTTTTAGTGTGACTTTGTGTATGAATAGTACTCTGACTCGAACACAATAAAAGTTATTCAGTATTTTGATGGAAATAAAGTGAAATATAATAACTGAAGTAACCTTGATTTCCTTAACCCCTTGCCGTGCCATTTTTTTCACAGTTGCAGCGATTAAAACATCTTTATCCCCAATTATGTCGTAGAAGGG
Source organism: Lasioglossum figueresi (assembly GCA_028455805.1). NCBI lineage: Eukaryota > Metazoa > Arthropoda > Insecta > Hymenoptera > Halictidae > Lasioglossum > Lasioglossum figueresi. Next base: position 14,854,758 of record CM052190.1, on the reverse strand, counting down.
AAAAGAAAATTTATATTTTTTGTATGGCTACATTTATTTTATTGCTTAAATATCAACTACAAACGGATGAAATTTCATTTCATCTAAAAAGAAACGCGTAACATTCATATTTGTTATACTTTGTAAAAATCTTCAGGACGAGTTTGGGGTTAAATCAAGGGGTTAAATAGTACTATGTATTTGTTTGTAACTTTATGTTGTTATAGCTGTTGAATAAAAACAAATTCAGCATACAATGACCTTTGGATGTTGTTGAGGTCAAAAAAAGATGAATTATTAGATACATGTGCAGATATTTAGTAATACTATATCAACAAAAGATCAAATCAAAGTTAAGAGCGTTTACATTGTAAATGTTTACATTCAGTTCGAAGTTATCACTGAAAAGAGTATCTTTATTCACATCGAAGTACCGAATAACCTTTATTCGGACCATTTTTTTGTGTCAGATTGGCCTAAAATGCTTCAATAACACTGTCCAACGGCCAAAAACGTTTCGATTCTCACTATGCGATTCTTATAGAGTTTTTCGCACTCCTTCCGAATCTGCCCTTAATTTTTCTCCTAGACGCACAGTTTTTGAAAAATTTCAGTTTGAAAAAAGACATATGTTTCAATTTTAAACAAATATTGTGATGCTATTATAAAAGATATTGAATTGTTCTTTACAGCAAAAGATTCTGTAGACTTTACATTAACACCCTATATTTACATCCACACCATAACGTATGGTAGTAGAGTAATAAAAGTTTTATTGAAACATAAAATAACGATAAAATAAAGTAAACCTTTCAATGTTTTATGTGATTATCTCCGTATTTTCATAATTGGTTGCACAACGTTCATGTTAGTATATTTACGATATTACAATGCGACTGGCGTGAAGTGTATCAACAGGTCAACAATTTAACAAGGGAAAATTTTAATTTTAATTTGTTCCGAAATTCGCACGAGTGACAAAGACACTTGACAGCGATAACAATTTAGCATATAGATAGCAAATGGCCGCATTTGAAACTAGTTCCTTATCGCAACTTGCAACAGCCACCAGTTCACCGGAAGATAGTACAACCAGTGGCAAAAAGTTTCCGATCGGACACATTGATACGGATTTTACAGAAAACATTCATGGTTTAGAAGTATAAAATATTATTTTATGGAATTAAAACTGATGGGAAATTAAAAGAGGCTTATTAAAGAACGAAAAACAACAAAATAACATAATCAACCATTTATTGTAACAAAGAAACGGGAATATAAACAAAATGATACACGGAAAAAGTTTCTGATTGATTGAACTGCTGGGAGAAAGTTTCCCATTCGATTTACACTGTCAATTACACAATAATTACTGGTGGGTGATTCTTATAGAGTTTTTTGCACTGATTCGGAGTCTGTCCTTAATTTTCCCCTAGACGCGCAGTTTTTGAGAAACATGATTTTGAAAAGAAAAACATATTTTTCAACTTTAAACAAATATTGTGATGTTATTATGAAAGATATTGAATTGTTCTTTACAACTATCCTTTATTAATACATTATGAATGTTTAAACATGTGTAAACAATATTAATACATTATGATTGTTTGAACATGTGTAAACAATATTAATACATCATGATTGTTTAAACATGTGTAAACAATATTAATACATTATGAATGTTCAAACATGTTTAAACAATAGTTAAAGATGGAGAGACACCACTTTTGCACCGATTTGTGAGGATATTTTTCAGTTTATCTTAAAAAATAAGGGTCCAGCGTAAAATCGAAATATATCACGCAATAGACCAGACTTTTATCTTGAGAAACCACCCTTTGAAGTTAGCAACGTCGATGTTTTTTTCGAACCAGAAAGCAAAATATCTTCGTCCGACATGAGTTACCGTCAGTGCCGCGCCGTATCTTGTCGTATTAATATTGGATATTACTTTATTCGGGAAAGTCTACAGAATCTTTTGCTGCAAAGAACAATTCAATATCTTTTATAATACCATCACAATATTTGTTTAAAGTTGAAAAATATGTATTCTTTCCAAAATCATGTTTCTCAAAAACTCGCGCTTCTAGGGAAAATATTAAGGCCAGATTCGGAATCAGTGCAAAAAAACTCTATAAGAATTTAATTAATTACATTTTACTTTAATTTTTTATTAAAAAAACGAATTCTTCGCGACGCGAGTGTATTGATTTATTAGACCTGATGATTCTCTCACTCTTTCAACATACACTATTCAGTTCTAAATTCTTCTGAAAATGAAAATTTTTATAAAAATCCATAATTTATTTTCCGAAAAATGATCTGCAAGCGACAGCAATTTTCTCCAATACTTGAATTACCCGCGAAAATGCGTCGGAGGTGATGGAAACTCAAGTTGGAAATAGGAATATTCGATTCGTTTCGTTTCCAGCACAGGTTACTGGATCAGATTTTCATATTTGATGAGAAATAACAAATTGATAAGATAATCTGAGAGGATATAGAAGCTCGTGAATCACACGACGTTCGTATGGGTTCAGGGTCGGCCTTGAGCAACAAAATTAAATTTCAAAGTTCCAGTTCCTTAAGAATTGATAAAATCCGTGGAATGTCGATCTTGGTAATAAATCGTGGTTGTCTCTGTTACTCGCAAGGCCACCACATCGTAACAAATGAACATGATAGCGCAATGAACAAAGAATTTAATTATACCGGTGTACCACCCTCCCTTGATTTCAATGACCGCAAATAAAAAAGTGAAAGCAGTCTTGTTCTGCACGACTAATCGTCGCGATTCCCTCTTATCTGATATTCTTCTCACGGCGATTCTTTTTTTTTATAAATTATCATATTTATTGGCCATTTAAACATAATTATTTGTAATTGCCTAAATACATATCAATTAGTCGATAACGGCAAAATTAATTTCCGTGCGAACCAGTTTCCGGTGCCTTCGTTTCCATGCATTGTAATATCGCTAATTGCAATTTCGAGGAATTAACGCTCACCGGAATATTTCGTGGATTGCAATCACATTACTGCGGAACTACGTGCATTAAGATTTTCATAAATGTAAAGTACAAACGTTTACCTTGATAAACATTAAGAACATTTTTACTTTATTGTTATCCTAGAAAATTTACTCAACGAAATACAGTCAAGTTTTTACGAAAGAAAATACGTCGGTTGCTTCTTAGATCGTGTAGTTCTATTGTTTTTTGTGACCTACGAATACAGTTCAAATTACAGGAAAGTCGCGATTCTTGTCAAACAGCCTGTGTTCTGCACGAACAACTATCGCATACCGACATTATTTTTTTATCAAAAGAAAGCCGAACGTAGAAAAGGACAGCATGACAGTGGAGTGAGTAGACCTGACAACCATCGCGACTTTACTGTATATCGTGTCAGATGTTATTTTAATGAGAAAAATGTCACAAATAAGTTGCTGAAAGTCCCATAAAAAAATAAAGACAAATAAAGGAGTTTTGTAATTTGATTAGTAGTGGTTCACACCGATATATCCGCCACCCTTCTTGTTCCCTCGCGGGGTATGCCCCGCAGTGGAGGGGAATTACATCGTAATTTAATTGAATGAAGATCTGAATTATAAATTTCAATATGACTGTATTCTCGTATGACTCGTATTGAAATTTATAATTCAGATCTTCATTCAATTCAATTACAATGCAATTCATAATTGCAATTGGAGTACAATTATAAAATACTTTGTAATTATATTACATTAATTGCGAATTACGAGGACGAGGAATAGAAAATACGTCGCATAGACAGCAAACACGAATATGAAAGAAAAACATAAAAACATATCGCACACACAATGTAATTCAATTACTTTGTAATTATAATTCCTGGAGTAATTCAATTGTAATTCTGCACAACTCTGTGGTAGGTTTAGTGTTAATACTTTGTCTGAAACGATTGTTTCTCGACTCCAGCTTTGAATAACAGGAACAGTGATACGTTTGACCGGAAGGACATTAGACGATTCAGACAATTTTCAGAACGAACGGGTTAATGGCACAGTTTCCTTTCAGCGATTGCTCATCCGATCGAAAATCCGCTGGATGCTGTACAACTCACAGAGGTTTGATTCATTCCTGAGGAGCGCGGGACGGGAAGAGCGGATAAACGACGCAGACTTTGAGTGGGGCGGAAAAAGTACGTAACGACAGGCGTAGACGGAACTCTGGCAGCTGTAGCCGCGCACAGAAGCATCGCAGAGAATGAGGAGGAATTGGAGAAGCCAACGGAGATATCACGAAACATACGGTCACTTGTTCTCGACTTACATGTTAATTTACACATGCGTCTTTGTCTTAACGTAGACGACGTGTATCTACTGCGGTTCGCATTGAAAATGGTCCACCATCTTTAGTAGTCTTTTATGGTCTGCTTTTTCAAAGAAGAGATCAAACTTCGACGGTTACAATAGATGACCGACTCACTCCTCTAACCTACATATGGACCGTTTATTTTGAAAGTGGTGCAAGTCCATTTTCTTTTGTTTCGAGAAAATTAAATGTTAGCAGATCTGACAATTAAAAAATATAGGTTAATTATGCGAAGTCAGGGAATGTTTGTGCTAATTTATCAATATGTAATTTGATTATATAAATTTCTTTTAGGCGAGTTTAACTAAAATTATATATATTTCCAGGCTGCAAATGGACTTACACCACTTTCATAATTAGTCAATTGTAAATATCATTTAATTTCAATTTTGAAATAACAAATATCGCTTAAAATATATTTCATATTAATCCAATTTTGTTTATAAACAATAACAAGAATTTGCTGGAATGAATTTTCCTTTTTTTGTATAGTACTCTTGTCCGGCATTTCGCTTAATTTTGGTTATTCGTTGCGTATGTTTTCCTTTATTTTCTTTTGCGGAATCCAAGTTCTCGGTAACAATATCCTCATGCGATGAAGATTCTATCTGTATAATTCTTCTTCCCTTTTTACGTTTCATTAATTTATTTTTCATAGTGGAATTATCTTCATCCTCCGATTCTAAGATTATTCTTTTGTTTATATTCATGGGTCTTATTTTTGTGTAAATTTATTTAAAATAAAATAAAATAAATATTTTCAATTGTCATAACATAATATTGTCATAAAATAACATTGATTTACTATTTCTTCTTACCTATATCGCTATCCGATGTGAATATGAAATTATCCATTGTTGGAGGAAAATAAAATAAGTAACCTAAAATAGTAACTTTCGGCACGCGAAATAAAACAATTATGAAGCCACCGGTGGCCACTAACCCCGCCACCTGTCTATGGAAATTGGACTTACACCACTTTCATAATCAATGGTTACGCAATTTCTTTTACCGGCCAATTTTAAATTGAACAAAGCATTGGCATTTTTTAAGATATTAAATACTAACTAGTTATAAACAAAAAGTTTACACTAAATTAAACATAAATTACGTCATGTCTCATTTTTTTTAAAAAAGAACTTACACCACTTTCAAAATAAACGGTCCATATTATGAGCGAAGAGTGATCGGAGGGTCTGGACTGCTATTACGGTCATTGATGCATCTCAAGACTCCTCTTTCAAAAATAGGGTATCATTTTTCCTGTAAGATACGATGAGATATGATGAGAAACGTGTACGTGTTGTACGGAAATATTCCGGTCATTCTAAAATAATATACGGTGTAAAAAATAATATTTATTTTTTTAGAGGGATCAAAAAATTTAATACATGTAGTAATATTCAGCTGGAATATTCGCTAATTATTTCCTTGGACTCTCTTATTCGCGGGCGGTGGATTTTATGCATTTATGGAAAAAATGGACGAGTGAAGAACGATACTATGAATATATTAGCAGAATTTGAGAATGGTGATACACTATTTTTATTTCACATAAAAATCGGCGGCCTATAAGTTACTTCGTCACATACACATATTTTATTTATAAACTGCATAGTTTCCTCTGTTGAAAAAATTCGAACGATTCTGCGATAACGTAATTACCTTATACAATTGAGGATTGTATTTCAATTCTATTAAGTGTTTGAGTTTTAAAATCTTTTGTATTTCTAACATATTTCTTCCAGCGTATTTATTATTGAATTACTCCTTTTTCCATGATTTATGGAAGAGGCTTATACGACTGTTGCAATCTTTAGTTTATTTACAAAATCGTATTACTGGACATTATAAATTTATATTATTCACTTTATGAAAAGAATATTTTTACAAGACACGCAATTGACGTTACAAATATGGGAATTTTTATGCAAAATAGAAATGTTCTGCATTGATTGTTGCAAGCGTGAGTTCATATTTTTTTCACCTAGTCAATTTCTTCATAAATGTATACAAATCCGGAGTCTAATGCATATTGCAAAAGCAGAGTATTCACACTAGTTAGACTATTCAACACTAGTTGCGTCAATAATAGAAAATGTACAAAATGTATTTAGAAGTGAATGGATTTATAGAATAGTAAAAAATCGTAATGAGAATATAACACAATATTATGTTACATTTTATACATACAGTTAATCAAGAAAGTATTTGAACGCACTTTAAAACAGTATAACTTTTTTATGATCGGACCAAACGACCTGACTTTTTTTGGACAATTAGAAGAATTGATTTACCAAATGATATGCAAGAAAGATTTTGAAAAAATTGCAATTGCTAAGAATTACATGAGAAAGTAAAAGATTTATAACTTCTTCATTAGAGCTCGTAATGAAAATTTCAAATATGCGTTTTATAGATGTATGTCAATTATACACATGCTGAAAATTTCATGGAAATCGGTTGACGCAGAAAAAAACAACACGCGTCGAAAGATGTAATAATCTGTGGATTTTATACAGAAACTGACCAAAAGTCGCGAAAAAATATGATTTTCACCACATTTAACCACTTGCAGCTCTTGGATATGTTAATCGATTCAGATGAAATTTTCGGCATGTGTACAACTAACATAGATCTACAAAACATATATTTTAAATTTTCATTAAGGGCCCAAATGAAAAAGTTTTAAAAATGCTTTCTTTATTTTTGCATGCAACCTTGTAAATTGTAATATTTGGAAAATCTTTTTTGCAGATTATTTAGTAAACCAATGCTTCTAATTGCTTACAAAACATCAGGTCGTTTGGTACAATTATAAAAAAGTTATACTGTTTTGAAGTGCGTTGTTCCAATACTTTCGTGGCTCACTGTATACACTTGTGCTACTGTGTTAATCCTTCATTTTATAATTTGATGATACAAACTTACAATAAAAGCTCTTAAGGCAATTGAAATCATATGTTATTTGCATTGACTATTTTATTAAGACAAACTCTATAAGACAAACTATTAAGCAGGTGTTGTGGACGATTTTCAATATGAGCCACCGTGTACAGATCCGCGCACAGACATTCTCACAGGCGATTTCCAATCTACGGGAATACTCGATTCAACTTTCTTAGGCTCGCGTGTCGCGTCGAGTGTGCAAGGTGTAAATCATCTATTGTCACAGGGGCCCGTGCATTTGAATTCGTTGAATGCCTTCTGTGCGGAGCTGAAACGACACCCATTGATCCTATTCACGTACAAATTCATCGTGGAATCGAGTTACCGGTAGAATGCGACACGTCGTTGGCGACTATTTAAACAATGCGCTACACGGCCTGTTAAAGAAACGCCGACTATTTGGCACCAAGTACTTGGTGTACTATATTGTTCATCAAGATTCTAGACGTTTCGATAAAAACAAACAAGAACCAACAATTCATGGAGATGAGCAGTTCGATAATGAAATGCCAACAAAATGCTAGGTAACTTCCCCTTTCCTTATGTTGATCCAAGACACCTTAATTTGTTGCATATTCTCGATAGTTGTTGATCGTAGTAATTGTTATTCGATTTAAACAGTTCTCATGTTATTCTACAGAGTGTCCCAGAGATATTGTACTTCCTTCGAAGGGGTGATTCCTGAGGTCATTTGAAATACAGTAAAGTCGCGTTATTTTGCAAACGGATGCGTTTTGCACGGAGAAATATCGTGTAGGGAGACTATTCTTTTATGACTGAGTCTATCGCGCCGAGAGTAGAAACGAAGCCGAACGTAGAAAAGGACAGCATGTAAGCACGGATAAACCACTAAATACAGTTGAAATTATATCGTGTTTACTGTGATTTTAATCAGAAATAAGCCAGAAATAAGTTGGCGAAAGTCTCATACAAAAACAATGAAGAATAAAGAAGTTTTGTAATTGGATTAGTTGTTCACACCGATATCGTGGCCTCTGCGGCGTTGTCCCTCGGTAGAAGTGGTAAGCGCTTGACAAATTCTGGGTAGACGGTTGCTGAGAAATAACGCGACTTTACTGTAACTTTTTCCTTTACGAAAATGTTCTCCGCGGCTTTGTTTAAGAATTATTAATGAAAAACGCGGATCAATCACAGGTCTGCTGCAACAGATTGTATCTTTTGTATAGCTACATTTTTTAACAAATTTTATTTCATCTAAAAAGAAACGCGTAACATTCATATTTGTTAGACTTTGTTAAAATCTTCATTACGAGTCTGATTCGTTAAAATACAGTAAGGCGTTAAAAGTTATGATTTATGGAATAATTTTGTTAGTACATATGAAAACGTCAATTTTACTTATTAAAAGATTTTCAATCGGCACCATTTCAGAGCACGATGAGCTTCAAGTTTCATGATAAAGACGTAGTAAAATTTATTTTTCTACCGACATAATCATAAAAAATACTATTATCTGAAACGAACAATTCTGAAAATATTAAGCTCAGCATTCTATGTTATAATATTTTATAACTAAACTGCGTGTCTATATGCATTTATGTTGAAATTGGTTGAATCAAATATAAAACAGTAAATGATTAGAAAATTTAAGAATATTGTAATGTTGTTTTTAATGTAACCAAAACATTAAGGGATGAAATCACTTTTTATTTTGTTCCTGCTTTCCACAATCAGTGCAGAACATTTTTATTTTGCATAAACATCCGCAGTCTAGTTATAACAGTCTTTTGTCTAGAACGATTACGAATGAGTTATGAATGAAACAAATTTTTCGCGTAGTCGTAAATCCTTATTGAGAAAAAGTAACATTTTTGCGAGCAACTTTGATGTATCTCGTACGCTTCTCTAGCCAATAGATCTCCGTTGGCGATAAACCTTGCTGTGGGTTCGTAAGATAAAAACGATGATGAAACCCAATAAAGCGATCTCAATAACAACGATGATATCGACGTACCTCTCCCATAACAGAACACTTGCGGGGATTGAAAGGATAATAACATGTTGCAAGACACAGAGGTAAAAGTCGTATTTCTCGGATGAGCGTGTATCTGAATTAAAGGACTGAGCGATTATAAATCAAAAAGGAAAATCCTAAGTCTCCATGAGACAATGTATACTTTATTGTATTAAAAGTCTAAACAATTAATTATACTTAAAAATTACAATAAAATTCATCATACATATATCATTATTAGACTGCGGTTTTTATGCAAAATAAAAAGTTTGTATCTCAATTGCAAGGAACTGGAGCGAATTTTTTTTTTGTTTAGACATTTATTTTCCTTCTTATAATGTGTGTAATAGATTGCAAATGGTACAATATACTAGCACTTTTTAATTCTTGTAGTGTTTTTACTAAGTCTTTTTACTTTTAAATTACAGCTACTTATTTTTTACATAACTGCATAAAATCGGCAGTCCAATCATTATATTCGTATGATCATGTACCATTTATAATTTAATTGATAGACTATTATATGAAAGTATTCATTAGTATACTGTTATATTGTACTATTTAACTATGTACTATTTTATTATTATTGCTATTATTGCCAGTAATTGTACGTAAATAGATTCTATTATTGCTAAGAATTAAAACAAAGCTTTCTATTAATACACGAAAAATATTTAAACTTCTTCTGACAGTAAAATAATTATTTTATAAGGCATTGATTAATGTTATTACTATTTTTAACCAATAATGAAAGATTTAACTGTCGACGTTGAATAAAGAAAGTGATGTCTCATTAAATACGTAAACAAGTTTCGAATCATATTACAATACCGCGACATTATTTAAATAACAATTCTTAGTTTTTTTATCCGCATAAGTACACTTTAGCAAAACAACATTTTAAAAAAACAATTGATTTGAAAGGAAATTGTATTTTTGATTTTCGTTGAAAAATATAATACAAGTCGGTATATTATAATAATTTGCAAAGTCGTCCAGATTTACGTGATTATAGAAACTATACAAACATGTATGTAAGTACATATGCATGTCGGAATCATGATAATGATAACAATATTTTAAAAAGACATTAACAAAATTTCGCGGAATTTTAAAAAAGCTACCCGAATATTTTTATGTTCAGTCTCATTCGTAATAAAACTCGTCAACATGTTTTAAAGCCACCCTGCATAGAGAAAAATTTCTAAATATATGATATATTCATTGTTCGTAATTATGCAAAACGTGGGAGCGTTTTTCTCGGAAAATAGTTGTCGAGGAAACATGCGAAGCGTTACATAGTATGTTCGTCGGTAAAATGCATATGAAAAGAGTGTTGAAATATTAAAAAAAAAAAAAGGGATCAGAAAGTTTCACCTCATAAAGCTACTCGTTGTTGCATCCCCTGCGGGTTTGCTTTGGGAAGCGTAATAAATAATTTTCTGGAATAAAGCTTAAATGTCTTCATAATGCAATTCTAAAGGTATGCACATATGTACTTACACGACGTGTCTCTTGTTAACTGGAACTTCAGAGGGCTTTCGCGCTGCCACGGTCGTTTTACAAGAAAAGAGAAGGGTTGAAAGAAAATTTATAGGTTCACCGTCGACTTAACGCTGTCCGGCGTTAGCCGAGTAGTGAATGAACAGACACGCGTTACCGTAGTAACATCGGGAAAGGGGTGAGAGGACCAAGTTTGCCCTTATATTATACCTGGGTACCCGATCGGGGCCCATTTGCTCGTCCTTTCAACTAAATCAGTATTAATGGCGATAATATCAGAGGTCGCTCGTGCTCGTCGATGTCATAATTTTCATGACAGTGCCAACCAGTGTAGGTCAATTTGCGCGGCCGACGCGCGCTTCTACCCTTGTGCTTCGATCAAAAGAAAATCCAAGTCATCGATTCCAGTTATCTATAACTGTTCGTGTGTGATCGGAAAGGTTTGCCACGCAAAGGGTGCAGACACAGCCTGCGCTCCCTTCCGTTCTTGCACATAATCCCTAATCGTGGATTAGATCCTTCGAAAGTGCAAGATCATGCCAGAATTTTTCATAGTAGTATTTACACTCCCGGACAAAAAGGATACATAGCATGTTCGATAAATAGGAATAAATATTTTTCGTCCTTTAACCATGCAACTTTTCGCCGTTTCAAATTGCAGCTACCCTCGATTGTCACAAATGCATCAAATCCGCACTCTAGAAATAACTATTTGTGGATTACGTTTGTTATAAACAAACATAGATTTTTATATTTCAACCAACGACTTTTATATCTCAATTAACAACTTTCATATTTCAAGGTCGCCTTGATTTCCTTAAATGGAAAGACCTACTTTTTGTATCATGAATCGATAGAGTGTCGAATTCAGCGTAAAAATGTGTTCGCCTTCGTATGCCCTAACTCTAATAATTAACAAGATATTATCGAAATAATTTCTACTTGAGGGACATCAGTTCGAGCACCTATTAGCTTCCACGTAGTAGGTATACGTATTGAAAATTATTTCGATAATATCTTGTTGACTATGCCCTAGATCTAATAATTAACAAGATATTATCGAAATCATTTCTACTTGAGGGACATCAGATCGAGCACCTAATAGCTTCCAGGTAGTAGGTACGTATTGAAAATTATTTCGATAATATCTTTTTAACCATTAGGTTTAGAACATATGCAGGTGAATACATGTTTACGCAGAATTTGATACTCTATCGATTTGTAATACAAAAGGCTATGTATTTCCACATTTAACGCTAAACCTGCCGAGCCTTAAAAGTAACTGGTACACGTTCCCTTATAAAGATGACAAGATTGATTTTATTTAGACTTTGTGCAGCTCCTATTGTAATATTATATATGCTCTACTAAAGATATCTATATGTACAATCATTTCTTATATATAAGTTTACTGCAGAGTTGTGCAGAATTACAATTGAATTACTCCAGGAATTATAATTAAAAAGTACATGATTTACATTGTAATTCTGTCGTATTGTAATTTATACTTCAGATCTTTATTCAATTAGATTACAATGTAATTCGTAATTGCAATTGGAGTACAATTATACAATACTTTGTAATTAAATTACATTAATTACGAATTACGAGGACCAGGAATAGAAAATACGCCGCAGAGACAGCAAACAAGTATATGAAAGAAAAACATAAAAATACATCGCACTTCTTAAAAATTCTGTGCTATATTTGGAGAGCTGTATTTTAGTTATATTGTATTTTAATTATGTTGTATTTCAATTACACATATGATTGAAATAATTAGTAATTGAATTAATTGAAAGGTGTGAATTTTGTAATTCAGTTACGATGTAGTTGAATTACTATATAATTGAAATATAATATAATTGAATTAACACAACTCTGGTTTAGTGTTAAGGAAAGCAAGATCTGCACCTTGAAATCCCCGAAACGCCTTCGTGCACATAAAAAGTGTTTACATTACAATATTTCCGCCTCCATACCATGCAACATTTATATTATTACAAGTACCGGAAATATTAACTTATGCATCCTGTATAAGTTAATTAAATAGTTCTGAATGTGCATTTTTTATGTTAATAAAATTATCTTTTAATATATTTAGAATATTTCTGATTTTACCAATTTACCACTTTACCTACCGGAAGTCTATTAATAGGGTTTTCAATAATTGTGCTGTACTAAAAGAAAGCATAGAAATTTTCTTTTACATTGCAATCCTAAATGAAACTATTAGATGACGTTATTGAGGGTGATTTGTTAGTTAACAATGAAAATTGCTGTTGCTATTGAAGGTTCCATGGAAAAGTGTTTATCCATGTACCATAGATTTCTCAAAATTATGGAATAATCACCGGTCGGTAATTTGTTAATAGAGACACTTGTCTTTGCTGAAAGAGAACAAAAGAGTCGAGTACCCAATATTATAGATGCGAATACATCTTTGACATCTAAATCGACCCTGAGAATGCATCACATTTTAGAATACACACATAGATTTCGGTGCGAGACTAAAAAGCGACAGAGGAATAATTCCTGGTTAATATTCCGCGTCCCCGGTAATTAATTACAATTTCCAATGTCGTTTATCCGTACTGAACCGTGTCAATTAATTCTCCGTGCGTGCAATAATTTTTCCCAGTCGCCGTGAAAGGGATTCTCGAGTTATCAAGGGAGTTATCGTATTCACTCGTAATCGGATATGAAAAATTTTCAGCAATGGCCACCGCCTGGTATTTTTAAAATTCGTCCCGTCCATGTCCATGTAAATAGTTTAAGCATCTCTCTGTACTAATGAATATTTATGACATTATATCCCGTGTCTTGAATTACCATAATTCTGTTTGCGAATGCAGTATTTTATACGTTGCTTTTTTCGGGAGGGAGGATAGAGAGAGGGAAAAAGATTTGCGTTCGCAGATCCTCAACAAAATAATCATAAAATATAAATAGTCCCTTCATGGATAAACCGAGAGTGTCACTCGAGAAAATGCAATGTAAACCTTGTTAAAGAACTTTATATTTTGTTTGGTAAATATTAAGAAATGGGGACTCAGCTGCGATCGCGTTGCCCTTGAAATATTATGTCAAGGTCAACATTCTGAACAACTTTTTCCTAAACGTATACACTCGGTCTTCGTTACCGAGATATTCGTAAAAAAAACTTTAATCTTGAATCAATTGTTCATTCAATACACTCTATCGCATACATTCTGCTCATAATTTTTGTTGAACTATTCGAAAAGCAATGATCTCCTGATTTGGAGTTGGTTGGGATTAGGTACATTTTTGAGACACCCTGTATTTATAAATACCAAAATACGATTGGATTTTATACCGGAGTTATTAATCTATTTAAAATGATATGCTGTACGAATTCGTGATGCAATAAATATGAAAATGTTTATGCTTGTTCATGCAAATTGTACGAATTTGTCAGCACATCAGAAATAAAGATAACAGGAAAAAAATATGAGTGAATAGTTCAAAACATTGTTGAACAATAAATATTGATGAAGCATAAGCAAAGTGTTAAATGCGTTGCGTTCACCATGCAGAAGATGTGTCACTTAAGTCACGTTTGAGAAACGGAAAAAAGTATCGTGATTATTACTTACAGTAGGATCTCGATCAACCGGATCCCGATCATAAACACAAATATGCGTTTAACACTAGACCTACCAAGACCGGTCAAAATGACTGGTTCCAGGATTTTTATTTCACAATTAGAAAAGTAATAAAACTGATTTCATAAGAAACGACTGTATTCATAGATAATATCTATTACTATTAATATCTATTAATATCTATTAATATTATTATTAACACGTGCGTGTAGCTTGAGACACGTAACGTAACGACTTTATTATTTGAATGTAACAAAAGACATGTACAGTCATGGAAAGGATATTAGAAGAACATACATAGACTCGCTCGAACGCATCACCTGATGATTGCGCCATCTGCACATTTTTAGCAGTGCACGTATTACAATAGGAGCTGCACAATCTTGTCATTTTTATAAGGGAACATGTACCAATTACTTTTACGACTCGGTAGGTTTAATGTTAAATATTATTATACATATTATATGAAGGGAAATAAATTTATTTTGGATTATAATGTACATTTTAATTATTTCTTCAAGTCTCGATTATCCATCGGGCCTTAATTTATCCGGGTTGTTTGTCTCCCGATCAAGCCGGTTTAATCGAGGTCCTACTGAATTTAGAAATATAAATAATTTTCTACGTAGAAAAAACGACGATGTAAAAGCAGTGAAATATCTACAGAATGTTTTTAAACGGGGTCATCGACGGATCCATAAACCGATTATAATAACTCGTCGGAAAAAGAAATCCTTGCGGACAATTATTTCCGTTCCATATTAATAAACGAATGGAAAAAAGAAACTGGCCGACGATTCCCACGGACCGAGACCTGGGAGTCTGTGATCGCAAACAAATTATTTTCGATAAAGGCATCAAAGACATATTATTGCGTAACTGAGAATTAGAGTACTTGGCGGGGGGTAGTGAGTGATACAACTGCGTTACATCGATATTTTCACCCCACCGCTCTTTACTCCGTCTTTTTAATGTAACGCTCGCACGTACAAAGGAAATCCAGATCTCCGACTGTGACTTTGATCGTTCTAGCTGACCGACGCGACCATAAGTGAAGTATACTTATGGTCGTTATCATTTATAATGACCGCTCTCTAATTTGCTGTTTACCATTCCTGTTATAAACTCTTCAAGCATCATGCACAGTTGGGCAGAATTAGAATTGAATTACATCAGGAATTATAATTACAAAGTACTTGAATTACATCAGGAATTATAATTACAAAGTACTTGAATTACTTCAGGAATTATAATTACAAAGTACTTGAATTACTTCAGGAATTATAGTTATCAAGTAATTGAATTATTTCAGGATTTATAATTGCAAAATAATTGAATTACTCCACAAAATAATAATTATGAAGTTATTGAATTACATTGTAATTTATAATTCAGATCTTCATTCAATTAAATTTTCAATGTAATTCGTAATTGCAATTGGAGTACAATTATACAATACTTTGTAATTAATTTTATTAATAACGAATTAAGGAGACAAGGAATAGAAAATGCGCCGCACAGACAGCAAACAAGTATATGAAAGGAAAGCATAAAAATATATCGCACTTCTTCAAAGTTCTGGGCTATAATTTGGAGAGCTGTATTTGAATTATATTGTATTTCAATTACACATCTGATTAAAATAATTAGTAATTGAATTAATTGAAAGGTTTGAAGTATGTAATTCACTTACGACGTAGCTGAATTACTATATAATTGAAATACAATGTAACTCAATTACAATGTATTTGAATTAGCACAGCTCTGGCATCATGTTTGTTCGCACCAATTTAAGTAAATTTATATTGTACACAACAAAATAAAAGTTCTGTTTCTGACAAATATTTCAGATGTATAGAAATTAGTTTGTATAAGCCAAAACAATTAGTAATTAATTATTTTTTAACTACATCAAGCAGCGGCGGATCTAGGCAGGGACTTTATGGGCCCAATTTGCGGTAAAAAAGAATAAAAACAATTTGAATTAAACATTTAATGGCCCCAAAATTAATGGTCCGACAAATACTTTTACACCAATCTTACAACAACCGATCACATGACCGGCCCAAAATGTTCTATTTTGTAATTATTGAACTTACAGAGACGCTTCCATTACAAATTATTAAACAAATTTAAATAAATTCAGGCTGGTAACTTTTATAAAACAATGCATACCAGCCACATTTTGTGCTCGGTACGGTCAGTATTAAAGTAAGTGAGTGTGTGTCCATTTTTATATTTCCCTTTTTCAATTAATCGAGACAGAACGATGCGTATGTCAACAAGATAACAAATTATATGGAGATAATTGTGAGTAAGAGAAAGAAATGATCAGTGTGTCGGAGAAGATAGATGGGTAGCTATAATTTTGGAATAAAATCTCGTTCTCGAAGTGCACAGTGGCGAACCATTAATATTGGGGCCCTAGGCTAACACGGTTTGGGGATCTATTCAATTAATCCAAATTCACTCAAGTACCAAACATTTTTGGATAATTTACTTTCTCTTAAGTGTTTAATTAAAATTGTTTTCATTTTTTTGACCAGAAAGAAGACCCTTTGACTGAACGGGGTTTTAGGCTGCAGCCCCTAAAGGGGGTTTCGCGACTCGGGGATTCGCGTTTCCAGGATTGTAAGGGTGCGGGATGCGTCTTCTCGTTTCTCGATATTGCAAAAATGAGCTTTTTCAGTAAATTGCATTATTTGGCTGCATAATTTGCATTATTTGGCTGCATAATTTGCATTATTCGGAAGCATACGAGGTGTGATCAAAAAGTAAGGTAACTTTATGAATTTCGCGGGATACCTGCAGTCGATTTTCGTTTTCTTTTTTTTCTTATGCTGATACACTCGTTCCGAACACATGTTCACAGTTTCAGCTATATAGCATTTTTTGTTTGTTTGTGAGAAGCATAAAGCTTAGAAGTGTTTTGCGTGTTCGGCGATTTTCTGCGAAAAAAATGGATCAAAGAATTTGCATCAAATTTTGTGTACAAAATTGAATTAAGTGCTCCAAAACACTTGTAATGTTGACAGTGGCATACGGTGAGTGTACTCTGAGTAAAAAAAAATGTTTATAAGTGGTACAAGCTCTTCCAAGAAGGCCGAGAAGATGTTAATGACGAAGCTCGCCCTGGACGCCCCAGCACGTCAACAACTAATGAAAAAGTTGAAGAAGCGAAGAAAATAGTGTTGGGGAATCGTCGAATTGCCATTAGAGAAGTTGCCGATGATGTCGGCATCTCGTTTGATTCGTGCCGAGCAATTTTAACGGAATTTTGGAAACACAATTCATGGATTTCGCATCACGATAATGCACCTGCTCACGCATCGTTGCTTGCGAGTAATTTTTTGGCGAGAAACAACACCACAATCATGCCTCAGCCACCATATTCACCGGATTTGGCCCCCTGCTACTTTTTCCTGTTCCCAAAACTGAAGAGACCCATGAAAGGACGGAGATTTGCAACGATCGAGAAGATAAAAACTGCATCGCTGGAAGAGTTCGAAGCTATACCAAAAAGTGCTTATCAGAAGTGCTTCGAGGATTGGAAAAAGCGCTGACACAAGTGTATTATATCTGAGGGGGGTTACTTTGAAGGGGACAACATAAATATTGATGAATAAATAAATATTTTTTGATAAAAATAAAAAATCACCTTACTTTTTAATCACACCTCGTGCAGCTGCACAAGTAGCTATTTGCATAAAGCTGCGATAGCTGCATGCTGCCGAATAATGCCAGTTGCGTCTCGTAAACTTAGAAAAAGGACTTTTGAGGACAACCGCGGCCTAGATTGATCATTTATCTACCACTTTTGACTACTGAAAAACTCTATCTTTGCATTATCGAGAAATGAGAAGGCGTATCCCGCACCATTGAAATCCTATTGGGTTGGAAAGTTCGTAGCGTTTTCAAATTAAGAATCGAAGATAAAATTAAGGTATTTATTCATATGTTTATTCGATGATACGAGAAGTTACCTCGAAAATGGCGAAAAGTAATAGAACAGAATGGAAAATATGTTATTGAATAAATCTATGAATAAATATCTGAATTTTAGCTTTCAATTTTAATTTACAAACGCTACGAACTTGGGTACCGACCTAATAGAAACGAGTCTACACCCTAAAGCCCATATCTAGATCCGCTGTGGGATGTGCACGGCATTTTTCTGTGCAATTCGATTTTCCGAATCGCGTTCATAATCTATCGAAGACGAATATAGAATCGTGATCACTAGACAGCGGATCTGTATGCAAAATAAAAATCTTCCTCCTGATTTGCAACAAACTGAAGTGAAATAGAATTATATTCTCTTTATTAATATGTTTAATAGGTTGAAAATAATATAACAGTATTTATACATTCTTCTAATGTTTTCACTGTTTTAAATTACACCTACTCATGTTTGTCATAAATGCATGAAGTTCGCTGTCTAGGGAGCACAGCCGAGAATGGAGGCAAACCGTAAGACAAAAAGCAGGGAGTCGATCAATCCGGTAATCACGATTTACAAACGAATTATTTATGAACTGTTATTTTGCAAATTACCAGGAGATTACCGCTCGTTACGTGCAAAGGTTCATGCAAAGTTGACGGCGTCTGTGTGCTCCCGACCAGGATATAACGGGCACGGTCTAAACTCTTAACGACATGCACCCGTAGGGGAAGAATACCTGCATGGTACCCTAACTTCAATTACGCGGCCCGTGTATGGCTAGACAAACTAAAATGCTGCCCTAAATGCATTACGCTGACCTTGCCAAGTAATAATGTTCAACGGACAAGCATATTATGGGTTGAACAAACATTTCTGCAGTCCCCTCTCTCTTTCACAGAAAAAACTAATCTTTATTTACATTTCCTCTGTAGCTCGTCTCAGATAACTGTTTCTTCCATTTCTTCCACCCTAGTTTACCTTTCGGCTATATTAAATTTCCGATATAAAACGAAATATTGGGTTACGTTTATTAAACGTCGAATGAAATAATGGATAAATTTAAACGTAGAATAATTTGAATTAAACGTCGAAAGAAATAATGAATTATTTTAAACGTCGAATAATTTGAATTAAACGTCGAAAGAAATAATGAATTATTTTAAACGTCAAATAAAATTTGAATTAAACGTTGAATGAAATAATGGATAATTTTAAACGTCAAATAATTTGAACTAAACACCGAATGAGATAATGGATTATTTTAAGCGTCAAATGATTAGAAGTAAACGTCGAATGAAATAATGGATAATTTTAAACGTCAAATAATGTGAATTAAACGTCGAAAGAAATAATGGATTATTTTTAGCGTCAAATGATTAGAAGTAAACGTCGAATGAAATAATGGATAATTTTAAACGTCAAATAATGTGAATTAAACGTCGAAAGAAATAATGGATTATTTTTAGCGTCAAATGATTAGAAGTAAACGTCGAATGAAATAATGGATTAGTTTAAACACTTCATTATTATTATTATTGAATAATGAAATGTGGCCAACCCTGTTACTATGTACCAGGCTTTGCGAAATGCGGTGACAATTAAACTTTATATAAATATTTTACACTTATAAGCTACGTACAGTGGCTCATAACAATTCGAATGCCCTTTGAAGTAGTGTAACTTTTTAAAAATCGCACCAAACGACCTAACTTTTTCTTAGCAATTCGAAGAATTGATTTAAGAAATGATCTGCAAAATAGATTATGAAAAATTGTATACAAGAATTCCACGAGAAAATAAAAAAAGGCGAGTATTGAAAATTTAAAATTTTATAGATCTATTTTATATTGGTCCACGTTTAAAACAGCATATAACAATACCACGACAAATACTATGAAAACGATTTTAAATAATCGAAGTTGAAACACAATTTTTTCTAAATTTTTTCTTTCTAGAATGAATCATGTATCATGTAATACATAGCTATGTGTGATATTGTATAATTATAAGCAGCAGAGCTGTTTACTTTTCCGTTTCAACTTACTTTTTCAAACCAAACATTGATATAGAATATAGATGAAGATGTATGTACCGTGAAATTACTGTAAAAACGAACCTATTATTAAAACCATGATTTATTCACTGCTAAGCTTCCATGATGGGCAACACATAAATTACAGGAGTTACGTACCAACTGAGAGCTATGAATACTGTAGTTATCCAAATCTTATCATCCGATAAGATGAAGTAAATAAAATTCTATGAGACTGATCAAATTTAAAATTTCAAAAGATTACATAATAGGCAGTGTATTATGTAACTAAAAATGTAAGCGTTTTTTAATAATTCTCACAAGTACAAAATATTAGGTGCCTATTCATAAGTATTGCTTCATTCCCATCATCCTATGTTTGGCAAAAAACGTACTGGAAAAAGACTGTTGCCAACGTTGCAATCGTACGTTCATTTCACGAGTTCACCTTGGAACAACTGCTTTTGATACACACCGACAAAATGGCGTGCCACACTAATTATATACGAATGCAGTCGTACTGCCCAACAGTAGTTTAAAAAGAACTTTAAAATAAGGAATGTGAGACTTATGGAAAAAATGAGAATGAGAACTTGGTTCAGAAATTTGACATGATATTTTTACTTGATATTGAACCCATATTTTCGAAACTGTCACTGTATCGTCATCTACACTATTTAAATTAAAATGAATCAATAAAAATCATATTTACAGTTGAAGATTCAAATTATCAGTACAACTACTTTTATTTTTTTAAATCGGAAAACAAACTTTTATAAGAACGAGATACACTCGAGCCGCATTGAGAGAAGGTTATCGAATTAATAGAGACAATGTCAACGATGAAAGCAATTGAATTAATATCAGTACCTACATGTCACAGGTTCAACGCTGCTTTTTATTCCAGATTAGAATAAGTAAAGGATATACTGTTAGGAGCATAACTGACCACACACTTTAGATCAGAATAACTTTTTTATGAATCGACCAAACGATTTCAATTTCTCTGTAAGGCTAGAAGAATTAGTTTAGTAAATGACTCTAAAAAACTAAGTTGAAAAAATGGATTTGGTCGGAATTGTGAAGAACAATAGTAAAAATTGATTTTACTACTTTTTTAGCTGGGCCAATAACGAAAATTTAAAAGATGTGTTTGATTAACTCGTGTAAATGATATACGTTCTGAAAATTTCATTGAAATTGGATAATTGTTTTACCAGTTATAAACGATCAAAAGTGGTAAAATAAAATTATGCTCCTAACTGTACGTAAATAAATCAAGTTAAATAAGACAGAGACAATAATTCTGTTCACGTTCATTCTTTCCCACGGGATAATCTCATCTGTAAAAAATTATCTTTAACCTTAGTTTAATTGGTTTAACCCTCGTGTAACAACCAAGCTTTAAAAGATGTCCAACGAGCTAGAAGTTTTCATTTGTCACACTTCTGGCACGGTGTATACATATGCTGATGACCTAAAGTAAATCAATACAAATTTCGTTCGAAGAATGAAGGTTCGAAGCGGTCTTGTAGTTCCTTTTTAACATAAAGGTAATTTGAAAAACAATTGTAAATCAACAGCCTTCTATTAGCATAAGAATCAAGGTGAAAATTAAAGCGTCGAATTAACAGGAAAAATGAAAGCAGGACAAACTTTCCGTTCAAACCAATAATTTAGTTCAGCTCGTCATAGACTAAAAATCTGTGTTATGTCGGCCTCTACTATTTTCTCTAGGACACACCTAACCTTTCAAATTAAATTTTTAAATCAAATGCAGCTAAACATTAGTCATCAAACTAAAAAAAATTAGCAAATCTAAATATAATAATTAACTTAGTTACTTTAATAACCTCTTCTTTAGGTGAAATTATATATGATTTCATTTGAACAATGCAATCGAGATGAAAAATTACTTGAATTAAACGTCGAATAAAATAATGGATAATTTTAAACGTCAAATACTTTGAATTAAACGTCGAATGAAATAATGGATTACTTTAAACGTCCAATGATTTGAGTTAAACGTCGAATGAAATAATGGATTAGTTTAAACACTTCATTATTATTATTGAATAATGAAATGTGCCCAACCCTGTTACTATGTATCACGCTTTGCGGAAAGCGTCGATAATTAAACTTTATGTAAATATTTTACACTTATAAGCTACGTACAGTGGCTCATGACAGTTCGAATACCATTTGAAGCAGTATAACTTTTGAAAATCGAACCAAACGACCTGACTTTTTCTTAGCAATTCGAAGAATTGGTTTAAGAAATGACCTGCAAAACAAATTTTGAAAAATTGCATACAGGAATTCCACGAGAAAATAAAAAAAAGTTCAGTAATGAAAATTTAAAATTTTGTACATCTATTGTATATTAGTCCAAGTTTAAAAGTTACTCTGTTTCGAAGGACGTTCGACCACTTTCATGAGCCTCTGTACGTAATAAATGTTACATAAATAGTATAATAAGAACCTTGTTTTCCACACATTTACCTACAATTTCTTTCAAAAAACAAATTTGGGTTACTATTAAGGCATAATAAATAGACTGCGGATCTTTATGCATAATAGAAACTTGCTGCACATATAATTCTTTCTTGAATAATTTCAACACGTTTAAAACGGTACATCTCTATTTTTCTCCCATTTTAAACAACACCAACTAATTTTTATCATAAATACATAATGGTTTTACATATGGTTTTCAATAATTGTGCTGTACCTAAAGAAAGCATAGAAATTTTCTTATACATTGCAATCTTAAATGAAACTATCAGATGACGTTATTGAGGGTGACTTGTTAGTTCACAATGAAAATTGCTGTTGGTATTGAAGGTTCCATTAAAAAGTGTTTAATCGTGTACCATAGATTTTTCAAAATTATGCAATAATCACCGGTCGGTAATGTGTTAATAAACAATGAAAAGGATCTGCGAATATTTACCTTTTCTTGGAAAGAAGGGTGTAGGACTCCTTGGAGCCGGTGCAAAGTCGCATCCGCATTTTGCGGGCGGCTCTGTCGACGCCTCGCTTCTTAGCTACACCGCCGTCCAAAACTGGCATCCAGGCGAATTCGATGTGGGTCGATCGGCGACAACACAGCGATCATTGAATACCGCCTACGAGCCCGGGTACACCACACCCACGTACCACACGATCGCGATCCCCTCGCCGAGCGTGTGGAAAAAGTTCGATTCACGGACCAACGGCGAATAATCGAGCCAACGCGATTAATCGTCTTCCGATCTCGCGAGCACGGTAATTATTTTGTCGGGAATTTTTCCTAGTCAACAGTAATATAATTTACTGCCGATAATTCTCGTTGGTTGCGCGGCTTATCGGAGAGAAGGGAACTATCAACATCAACCCACGATTTTCTTCTTCATATGCATCAGCATCACCGCCACCTCCACCATCAACTTCTCTCCTCCCCCACCTCGATCTTTCTTCACTGCCGTCTTTTCCCGACAACTATTACGCTGATAAGCTCTCGCGGCGTCCGGTCAAAAGCGCTCTCATCGACGGACGAGCTTTGCTCACCTCCTCCTCCTTCTTCTTACACGTAACACGTTTCTGCTCTCACAAACGATCCTCCGGAATCGATTTCTAGA
Source organism: Lasioglossum figueresi (assembly GCA_028455805.1). Taxonomy (NCBI): domain Eukaryota; kingdom Metazoa; phylum Arthropoda; class Insecta; order Hymenoptera; family Halictidae; genus Lasioglossum; species Lasioglossum figueresi. The sequence continues at coordinate 14,830,776 of CM052190.1, read as the reverse complement.
TCACGGCTAATGCACCGTGCGAAACTTATCCGTACGCGGTTAGGCAGCCTCCCGATGAAAAAGGCGCGGACCTTTATAAGTGGCCTTTTTGCCTCTTAATCGAGGCTGAACCTCTCGGACGATAAGCGTAAGTGCAGTGGCAAGAAGTCACGCTACCCGATTGCCCGAGATCAAAGGGGGTCTTGACAGCGACGTGTTTCGGTTACGTATGGATTCTCGAGTGGATGTTTCGAGAGCTCCTTGTGTTCGTCGACCTCAAGTTGAAATCCTTCGCGTGGAATTCGAGGCACAAAGCGTTGATTGTGCCGAGCTCCTCTGCTAATTCCTGTACCGTCGATTTCCTGTGTCGAGACCTGCTTCTCCGTACTTCCGGGTGCCCTTCGATTTATTCCTCGCTAATTATCTCTCGAGTAATTCAATAATCTGTTGTAATTTTAACATTCGTCATACTATTCCAGCACAAAGAACCTCGCCTGTCTATCGCTCGACGACGATGCCCTCGTTCAGCGATCAAGAACGTACCACGTACGTATACACACGCGCACAGCGGACAACGTTCACTTCCGAACGGGCCAAAGAGACAACTCCGCTCTTGTCCGTTATCGCACTCGAGATGCTTCGGTCACGTTCCAATTTCTGAATGAACCGACGACACTACGATCACCGGAAACTATAAATTCTATTCTTAGCACAGTTCCGATCTCCGGACGACGCGGTCCCGTTCTCCGAGATATTTTCCCGGGAAATTGCGAGCGACGAGAGTCGAACGAATTTGCGTAATTGTCCGGAAACCAACGCACGCCCTTCTCGCGTCCTTTCCGGTGACTGGACGAACTATTTTTCACTGCTAGTCCTCCGGAAACTTCTTCGAACTGTGACAGTACCGGCCTTAATCACTTTGCCCTTTACAAGCTTGTTATTATGTTTTAGTTCGAACCCGATCAGACGAGTTGCTTCGATATCCAGGATTTCCGTTGGCCAGCGGTATGTATAAACTTCTCTTCCGTTGCCGAGTAACGGCGCACTGGGACCCGACTAATACACGTCGTATAACACGTCGCAAGAACGTTTGCAGAAGCAGTACAAATTGGAAGCTCGTTATTTTCGCCGGGAGGTGCGAACGTGCTGTTAATCTTGAATGAAATCAACACTAGGACACGTGACCGAGCAGAGAGCCGACGAGGCAAACGCGAAGCAAACGCGAGGCTCGCGTTTCTTCGTATGAACCGGGCAGCACGGCAGCAGGCCGATCGTGCACACAGTATGTTCGTCGAGGAGCGACGGGGGGGGGCAGAGGGTCCTCTCGAGGAGAGCCCAATGGCGAAAGTCAACAAGAGCTCTCGACGCGCTCGCAAAATATCTTCAAGTCGCTGATAGACAGCACACTTACTGTTCTCGGATCGACCGATACGCGCGTCAATATTGCCTGAATATCACCAGGACTTTCCTTCGCGTGTCGTCACCTAATATCTTCCAGTTACTAGACCAGTCGAGACGTATACCTCGAGACACTGCATGGAGTTTTGATAACACTGTTATCAATATTCAAACGCGACGCGAAATATCGTAGACGCAATGAATAGATCTGCGAGACCACTGCGTAACACGGAAAGTACAAAGTCACTCGATGGAACTGTACACTTCGGTTGCGTCCAATTTTTGATGGGCTGTTCACCATAGAAAAATGTTTACGATACACCACGTAATGTTTATAGCGTCACCGACTGAAAATTGTTATAGTAATTCACATATAAAGTATGCGACTTTACACACAAGATTACACAATGATGAAAAACACTTGATGCTTGCAACAGGCTACAACTTCTCTGAAAGTCACTTGTAGAAAACTGTAACAGTAATAACAGTGGAAAATGAGACTCCTGGAAAAGTTGATTGTCAAGTTTACGATACACCGTGTAACGTTTTCGACTTCACGCGCAAGATTACAGAACGATGAAAAGCTCTTGCTGGATTGTAAATGAAACGAGTCGCGACGAACAAAACAATTGTTTGTACACAGAAATGTTTATAGCACAGTATAGCTTCTCTGAATGTCACTTGTAGAAAACTGTAACAGTTGTTCGCGATGTTTCCACGTCCAAGATGCTGCAGAAAACGAGACTCCCGAACAAGTAGAAGAATCGGCGGTTGTGCACTGTTCACTCGGGGATGAATTATCTTCGCCGGCGGTAATTGTCTCGCCGCGTAGCTGGCGTAGTTAAGCCGACGGAACAGTAAGAAGTAACGAGATGAAGAACCGATCGAAGATCGAGTTACGCGCGAAGTTTGTTCTCTAGTAACACGCACAGAGACAAAGGACAGAGACAGAGACAGACCGGGAAGAGTATAGGATTCCCGCACGTACACTTGAATGGGCCTAGGTGAAGAGCGCACGTGCGTGCGTACGTGCGCGAGGCCCGACGGATCGAGTATGAAACAAGAAAGCATGCGTCACGCGCTCGTAAGGCCCCGGCTAGTGCCGCAACTGCACCGGAGGGGGCAGATCGTTTGAAATGGTGGGGCGAAGGGGGTCGAGGGGGGACACACGGCTGCAAGGAAAGGAAAATCGACGAGCGAACTCACAGGGAGGAAATATCTTTTTCCTCTTCTGCTTCCCTTGATTTTTCTGACCGTCTCAACCTCGCCGACCATGTTCTTTTATTTCTTCGTATATGGTACATACTCAGTTTCATCCCTTTTCTTTTTTTCGTTTACTCTTTCGTTTTGCTAATTTGTGCCTCCTTACAGTTCTTTTCCTTCGTGACTAACTGTACTGGTTTTCTGCTTACCAATCTGAGCCTTTTTCTACATATTACGGTGCTGCAAGTTTCCAAGCAGTACAAATCATTTAAACAAGCCGCTACCGGCTACCGTTCTTTATACGGCTATCATACTTCAACACGTTCGATACAAAGCAATTTAGTCGTTGGAATTTTGTGTTCGAGCAACTGTGTTGTGAATAAAATTCTATTTTGGAACTAGACGAACAGTCGCGTCATCCATACATGACCGCCGTGGCAGTCAACGTGATAAGTGGTCATCTTTATGCGAAATAAAAATTTTCTACTTGTATTTTAACAAACTCGAGTCAAATAGAAATTTATTGTCTTTCTTAATACATTTAATAGGTTGAAGATAATATAACAATATTTTTAAACTTTTCGGATGCCTTTACCATTTCAAATTACATCTATTCATTTTCGACATAAATGCATAAATCCGCTATCAACTTATAAAACTGTGTAATACATATATATATATATATACATGTATATATTATATATATGTATATTATATATTATATACATATATATATATTTAAACATATGTATATATACGTAATAATATTATATGTATGTAATATGCATAAATATATATATATATATATAAATATATACATTTGTGTATATGTAATTTAAAACAGTAAAAAAATGTATATATTGTTAAAGAACATGTATTTTTGTAATAACACATTTATTTATAGACATATTAGTACTAAGAAATTGTAAATCAAATTAATATTTCTGTTTCAACGCACATTTTGAATTAGTATTTATATATTTTACATAGTATGAGCATTATCATGACATTAAAAATTAAAGCTGGGGGGAGGAAAATCGACGAGCTCGCTTACAGAGAGGAAATATATTTTTCCTCTTCCGTTTTCTTTGATTTTTCCTGCTGTCTCAACGTCGTCTTCCACATTCTTTTATTTGTTCGTTTCTGCCGTATACATGACCACCTTCGTCCCTTTTCTTTCTCTTGATTGCCCCTTCGTTGTTCCTTTGCTAATTTGTGTCTCGTTACAGTTTTCTTTTCCTTCTACTCTTTTCTTCTTTCCAATGTAGACTTTTTGTATTACGGTGCTTCGAGTTTCCCAGGAGTACAGATAATTTAAACAAGCGACTGCCGTTCGTCGGGTTTTCGAGGAAGCTGATCGTTTGCGGTCGAGAGACTCGCAGAAGGAGGAACGAAACTTGCGATATCGTGTTAATAAAGATATGAATTATTGCTGGCGTAATTTATTATTTCTATCGAACCCTACAGTTCTTTTTGTTAAATTATATCTTCATGATTTTTAATTTTCAATTACGTTTACTGGTGTAGATACTGTTATTAACACATGACATTATCGATTTAAAAACTGTGTATCATATTCGCATATTCTTTGCTGAGCAATGTTTAAATCGAATATTCGCAAAAGAAAACACCTTTTTAGTTTCGAGTAAGTTAGTTTTAGCAGAAACAAATAAGTTTATTTTAAACAGAACAATGTAAGAACAATTATTTTATTATTATTAAGTACATAATTCGTTTCTCGGTGAGGCAAGTTTTAATTTGCTGTTTAGAGATTTTTTTGAAATGTCAGAATTAGTTTACTAGCTGATGTATAAAAAATTCTAATGAAAAATAATAAAACAGTATTTTTAAATTCTTCCAATATTTTGATTGTTTTACATTACGTTTCTTTTTTGTTATAATTGTATAAAATCCGCTGTCTAATTATAAGTAATGTAAATATATGTATATTCCCTGGTCAAAATAATCGAACATTTTGCGTGTTACGTATGGTTTGCGTGTTTTTGATGTTGATGGTTTTACTACTCGTGCTTGGATGTTTAAACTCATTCATCTACCACTCGTTTGACATAGTATTTGCTATTCGTTTTCTCCATGTCTATATCTTTATCTTTCGACGTCCCTGTTCATACCAGTGAGTCCATCCGCTTCTTAGATTAATCCTCTCCTCTCTTCCTCGAGTTACCCACGGCTTCTTCTCGCATGGTATTTTCTGTAGGTTGACCCCATGTCACGCGTGCATATGTTTCTGTGATTGCTGGCAGCGAGGAGGTTCAGTACCGTAGGTGGTAATCGTCCATGGTGTAAATCGAGACTATTTTCGACCTCCTACAGTCAAATTTCTCAGCTTGGTAGTTATAATTGTGATTTTACGACTTTAGACGGAGCTACTAATGTAAAGCAGGCAAGTTCGTTTTCCTTGCTAGTATACAATTATACATAAATTCATTTATAAATTATGTTGTATCGTATTAATTGGTTTATCCCAATTCTTTTGGTTTACAATTAACAGTATTTTACATAATAATTAGGCAGCGGACTTTTATAACAAAAATTAATAGATGTGGTTTAAGACAGTAGAAACATTACATGAATTTATAAATACTATCATATTATCTTCGAACCATTCAACATATTAAGAAAGAAAATAAATTTTCATTTCATTATGATCCGCTGTCTAATAATAATGAATTTTTCTAAAGAATTATTATGGATGTTACATAATTATAAGTAATTCAATTTTCTTCTTATACATATACACATTGTTGATTTTATTGAATAGAATTACGATTTGTTTAAATAGATATTTTTTTTGTATGTATAGCAATTTCTATCTCTGCAAATCATATCACGTTTTGAGTTAGCGTTTACAAATGTTAATACTGGTAAAGATTGATTGAAATTTTCAATTTGAAAACAGAAGTTTTTGTAACAAAATGAATTATGAATATATCAGCAACTATCTTTTCAACTCATCATCTACTATTTTTTCTATTAACATCGGTTTCATATTTTTTATTTTATAATTATTGAAATTACGAAGGTACTTCGATTAGAAATGATTAAATAAATTTCCTTATTCGCGTATTGTAAAAATTGCGGGTAATCTAAATGAATTCAGTCTCGAAATTCTTATAAATTACGGAGATGCTTTTATCTCTAAATTAAATAAATTTCTTCATACGCGTATTATAACAATGGAAAAAATCTAAATGAATTTCGTCTTCTACTTTTTATAAAACAGCGTATACATTGTCTGCTCGGTACGGTTATTAAAAGAATTCTATACAATTTATTTATATTGTCACCAATATATTCGACATTTATCTTTTAAATTAAGAAATTACGTCTACCTATTTAAATTTATTTTTATGTAATTGGAAATTATAAAGCACATATTTCATAAACATTAATCAGTTTTTCCTTCAACACTAATTAAAGCGGGAGATATACATTACGTCCAGACAGCTAATTTTTCCAAAAGGACAACAAGAGTTGCCCACATGTAGTTTTTCGAGAACATCGGCGTAGAATAAATATAAACTGTTCTTTTTTTGCTATGAAATTCTGAACGATGAAGAATCTCTAATCAGCGTAACTAGACTGCGGATCTTGATGCATTCATGGCTTCTGAAAATTTTCAAAAAAGGGTGCAATATAAAAATCGACAGAATTTAGTACAATTTTTATTCATCTCAGATTTTCAAAGGCTACTACCACTGGAAATAAGATTCTATTTTATTCCAGTTTCTTCTAATTCATCTACAAAAATTGAAAAATTGAATAAACATCCTTAGTTTAACTAGAACCATAAAATAAATAATACAGCAACACAGGTTTTAGAAGCAGCCAACAACGCCATACTCGGAAACAAGACTGCACTAATTAGACCATTTCGGTAGAGTCGATTAGGCATTCATAAGAGACAAGCGTCGATCAGTTACTCTGGCAAATTTCCATTTATGTAAACAAGCTCACCGTGTGCGGCGTTAATGTGAACACCGTCGAGGTTTATGGGTTCGAGTCCGATGAGTTTTATCGTTTTAGACCTTCGATAAAATCCTCGAGGTGGTCGCGAGAGAAAATATCATTGTGCGTTCAAGTATTTTCCGGTGGTAAAGAATTCAATGACTCGAATGGTACGCTCCATTATCCTCGGACCATAAACTTCCACATAAGTGGAAAAACGCGGTCGCGAACCCCTTTTCAACAAAGGTGACAATTTTCGAGGGTTGGTGAAACGGCACGCGCAACATATGCGAGAGCCCGACACTCGATCCCGCCAATTTCCGATGGTATTGCGGGAAAAGCTCACAATCTGGCCGCAAAATCAGACCGATGGGGGAGGGTGGAGGGGAAGCTAGACACTGAAATTAAACGTCCGACCTTTGTTATCCGGTAATCGGCGATGCGCCGATCCGTAAGTGATTTTGATTCGAAGCCACCGGACGCAGACGTTTCGGTCACCAATCAGTATGCGACAATGGGCCCAATTCGCCGCCGGAATTGAACCGTTCCCGCGTGCAATTATTCGAGTGCGTTCTACCTGCGGCTACCGCTAATTCGATCTTTTATGCAGGCTGTTCATTTTCCGAATCATGATTATTCATGTATGGGGTGCACTATTTTTCCCCAATCCTCTGCGATATTTATCGAAGCATATAAATGATTAATTTTATAAAATTGCTCTCTCCTTTTTTTCGTTTAACCCTTTGCACCGGTCGAATACCGGTATTTCATGAAATTTTGCAATTTCGTGAAACCGGTATTTGCTAAGGTAAAATACCGGTACTTTCGGTATTAGCTATAAATAATAAATATCTTTTTTGGACATCTACTCTTATGTGAAATACGTATTTACAGTAGTATCAACATAAATCGTTTGCTGTCTTGTCAATTGTTGAAACCTAACCTCACATTTATAAGGGTTCGCCGCTGACGATATGTGTGTGTTTGTTGTCGATCAAGGAACATTACCGCGGAGGCAAATATTTAGAGGAAGTGTATCGCTCATTATTAACAGTAACATCAACCAGCTTGGATGCGGGAAGAGCATTTTCAACTGCAAGTAATTTGTGCAGAAAAATACGTTCCAGGCTTAACGACAGTTCATTGAAGATCCATTGGGATGCATTATGTTTTTTACAATCACTTTTCAAAAATATGCAGTTAATAAATTAGTTAATGTCTTTTTCTATTAACTCTTTGCACTCGGAGCTATTTTAACTGGAAAATTAAACATTTCTTGCAATCTAGAATATTTTTATCCTGTGTGATTTTTTAAATTTGGTAGATATGAAATTGATGTACATACTTCATACAATACTTAAATGTTCAGTAATTGATTAGATACCGACAGATCTAATAATGTAAATAATATTTTAATTAATGGTACAGCAATTATTAATGTCGCCCCAGAGGCGTCACTAGAGTGCTAAGGGTTAATAGACATTATACAATACAATAGACTATACAACAAGATTTTATATTTACTCTTAGCATCTATACTATTTACTCTTAGTTATTAGTATCTTATTGTATTATAATACTATGTAATGGTTTATTTTTCATATTATATTTTCTGTTTCTAATGTTAACAATTATTATTTTACTGCTCTTATTCATAATATTTGATTATAACATTTGTTCCTTGATTTTATATTTGTACATGACAAAATTGTTTATATTTTTATAGTATATTATTTTTTGTATAAAACTAATATATATGGTAAAGAAACAGCTGTGATTTTGTACCTTTTTGAAAATTCCTAATTCCGGTACAACGTTTAAAAAAATACCGAATATCGGTATTGTATTTTTGGTTCGGTATTGCAAACCCTAATGTAGAGTGTACAGGGTGTACCAGATAAAGTGTTACAAGTTGTTTCCTCGGAATCTAATGAAGATATTGACTTCTTTTGTTTTTAAGAATTAAATGGTTAAGGAGGGCTAATATTTTAGTATGTATTAAATTTTTTTGTGGAAAAAGAGGAACCTCCAACATTTTTTAAAAATGGAAAGTATTATTGATTTTTTGTTATTGTGATACCTCTCATTAAACTCAATAGCATTTACTTGAACATTTTTTTTATTACGCATAGATTTATTATTATACAAAATATTGTTTACATTATTAAATCTATCGGTATCTAATCATTATAAATTACTAAACGTTTAGGTATTGTATGGGGTATTATAGTAATTTCATATCCAGATTTTTTTTTCATTTTATGCATGTTAAACTGATGCAATTTACTAACGCGACACTCAAATGTTTCGTAATTCATTAATAGACGCGGATCTTTATGCAAAATAAAAATATTCTGCATTGATTGCGGGAAGCAGGAAGAAAATAAAAATACGAACAAATTTAATAATATATGGGTTAATTTACGGAATATTTTCAGTACCTTATTTAATTGTAAATAGCTGTAGATTTACAGCTGAAAATTTCTGACAAAATTATTCAATAGCACTGGGAATTTTATCCGTGAACAAATAAGCCATCTTCAGGAATGTGATTCAATCGTTTTCTCCGGAATTATTTTTTAACAGAAGATTTACAAATTGTTTTTTAATATAAAACTATCATTGAAAATTATAACTTTTTAATAAATAATGTGTTAAGTAACGTTTTAATTTCAATACGGTTTCTATCTTTTTGGGAAACTAAATCTTTTCAACAAATGATACTACTGTAAATGAAAATTTATAAAAACAAGGATATAATGTGGAATATAATTGTTAGATTATGCGATCGTGTGACGTATAAAATGAACGTTTTTTGTGGTAGATGTACTACCCAAAATATTATGAAGATATATGACAGAGAAAGGAATGATAGGTGAAGATATAGATAAAATATGATTTTCATTAAGTAAGATGAAAATATGTATACATATACATACAAAATTACGTTTTTCATTTTTCTATTTTTCAAATAAGTAAATAGGATTAAACATGACAATACTTGCCGTATAGAAATATTCCAACATTGTTTAAATGAATTTTAACTGCGTAACAATTTTAACAATATATGTTTTAAATAATTAAATAGGTTTAACCATGATAATTACTTGCCGTATAAAAATATTCCAACATTGTTTAAATGAATTTTAATTGCGGGACAATTTTAACAACACATGTTGATTATTTATTATAAATAAGGTGTTTTACTGGATGTTGGGCAATAGGTAGAGAATATTTAACATGTTAACCGTTTTGCTATTTTGCTAAATAATTATAAAATGAAATATGTTATTTGAAATAATATTTCAAATAGCGTTATTTCAAGAATGAATGCATGCATGAAAGTAATTATAAAATAAAATAAAATAACATGTTATTTGAAATAATATTTCAAATACTGTTGTTTCAAAAATGAATGCATGCATGAAAGTAATTATAAAATATAATAAAATAATATTTCAAATAAAAGACGTTTAATTTAAAAAAGTTTTAAAGCAGTATAAATTATAAGCGTTGCGAGAGAAATAGATTTTGTTTGTACGTGTTACAATGTATTTACACATTTATACAGATATTATTGTTATTGCTCATAAATATTTAAATAATATTTTGATTTCATTGACGTTTATTTTGAATGTTATATCAGAGACAATCTCTCGATTAACACAAACAAACATTATTCTTTCAAATAATCAGTTCCACAATTTATTATTTTCTCAATTATTTGCATAGCTTCAAATTTGAAATTCATTATTTGTGAAATACTAAAGAGCATTATATTAAAAATTTATTTACAAATTATCATTCGAAATTCTGGTTAACACGGTAGGGAAGGATGTGGATACATTGGCGCGTGTAAATATGGATGGAAAACTGGATTGTCGGTAATAATGTCAAGGCGGTGATTTACAGGTTCTTCCACAGACGATGACGGGTACTGTCCCAATGTGGAATACACCGGCAATACACCGGGTGACGCTGTAGCATATGTGCGGCACTCATAAACTACACGGGCACAATGCAAGCTCTTTGGCCTGATTGCTATTGTTCCAGTCGCATGTGCACGAACAGAGAATGAAAGTCAACGATGCTACAACACTCGGCGGTTATGCCGTAAGAATATTGTTTATGTAAGAAATCAATTGTGATGCGTAACCCACTCCTGCAATTTCAAGTCGTACTCCACTGAGTCGATTCATTCAAGTGTTTAAAAACTGTTGGCACTACAACGCAACGGTTCCCCTAGTGTTCGAAAGCCGCAATGCTTCTGTATAATCGTTACTACATAGTTACAATTGCGTAATAACAATACTTTGCTATACCGATTTGTTACTGCACATGTTTCCAACGTCCACCAAGAATGTTGAGTAATAATATGTGAATTTTGTTGAAATTTTTGTGTTCATTTATAATCAGAATTTTTAGATTATATAATAGCAATTCAGTAATACCAATACTTTGCTATAGCGATTTGTTACTGCACATGTTTCCAACGTTCACCAAGAATGTTGAGTAATAATATGTGAAGTTTGTTGAAATTTTTGTGTTCATTTATAATCAGAATTTTTAGATTATATAATAGCAATTCAGTAATACCAATACTTTGCTATACCGATTTGTTACTGCACATGTTTCCAACGTTCACCAAGAATGTTGCGTAATAATATGTGAATTTTGTTGAAATTTTTGTGTTCATTTATAATCAGAATTTTTAGATTATATAAGAGCAATTCAGTAATATCAATACTTTGCTATACCGATTTGTTACTGCAAATGTTTCCAACGTTCACCAAGAATGTTGAGTAATAATATGTGAATTTTGTTGAAATTTTTGTGTTCATTTATAATCAGAATTTTTAGATTATATAATAGCAATTCAGTAATACCAATACTTTGCTATACCGATTTGTTACTGCACATGTTTCCAACGTTCACCAAGAATGTTGAGTAATAATATGTGAATTTTGTTGAAATTTTTGTGTTCATTTATAATCAGGATTTTTATAAGTCAATTTACAAAAGCATACTGCGGATCTTTATGCAGTTATGGCTTGTAAAATTTTTTAAAATAGGCTGGAATATAAATTTCGATCGAATTTTGATAAATTTTTATTTGTTTTGGATCCACAAAAGCTGTTCGAATTAAAAATAGGATTTGATTTCATTCCACTTTCTTAAAAACTGTGTACAAAAATTAGAAAATGCATAAACATTCACAGTCTAATGATGAGAGACTGAACAAAATATTTATTAACTCTTTGAGGCAAATGATTTTAAAGAAAATGAGAACCAAGTTGCATAGAATTTTTTGAATGTCAATATTACTTCAACGTATCAAGGTGGGTTAAAATCAGAATTGTGTAGAATTACAATTGAAGTACTCTACGAATTATAATTACAAAGTAATTGGATTACATTGTAATTTAGTCATATTGTAATTTATAATTCAGGTCTTCATTCAATTAAATTACAATGTAATTCGTAATTGCAATTGGAGTACAATTATAAAGTACTTTGTAATTATATTACATTAATTATGACTTACGAGAACGAGAAATAGAAAATACGCTGCATAAACAGCAAACAAGTATATGAAAGACAAACATAAAAATATGTCGCACTTCTTCAAAGTTCTGGGCTGTAATTTGGGGAGCTGTATTTTAATTATATTGTATTACAATTACACATCTGATTGAAATAATTAGTAATAGAATTAATTGAAAGGTTCGAATTATGTAATTCAGTTACGACGTAGTTGAATTACTATATAATTGAAATACAATGTAATTCAATTGCGTAAGTCAATTACAATGTACATATTTGAATTAGCACAACTGTGATTAAAATATATCCCACTATGTTTTCAACCCACCTAATCCCACAGAGTTAAAATAAGATATAAAGACAGTGGATTTGATGTATTTATAACAAAAATGTGTAGCTGTAATTTAAAACAGTAAAACATAGGAAAAATTTAAAAATGCTGTTATATTATTTTCAACCGTTTGTCCATATTAAGAAAGAAAATCAATTTCTATTTTACTCTAGTTTGTTGCAATTCAGGTAGAAAATGTTTATTTTGCATAAAGATCCACTGTCTAATAATGCATGTACGATTGACAGTCTATGAAGGCATAATTTTAAAATGATTGCGTAGAATAACATTTGTTTTATTTTTCTTTATAACTAGACTGCTGAATTTGCGCATTTATGACAGAATTATATGCAATTTACAAGTAAACTAATGAAAAGAATTGATGAGTATTCATATATTATTTTCAGCTTATTGAAATTATGAAAAAAAGAAAGTGATTCGAATTTGAAAGGAAAAATGATCTAATACGATGTCACTTGTTATCTTGAAAAGTTACGAAGATAGAGATGTTTGAATTATCAAAATTCTGTGAATGCGAATATCGTGGCTATGAGTCAGTTAATTCAATAAATTAGTAACCGCCTAATCGTATAAAGGAGCATGATTTCATACAGAAATACACTGGGTGGTTCACTTAAGTTGATAACCACAGAATTTTCTAGACAATTTGATATTTTATCCGTGTTTAATTATTCTGCTAACTTCGTCATTTCGTAACCAGTTTTTATTAATATTTATGTGTCCAAACTCTTGAAAAAATTCAAACTCGTTTTAAATAAATTAATAAATAGTTTGTAAGCAGGCTGCGATTCTTCCGGTAGAACCTCGTCATTTTATACTTAAACGCATCAAACGAGTGCGTAAAAATTGAAAACGAAAGGTATGCACAAATTTATACCTTGAATAAAATTTTTGATTAACAAAATATATATAACGAGAATAACAGGATTTTTTATATGATAAAAAGACTATACGTCGAGAGGATATCGTCAAAATATATGTCGTACAAGTTTGTCTGAAATGAAATAATTAAATGCAAAACAATGTATGATTTCAAGAATTAGTAGCTTATTTATAAACCATTTTGTTAGTTAATCAGTATAAACAAAATAATACAATGATACAAACACAAATTAAGAAGAAATTAGTTCCATCAAAGTTTATATTTTTAACTTACAAAACATGATAGATAAAATATTAATGAACAATTAATGAACACAGAATAGAAGATATGAGAAGCTGTATCCCCACATTTCGTCTGATAATTTTCAATTTTACGAAATGATAAATAACTGACCATTAATTACACGGTAAATAAAGAAAGCAGCGATAAAAGACGAAACGTGACTATTTTTATGTATATAACCTGTGACATTAGATAACTTATAGATATCGTGTGGAAGTAAGTTCATACGGGCGCATATTTGATGCAGAAGTAATCATAAAAATTGGAAGTTTAGTGAATGTTGGTTTCGCCGAAGCTCATCGAATCTGTATCTATTAAACATTCGAGTCTATCACAGGTTCTCGCAAACTAATTGAAGGAATTTCTGTGTAAACTGATAATAACTGGCATTTACGGCGCGGATATCTATTATTCCCGTCGGTGGTTGCATCCTGTGCGTCCATTTCAAATTACCGAGCAAACACATGTGCGTTAATGTGCACACACGTTCCCTCTACCTACACGGAGACAGTCGTTTGCCCTAGCTATCTACCTACCTACCTACCTACTCACCTACTCGTACATATCCATTCACCAAACCTGTCCCGTTTCTGCAGTGGTATGCTCTCGCTTAATGCGAGCAAAGTATGCGAGCGTATTAAAACGCGCTAAACGGGCGAAAGCTATAAAGCCGGCGCACACCCTGCCCGATGTCTCGATCGTGCGATTAAAATCCAGCGGAAGTACCTTGGGCACTGTGAAATCTTTTAACAAGGGAAACAGGATGCCTCAAACAATTAACAGGTTCAACATTTACCTGACCCGACTTCATCGTCCGAGAGGAGACAGGATATTCATAAAATTATCATGCTGATGTGTTTCGGAAATCGGAACTACACTTACTTCGAACCGGTGTCATCGACATTTTTCTTTCAATAGACAAATATCTGTTTCGTTGTTACCTTAATTTCACTCTCGAGAAAAGCTACAGTGTAATGAAAAGATATAATACGAAAATTAAGTAATTACAGCTTTGTTGAATGCATCAACAACCACGTATTTTCAGCCATTTCAACTCATACCCGAGCGCTAAAATTAGTCGTTTCACCCGCACTGTATCTACCAGAATTCTGTACGAGATAAAAGTCAAAAGCGGGAGTAAATCCGTTTTCCACGCATTTGTATACGGCTGAACAACGTTCCAGCTGCGACGGTGTAAGAGACAATTCTTTGTAGGAAAATATAATGAGAAAGACAAAGGACCGAACATTCGTATCAGGCAAAATATTTTTGCAAAAAGACTTGCAGCATAGCAGATTTGCAAAGGAACTGGAAAATGCACGGAAACGCGAAACAAAAATGTAATTATTACGTTGCGACTACTCCTTTACAGCCGTCTCTTGGTTTACTCGGCACTTCATTTACGCGGATTTTGTTATATGCGGTCTCAATTTACCCAATCTTATTTTACACAAAAATACAAATAATGCCACGTGACTAAGTCCGTACTGGCAGAGAGAGTCACTTTTTCCCCTCAATTCGAGTCAATTCTCCTGATCTGGCGACTCTGGTTTCACCGCCAATCACCATATCAAAAATGTTAGGTTAGGAAATAATATTTATGCAGTCTACTTGAGGGGGAAGGGTAGTCACGTGACAAAACTAGCAAGAAACTAGAATCTAACTAGATTTTGGGTCGAAACATGTGTTTACGGGCTTCGGTTGTTTGTTGTTATTTGAGCAAATTTTGGGCTGGGCGAGGTCTCATTCTAAAGAGGAAGGTTAAATGCACCGCGCACAACTTATGATTTAACTAGATTGTGTTTATATCTAATAATATGAGTGTCCAAAGTAGGGGAAAAATCGAGAAAACACCCGCAGATTCCAATTAGGGATTGCAATACCGGTATACCGGTATACCGAATACCGGTATTTCGTGCTATTTTGCAATTTCGTGAAACCGGTATTTGCTAAGTTAAAATACCGGTATTTTCGGTATTAGCTATAAATAATAAATATTTCTTTTGGGCACCTACTCTTATTTGAAATACTTTCGCCGCTCAAATACTCTGGATTTAGAAACTTCTGATTCTGATTTCGAAGAGAGTGACAATGCAGAAAATAATAATACAATTGTTGAAAGTACCTCGTTTGAATATGACGAAGATAATAGTAACGAGGACGAAATATTAACTTACCAAGGATTGCTTCCTGTAATTAAAAAAATCCGAAAAGTTGTTAAAATATTTAAACGTTCCCCTACTAAAAACGCCGTTTTACAAAAATATATATTTACCGAAATAAAAAAAGAACTTGTGCTAATATTAGATTCTAAAACACGCTGGAATAGTTTATTATTAACGATGGAACGATTTTTGAAATTAAAAGCTGGCTGTGGAAGCATCATGTCGGAACGATTCACTGAGGACGCGCCACTGTCTGCGGAATTATACAGTGCATTGAAAATTCGTATACAGGAAAGGCATAGCGAACTAGGAAATATTTTAAGGTATTTACATAATTATAACGACTTTAAAAAAGAAAACGGAAAGGAAGAAAAAAAGCTAACAAGGTCAAATTTAATTAAGTTCGTCGTCAATTTCCACAAAAACATTTATGAAAACCAAACGCAAACCTATCCAGAAGAATTCGTTGAAGACGATGTTGATGTTAATATCGATAAAGAATTGTCTCTCGAGAAGAAATTACAATTAGCCATAAATAAAAAAATTGCCACGAACAATAATACAAAAATAATACAAAAAATAGATTTATCCAAAACCGTCGGACGAGAGACCGAGTGGTTAGAAGATGAAGGACATCGAGGCAAATATTTAGAGAAAGTATATCGCTTATTATTAACGGTACCACCAACCATCGTGGATGCGGAAAGAACATTTTCAACTGCAGGTAATTTGTGCAGAAAAATACGTTCGAGGCTTAATGACAGTTCAATAGATGCATTATGTTTTTTACAATCACATTTCAAAAATATGAAGTCAATAAATTAGTTAATGTTTTTTTCTATTAAACAACTGTGTTTTTGTACCTCCATGAAAATTCCTAATACCGGTATTAATACCAGAATACCGGTACAACGTTTAAAAAAATACCGAATACCGGTATTGTATTTTTGGTCCGGTATTGCAATCCCTAATTCCAATGTATTTTTCTGTCTCTAAAAGACTTTTCTCGTTAAATCATGAGTTGAGCGCAATGCATTTAACCTTCCTTTATCAACTAAACCTTTGTGCAGCTCAAAATATGCTCGTATAAGGATAAAAAATCTATTCCCGTGATTGCATTCACATAGCAGAGATTTCCCCATATTACGTTCATGAAGACAGAGGTCCTCTCTGATACAGAGCAAGTCTAGAGCCAATTTTAGTTCAGCTAGTTAGACGAGATGGCGTCTAGTCAGGACTGTCAACGTGGAATCATAATAACAGAAATATAAAGGGCTTGAATCCACTCGGATCCATTAATAGCAATAAAGATATTAATAAAAGAAAGAGAAAAACGTGGAATCATAGCAAAACTGAAGCGTTAGGCTGATACATATGTATGTTTATCAGTTTTACCATAAACATACATTTTTCTGCACAGAGGTTGGTAACACTGATAAATACCCTAAAACATGGGTATTCTTCCCCCTTAAACTTATTATAACTCAAAAACAAAAGAAATTGTTCAACTCTAGTTGTATAAGTCTAAATTACATTTTGTAATTGTAAAAAAAAATATAAAAATTAAGCCAAAATGTTGCTTAACGTTTCCCAAAGAAATCTATTTTACAGTAATGCGATTACCTGCAGGTTTCTGTCTTCAACCCTTTCCGTGTTTTTGTTAAATATATTCGACATTGCATGAATACATTTGTCGAAGACTAATAGTTTACGGTAAATTTGAATTTTGTTCATGACTCTCGCTTTCATTGTTCTGAAGGGGACTTCATAATTGTTATCGCAATAGTCGGTTGACTGTTTTAGTCAATTATTTACGAGATGGAGTGAAGTGACCATCAAGTTTGTGAAAATACCAAATTTTGGAACAAGAACTAAAACTAGTGATCGGATTGTTAAAACAACAAATGGTGAGTGTTGATACAAATCTAAATAAATATTTTACATGTATTTGATGTCGTTGTGGGGCGATGACGAATATATTTGACATCCTCCACAAGCCAGGTGGGGCATCTCCGATGAAAAATATTATTTCTCCTGGCTTAGGCACGATCATATTAGCCTACATATACAGTAAATTCTCGATATTTTTCCAACGGTCTGTATTCTGCACGGAGCCATATCGTGTAGAGACATTTCTTTTATGAATGCGTCTACCGCGCCGACCGGCCAAGAGTACAATCGAAGCCGAACGTAGAAAAGGACAGCATGCAAATACGGATCGCGCGGCCGAGTATCGGTGTGAACCACTACTACTAATCCAATTACAAAACTTCTTTAGTATTCATTATTTTTTTATGGGACTTTCACTAACTTATTTCTGGCATGTGTCTGATTAAAATGACACCAAACACGATATAATTTCAACTGTATTTAGTGGCTTAATCGACGATGAACGTTTTCGGCGCAAAGAATTAAACTGTGCAGGCGATGGCAATTGTCCGCGTCTCCTTCTATCCCATACGCTGTCCTTCCTTGCACCCGAAACTTTCATCGTCGAATAAACCACTAAATACAGTTGAAATTATATCGTGTTTCGTGTCATTTTAATCAGAAAAAATACCAGAAATAAGTTGGCGAAAGTCCAATAAAAAATAATGAAAAATAAAGAAGTTTTGTAATTGTCTGGTATCGGATTATGCGGCATGTTTACACTGCTCGGCGACCGAGGCAGCTCCAGCTTCTTGACCCGTGTACAGTATTGTGTTATTAGTTAATAAACCATATCATTACAATTTCAACAGGCCGTTTAATTTTACGGAAAACATGAAAAATGCTGAAAATTTGGAGTGGTCCTAATTCGATGGCCAGAGACTGTACAATCAAAAAATGGGTATTTTTCAACCGAACAGCAGTGTTCGTTCTGAAAGCTTTTCCGACGTTGTTGGGGCTATTACTTTGAAGGTCTGATTATATTTCCAGATGGCCTTCCGAGAAAGCGTTGACAGTACTCTACTGTGCAACGCCACAGTAACTTAGGGTAGTTCGATAGGGAACTATCGTTATCTCTCTTCTACAACATCATGGAGATAGGAATCGTTCCTACCTCATAGCGAAACAGCATCACACACCCTTATATTATACGTAAATTATACATGCATGTATTGTAAAAACGAGAATACAGTAAAGTCGCTATTTGTTACCCATCGCCGGTTCCGAACAGGAAGAGAGACATCGTGTAGGGACACTATGTTCTTATCACTGCGTCGACCGCGGCGAAAGTACAGAGGATGCCGAACGTAGGAAAGGACAGCATGTAAACACGGATCGCGCTGTCCTTTCTTGCGCCCGAAACTTTCATCGTCGATTAAACCACTAAATACAGTTGAAATTGTATCGTGTTTGGTGTCATTTTAATCAGAAAAATGGCAGAAATAAGTTGATGAAAGTCCCATAAAATGTAATGAAAAATAAAGAAGTTTTGTAATTGGATTATCGCCTCCCTGCGGTGTTGACCGACAGTGGAATGGATAGGCACTGGATAAATCCTGAGTAGAAGGTCGCAGGAAAAATATCGAGAATTTACTGTACATTTCAGATTTTAAACAGGATCTAAAATATTTTTGTATCTGGGAGGGCTCGTATCTGAAAATCTGAACGATATTTGTCGGCAGTTTGACGCGGCGAAATTGTAGAAGGAAATGTCGAACATGGAGTTGCGACGCGAGCGCGACAATAAAATAGGAATTGCGATATGCAGGTCGTGGCGCTATGAAAGAGGGCGTGCGACGAGTTTTCTCTCTCTCTCTTCCTCTTTCTCTCTCGTCACCGTTGAAAAAGTAGCAAAGCCGTGCACACTGCCGTGGTACATACGGCAGATTTCGTAAACAACGAGATTAGCAGTCTACGCACGGACGCAATATAGCGATAAACGAAGAGGCGTGAATACAGCCACGCCGGTCTTGCAGCGATAACGTAGATACCGTAGGCGATAACCTGTATTATGAATCACAATGCTCATTAATATGAAAATGATATTCGTTATTTCCCCGAGATTCGCTTATCTTGCGTGTACCGGCGCAAGAAAGGACAATGCACTCGGGGAACTTGCGCGCGGGAAATACACATTCGCTTGTCTCGCTGCAGACCTAACCGAGAAGAAAAAAACAATAAAAGACGTTACGTAACGCGTCGTGTTCATTGTGATACATACACCGGCTATGTACGTAATAAGAAAGCCACGCGGTACATAAACTTTGTAAAATATAACAAAGAACTTAGCCAGCGCTGCGCACGAAGAACACTAAAGTCATTGCAATTTGTCTTTCAGCTCCCCCTCACTCCTCCTTTTCGTTGAACGGGATAAACTTGGGTCGGTCGTGATTCTGGTTGGTCCGTAAAATTTTTGTGTTCATTTGTAATCAGAATTTTGGATAGTTAATTTACAAAAGCTACAAAAGTAGATGATGAATAGGCTGTAGATCTTTATGCATTTATGGCTTATGAAAATTTTCAAGAAAGACTGGAATATCAAATTCCAGAGTTTTGTACAATTTTAATTCGTTTTGCAGCCACAGAGGCTGTTCCCGTTAGAAATAAGATTTTATTTCATTCCACTTGCTTCAAATATGTGTACAAAAATTGGAAAATGAATAAACATCCACAGCCTAATGTTGAGACACTGAACAAAAACCATCAATGTAATACCGAAAATCGAAGAAACCAAGCTATCCTCACACGACTAACAATTGGCCACTGCAGATTAACGCAACAACACATAATAACGAAGGAACAACCAGAGATGTGCCCCCACAGCATAGTCCCTACTTCAGTTAAACACATCCTGATTAAATGCCCATCGCTACAGGCAGTGCGTAGCAGATTTAACATCCCAGGAAATCTTATTGTTAGCGAAGCGCTAAATAGTGAAGATAAAATACATGGAGTCTCCCGCTTTTTAACCCACTTAAACCTAAGGAATAGAATATAAATGTACCTCTAATTGCACGCAATGTAATGTAACGTCATGTAACGTACGCAATGTAATGTAATGTAATATATTAAAATAAGATATACAGACAGTAGATTTTATGTATTTTTATAACAAAAATGAGTACATGTAATTTAAAACAGAAAAACGTAGGAAAAATTTTAAAAATCTGTTATATTATTTTTAAAACCGTTTATATTAAGAAAGAAACTCAATTTCTATTTTACTCTAATTTGTTACAATTCAGATAGAACATGTTTATTTTGCATAAAAATCCACTGTCTAGGATTGACAGTTTGTATGTATATAAAGGCATAATTGTAAAATGATTGTGTAGAAAAACATTTGTATTATTTTTTATATAAGTAGACTGCGGAATTTTGTGCATTTATGACAAAATTACATAAAATTTACAAGTAAACAAATGAAAAACATTGAAGAGAAATAAATAAAAATCGTACTGAATTCTGTGGAATTTTATTTTCTAGCATTTTTTGAAAATTTATTGAAGCCATAAATACGTCAAATAATACGTAATTGCTGAACGTAGCAGTAACTAGCAATAAAAATTATTTCAGTAGGCGCTGAGCATTTTAGGAAAATCTATTTCTGCATCTTTTATTAAATTAGCTGAAGGCGGTAGACTCGTTTCCAGGATTGCAAGAGTTCGGGATTCTCGTTCTCATTTCTCGATAATACAAAAATGGGGTGTTTCAGAAGTCAAAAACGCTAGATAAAAGATCGATCTAGGGCGCTATCGCCCTCAAAAGTCCTATCTTTCGTTTACGAGGCGTAATTTGCATTATTCGGCAGCATGTAGCTATGAAAATAGCTACAATGGCAGTTGTATGCTTCCGAATAATGAAAATTAAGCCTCGTAAACGAAAAAATAGGACTTTTGAGAGCGATAGCGATCTAGATCGATATTTTATCTAGCGTTTTTGACTCCTGAAAAACCCCATTTTTGTATTATCGTGAAATGAGAACGCGAATCCCGCACCCTTGCAAAAAAAACTCCTTGGAAAAAGGAGTCTACTTCCTTAACCCTTTGCATTCGGAGCTATTTTAACTCGAAAATCAAACGTCTCTTCTGACATAGAATATTTCCATTCTCTATGATTTTTTAAGTTTGGTAGATGTGGAATTGATATAATACCTCATACAATACTTAAATCTTTAGTAATTGATTAAATACCGACAAACCTAATAGTATAAACAATATTTTAAATAATAGTACAGCAATTTTTAATAGCGCCTCAGAGGAGCCACTCGAGTGCTAAGGGTTAATACAGTTTCACTAACTTATTATTCATTTTTATAAATGTCAAGCATGCCGTTACACTCATTTTGAAAACTAATTGTTATTTAGTGGAAGAGTTTTGAAATGAGCGCAGACTTATGAAAGTTTGCTCTATGCATATAGTATGCGCATTAATGATTCCACATTAACAAGTTTTCGAATATTGAATTTAGATATCTTTCGGTTAACCCTTGCTCGATGAATGCAGGGTACATTTGGACTCACGTTTGTACGAAGTGATTGGCAACAGGTGGGAGAAAATGTAAAGGGTGACTCGCTATAGTAGAAAGCGAAACTCAAGAGTAACTAAATTACGGTTTCCACTTTCATTTCTAGTTATCAACTATTGTCAATCTTGCCGATCCACCAATTTCGCGTGCATTAGTTAAGTCAAAGAAAGCGTAACAGTGATGTTCTATGCTGGGACACAAATAGTGGAGTGTAATTTTTAGTAACTTGAAAATGAAACTGAATCATTTTAAATTTGTTTATCCTTCAGATAAACATGATTTATTCTTTAATAACATATTTCAGGATCATCGAATAATTTCCATTCTTGATATTCTCATCTTATATTATCAACAATGTTTTAGATTAATGTTGCAATCTCATTAATGGGCATTAATAAATTATTTAACATTTACAAATATAAAACTGTAATCGTTAGAATAATTTAATGACGATAGTATATCCATTTCGACTTAATGAAATTATTAAAAGAAGAAATATGTTTTTATTTAACTTTCATTTCTAAGGGTAACTGACTTACAATTACACAATTCTTATTTTACATAAAGATCCAGAATCTAATGATTTTTTTTGTATTTATGAAACGTGTACAAAACGGTTGGGTTTTACTATGAATTCTGTTCATCTATACAAAATTATAACAATGACAGTATTTCGAAAATGATTTTAATTTTAACTTTTATCTTGTCGCTCAAGTTTCTTGACGTGAAAAATGCATATATGTATCCAATTAGTACAGCTATAGTCTTTATTTACTTCTACCAGTTTTTATTTTGATACGTATATGTATAAAATAAAAAATTCAACATTGTTTTTTTATGAATAAGCAAGTTATAGTGAAAGATGCATGTCAAATTTGCTTTCATTAAAAAGTTAATTTATTATTTTGTAGGATAAAGATCATTGTCTATCAACCGGGTTTAATATTCTCTCATGTTGTCCGTAGTACTTTTAATTGGCCTGTATTTGCATTTTCATGCTGGTTACTTGCATTGCCGATGTACGTCAAACTTATTCAATTATATTTAAATTTGGAGATTGAAAAGGTATTTAAATATCTCTCCGGCATATATCGTCATAGAATAATTTACATACAACCTGGTGCATGTAACTAGGTCACCCTGTATGGCTGCAGCGTTTCGTTATTGTGTGGAAAACAAGAGACAATATTTAATTGTTTCAAAGAGTAATGGTGAATATAATAATATACTGCTTTAACTATACACAACTGACATGAATATAAAAGATATGTTGAACAATGCAGATTGAAATGAGCTAACGACTTATTTTATTTTTAATATAGTTATTTATTTCTAAATTTTTCTCTTCTGTGTGTTCAGTCTCAATTGATTTTCGATGGTGTGTTCACTTTTTTTGTTGGAAATAACGAACAAATCTTGTAAATTCGAAATTTTTGATAATAATAAATATATTCTGAGAGTCAGTAATGTTGGTAATATGGAACATCTGACTTAGTTAAAAGTAGAACAATTTGTTTTTTAATTAAACCTACGTGATTTTACTTTCATAGTCGAGTTTAAATTTTTTTATTTGTTTCAACTGAAGAAAACAACTGAAAAAACTAAACATCGACAATTTGGTAAAGTGCTGTTTAGTATGGAACATCTAAAAAATTTGTAAAGAAGATGAAAAACACTTTGCTGTTGTTATAAAAAATGTATATTTATTTTCCTCTTAGCTACGATACAATACTATAGTGGCCTCCCTCGACATCATTTTTTTTTAAAGGTACTATTATTAATAACGTTTAGTAAAGTAAAGTTAATAGTAACTATTAATACATTTAATCATATTACATTATTCAAATTTTTTAAACGAAGATATATTAGAATATTAAAACTTATACAACTCCTATACATTCTATCTTAAAAGTCACTTTAACGGTAAAAGTAATATTTTTTAACAAATCGGAACAAATATATATATTTAATGATACATCTCTTTTTCGATAATTGATAAATTAATACGCACAATTACTTTTCGAATTCTTCGCTTCTTTAATATAATATATTAAATATTAGATAAGACTAAACTTGCGAATAAATTGTAATAAGAATTATTGCACACATTCAAATAAAATATACAGGGTGTTCTCTATTAATAATAGGACTTTTGAGGGCGACTGCGGCCTAGATTGATATTTTATTCGGTGCTTTTGACTATTGAATAACCTCGTCTTTGCATTATGGAGAAATGAGAAGGCGTATCCCACAGCCTTGAAATCCTAGAAAGGAGTCCACCCCCTTAACAAAGCCGAAATACAGTGAGCCACGAAAGTATTTGAACGCACTTTAAAACAGTATAACTTTTTCATAATTGTACCAACCGACCTGATGTTTTGTAAGCAATTAGAAGTATTGGTTTACTAAATGATGTGCAAAAAAGATTTTCCAAAAATTACAATTTACAAGGTTGCATGCAAAAATAAGAAAGCATCTTTTAAAACCTTTTTATTTGGCCCTTAAAATTTAAATTACAGATATTCGAATTAATATTCGGCGCTCTAAAAAAGACAATAACTTTTATAATATTGTACTATACGATTTGAACTTTTTTGGGAAGCTAGAGCAATCAGTTTACTGCAGGATGTGAAAAGAAATTTTTTCAAAAATGTCAATTGATCGGAATTCTAGAGAAAATATTAAAAGTTGCATTTTACAACTTTTTTATGTGGGCCTACATTGAAAATTTAAAACATAGGTTTTGTAGATCTGTGTCAATTGAACATATTCTAAAAATTTCGTCAAAATCGATCGATGTTGCAATGAGCTACAAACGTTTAAAGATGGTAGAAATAGCAGATTTTCAAGATTTTCGGCCTATATCTAAGAATTCTTACATCTTTCAATGCCTGTCGTTTTTTCCCGCATCAACCGATTTCGATGAAACTTTCACAGTGCATATAATTGACAAAGAGCTACAAAACGTACTTTTTAAATTTTCAATATAGGCCCACGTAACAGAGTTGTAAAATGCAACTTTTAGTATTTTTTTACAATTCCGATCAATTACTATTTTTGAAAAAAAAATGTAACATCCTGTAGTAAACTAATTGCTCTATCTTGCCAAAAAGTTCAAATCGTATATTATAATATTAAAAAACTTATCATCTTTTTTATAGTTTCTTATATATTAACTTATATATATTTTCACCCGAGTATAATCAAGTGGACAGCACTGTATGTTAGTTATCTACATGCTGAAAATTTCATAAAAATCGATTAACATACCCAAGAGCTACAAGTTGTTAAATGTGGTGGAAATCATTGTTTTTCGCGACTTTTGGTCAGTTTCTGCTTAAAATCCACAGATTCTTACATCTTTCGATGGGTGTCGTTTTTTTCTGCTTCAACCGATTTCGATGAAATTTTCAGCATGTGTAAATATAAGTAATATAAAGTGCTGTTCACTTGATTAGCCTCGGGTGAATATATATATATATATATAAGTTTATATCAAAGAAAGGAATTGTGGACAAAATTCTAGCTTGTTAGCAAAATTCGGTTATAATCTGAATTTGTAAGTGACATATGTTTACATCAATATGTACACTTCCAAGAAACTTTGTGTTTGTATATATAAGATGCTTCCACATGAATAGCATCACATTGTTTAGTCACGGTTAGTTGTCGCTTTGCGATAGATCAGACATATCCGCAACAAGTCTATATTTCACATCTATCTTCAGTATTATATCCATTATTTTTTGTATCATTATTATCAGTGTGCTAATATGGGCCGTGGAAAGTCATTGACTGTGAGGATATTGGAAAAATTATAATGTTAAAAGAGTAAGGGTATTCTAACCTAGGAATTGGAAAAAGAATTAATAGACGTGCTAAAGTAATTAATAATTTCTGTAATAACCCTGGAAATTATGGAAAAAATTATAAAGGGAGAACAAAACGAGCTACAACGGAGAGGGAAAGGAGGTCAATTTTACGTAAAATGTCGAATGCAGCAGTTTCCCTTAGGAAGATCAAACAGGAAGTTGGAACAAAAGCGTCAGTTACAACTATTAGACGTGTCATACAAAGTGTTCCATACATAAAACGCAAGAAAATGCATAGAAAACCTGCGTTAATGAGAAGGCATATCGAAGCCCGACTCCAATTTGCTAGAACGCAATATGAGTTGGACTCAACAATGTCACAATATAATTTTCTCAGATGAGAAAAAGTTCAATCTGGATGGATCAGACGGATTTTCCTACTACTATCATGATTTACGGAAAGAGAATCGAATTCTTTCTCGACGTCATTCGTCGCTTGGTTCCGTTATGATACGGGATGCAATTTCATACTATGGAGTTATTTGGATTATTCGAGGCTATTCAAGTGAACAGCACTTTACATCTACAAAACGCATATTTTAAAGTTTTCATTACCGGTTCTAATAAAAAAGTTACAATTGGCGCTTCTTTTACTTTCTCATGTAATTCTTAGCAATTGAAATTTTCCAAAATCTTTTTCCATGTCATTTGGTAAATCGATTCTTCTAATTGCTAAAAAAAAGTCCGGTCGTTTGTGTCCGATCATAAAAAAGTTATACTTAGGGATTGCAATACCGGTATACCGGTATACCGAATACCGGTATTTCGTGCTATTTTGCAATTTCGTGAAACCGGTATTTGCTAAGTTAAAATACCGGTATTTTCGGTATTAGCTATAAATAATAAATATTTCTTTTGGGCATCTACTCTTATTTGAAATACGTTCGCCGCTCAAATACTCTGGATTTAGAAACTTCTG
>CM052190.1:14768953-14803653 GCA_028455805.1 Lasioglossum figueresi | reverse complement strand
TTTTGGTCGCAACGAAGAACAGCGTGTGGGACATTCTTTGAACTGTGCCGGCAACGGCGACTGTCCGCGTCTCTTTCTTTCCCATACGCTGTTCTTCGTTGCGTTCGAAACTTTCATCGTCAATTAAACCATTAAATACAGTTGAAATTATACCGTGTTTGGTGTCATTTTAATAAAAAAATGCCAGAAATATGGTGGTGAAAGTTCCATAAAAAAATAATGAAAAATAAACAATTCTATCATCGTTATTAAATTGTGAGAATTCGCGGGCCTTTAAACTCTGTATTTCATTCTGTCCTTCTCCATGTTCGGGCTCTCGTTTTAAGTCTCGGCCCGGTCGGCGCGGTAGATGCAGTCATTAAAAAATAGTGTCTCTACACCATCGCCGTCCGTGCAGAACACGGCTGTTGGACACCGAATGAAGAATTACTGTATCATCAACAGTTTTGGAGATATGTATTCGACTGGGTGAACTGGGTATCTTTAAATGAGACACCCTGTACGTAGATTCGAATTCAAAATAATACAAAATCCATCAGAAACGCTTATCCAGTGTTAGCGATCTCAAAAAGAGTTCGAACTTGCTTGTTAAACAGTATAATTATTCGAAAATTGTATTAGAAAATCGGTTGTTTGAATATTTGTTGAATGCTGGGTTTATAAAAGACTTTTAATAATTTATTGCGCTACTGTTGCAAGTAGAGTTCATCTGACAGCCTTACATAAATAACTTTTATTAGATTCACATGAGGGAAACGCGAACGATCTATTTAATTAAGACTGCCGATCTAAATCACGTGTTAGTCGTAGGCATAACCTGTTTATTCTCAACACACCGAGCGATAACTTTAAGTTATGGTGGCATGTCCTTACTAGATAGTTGCAGAAACTATGTAACAGCTTATTCTATTCACTCTTAAATCATACATACATATATACAGTCGCATTTGACAATGTTGTTTCGTTAACAATTCAATTACTGTAATAATCACAATCTTAATATCTCCACTTCCCTGTCAATCGATGACTTTATCTGTAATAAGTGCTTAAAAAGTTGTAGAAAGTATTCGTACCCCATTTAAAATAGAATAACTTTTTTATAATTCTACCAAACGATCTGATTTTTTATAATTAATTAGAAGCGTTGGTTTACGAAATGGTACGCAAAACAGAATTTCCAAAAATTATAATTTACAAGGTTATATGCAAAAGTAAAAAAGGCATTTTTTAAAACTTTTTTATTTGGGTCCTCAATGAAAATTTAAAACATATGTTTTGTAGATATACGTTAGTTATACAAATGCTGAAAATTCCATCGAAATCGGTTGACGCAGGAAAAAACGACACGCATCGAAAGATGTACGGTTCTGTGGATTTTAAACAGAAACTGATCAAAAGTCGTGAAAACTATTTGTAAACAATTGTAACTCGTGTGTATGTTAATCGATTACGATGAAATTTTCAGCATGTGTGTAACTACTATAGATCTACAAAACATATATTTTAAATTTTCTTTAAGGGCACATTATAATTTTTGGAAAATCTTTTTGCATATCATTTCGTAAACCAATGCTTCTAATTGATCATAAAAAATCAGGTCGTTTAGTACAATTATAAGAAACTTATTCTATTTTAAAAGGTGTACGAATACTTTGTACAGTAAATCCTGGATTACTGTCATATTTAGTGGTTAAATCGACGATTCAGGTTTCGGTCGCAAGGAAGGACAGCGTATGGGAAAGAAAGAGACGCGAACAGTTGCCGCCGCCGGCATAGTTCAAAGGCCCGGGAGTTCTCACCACGAAATGGCAATGATAGAATTGTTTATTTTTAATTATTTTTTAATGGAATTTTTACTACCATATTTCTGGCATTTTTCTGATTAAAATAAGACCAAACACGATATAATTTGGCTCACATTTACTGTACACTTATAATTTATCATACACTTAACATATGCTATACAGCAAACTTAACTAAACTAACTAAATAAGCAACTTAACATCTCGAAAGTAGGTTCTCAATGAATTAGACATGAATTTTACAAATTAAGGACATGTAGGCCATAGAAGAGGATAGCGAGTGAAAAAGAAAGAAAAACTTTATTGTTTACCTAACTATTACTTTAACTATTTACTTTACTTTAACTATTTACTTTATTGTTCAAAATATCAATGCGACGCCAACACTTGTATTACCAACTTTCTTGTGATTATTTTTCTGATTACAATGTAAAATGGGCCGTCTGAAAATTTGTGAGTGGAGTTTTCTTTTCTTTGACATTGTATAGCCTAAAAAAAAAGTTGTGTTATGCTTAGAATAGTCTGACGTATTATTTATTCATTAACTATTTCAATTGTCTTATCTAAGATTTGTAATTGTAGTCCAATTAAGGCATATCGTAACGGAGGTGGAAGGTATTTTTTGAGAGGCTTCAAACTTTGAAAAGAATTCTTAAAAGCTTTTCTTTTTTTTGGTGGTAGTTTTATCCCTTTTACTTGATATCTTTCCTCTGCGACACTTTCTTCATCTCCTTCCGTTTCGGCCGTTTCTTCTACAGTTTCTAACTTTTTCCGACGTTTCTCCGCTTTCCCTTTTTTTTGCGAACTTGTAGATTTTCGTAGCGCGTTCTTGGATTCGTTTAATTGTCTTGGTATGTGCTCCATACTTTTTAGCGACGCATGCAATAGGGTATGTCTCCAAGTCAAGTTGTTGCACAGTTAAGAAATCCCTTTTGCCCCTAAACATTTTTATCACAGAAACTAGCACTAACAACTGATGAATAACTTTAAAAAATAGTACAGCGTAGAAACTAATCGCTATATAATAATCAGTAGAGAACTAAAAAATAGCACACACGATGAGCTAAAACGTCTTGTATCAACTGTGGAGTATGTAATCCGGATGTCTATCCTACCATGACTTGAGACCAGGGGGTGTAAGCTGGCGTGTTAAAAATGAAACACGAATTTCAGCGCTCTCTGTGTCCCAGGGACAAACTAATGACAGTATATACAGATATAAACGCTACTCGTGCACTTATACACAGATGCTCGCGTGACTCACACAACTCTATACACCGTAGCTATATTACTTTAATGTACACGCGTACAATTAATATTTCAAATGAAAAGGATAGAAAAGGATAGAATAGAAATGTATACAGCTTCAATTAAAATTAAATGTTTAATACATATTTTTTTTTACATTTACATTTTTGTTCAGCCACATCCAGCAGTGACGATACTGCACAATTACTCGATATGACTAAACCAGACTAAATACAACTCGACACGAAAACATAAAACAGTACAATATTGAAATTCACTGCACAACAATCGCAACAATGAAATTGAATTGAATGCAGAATGGGCGCCAAATTGCTAAAAAAAAAGCGTAATGGCACTGCAAAGAGTGGGAATCGGTGGCGATACACGTGATCAACTGATCAACGTTTAACAGAGCAAAGCAAGCGTTCTGCGCATGCGCCCCCATCACGTGACGGAGAACACCAACGCCGCCGCAGTCTCAGGGCCGAAACATAGTGGTTGAATTATTTGCATTTCAGCTTACACCCCCTGCTTGAGACTAACTAATCTTGTCAAGATTTAGAAAACTCTCCAGGAACAGGTAAAAATGAAAGAGAGGAGGAAAACGGAATACAGAGTGGGAGAAAAGTAAGGAGAGGAAATTAAGGAGAGGAAGGTACGGCACAACCTAGACGGAGAAGAAGGGCAGGTAAGGACGCGCGGAAAGAAGCAATCGCGGAAGGATGCTATAAAAAACGGAAAGAGTGGAAAAAGGCAATTAGGAAAGGAAGTCATAAAAAAGGAAAGAATCTGGTCGTCAGATGTGTGCCAGGACTGACCAGATCCGCGCAGAATGGAGAACAATAGGGAAGAAATATGGCAAGGAAATAAGGAGTTTTCTAAAGCGACAGTTGACTCCCCTGCAGGATCGTTTGCATCTTACTAGATTTTTCCCGGGAAAGTGGCCATGCCTCAAATGCTGGTCCCTCGTTCCAACTCCTACATCTGCAAGTCATCCGCGGGGCTATCAGCGATTGTACTCGAGGACACCGCATCTGGTTAGTGTCGTCGATTCCTGTTGCTCGACCATCAGGGGCAATTGAGATGCCAGGATTGCGAGGGAAAGTTTCTCCCTTTGTCTTAATTTCTGCCATTTCTTTACAATTCGTAAATTTTTGTTTCCAAGAACGGGGGTGCCACTTCTCGTGGAAAAATTCCCGTGGCTGTAATAACTCCGTTAATTTGTAAAATTCAAGTCTAATTCTTTGAGAACATATTTTCAAGATGTTAAATTGCTTATTTAACACGTTGAGCGCCACGCGAATTCTTAAAGAAATCCCCGTCAGGCTACGCGCCGTGTTTCAATAAAATCCATTAAAATGCCTTAATGATATAATCCTGTAATAAATAAAAAATTAAGTAAATTTTCAATAATTACTTAGAACAATGTAAATTTTTTAGATTTATATCATATTTTACATTGTCAGTCACCGATGGTTGACGCGGCCTAAACGGAAAGTCTAGTGCCAGTCACCGATGGCTGACGTGGCGCTCAACGTGCTGTATATAGCATATGTTAAATGTATGATAAATTATAAATTATGCTTCACGTGTACAGTAAATATGGGTCAAATTATATCGTGTTTGATCTTATTTTAATAAGAAAAATGCCAGAAATATGGTAGTAAATGTCCCATTAAAAAATAATGAAAAATAGACAATTCTATCATTGCCATTACATGAGAACTCCCGGGCCTTTAAACTGTGACGGCGACACGCTTCGGCCACGCGATAAGTTTCATTCTGTCCTTCTCTATGGTCGGCTTCTCCTTTGAATTTCATTCTGTCCTTCTCTATGTTCGGACTCTCCTTTGCAGTAACAAAAATAAGGCCGCAACACCAGGATTACTGTCCTCCAAAAACACAGCTATTGGACAGTAAACCCGACTTTACTATACACCCACTGTACTTATTTCACTGTATTTGCTCGTACATGAGGCTTTATTGTTTCGTATAAGCATCGAAGAATATTATAAACGCTATTTTGCAATCGTTCGTTTTCAGCAATATGGTCGTATAATTTTATGGTACCCCCTCCACGATCCTGATAAATGTAATTGGCACACATTTCTTAATGGCGCGTATTTACATGCTTTTCTTTTTGCGTTTGTAAGAGGTGCATTGAGAAAAGTGGCTTGCTCTTAACGAGTCGCAACAAAAAATATCCTTTTACCTTACAATCGGACTCGTATAAAATATTTTATTATCTGTTGGTACAGGTAGTCGTGAAGCGAACGCATCGGATGCTTTTACTCGTTAGCTAGAGAGTTAATTGTAATTATACACTCGGGATACGGATAATTCATTAGACTGATTGCAAAATAGTCTACCGTCGGTGGTAATTGTAAATTACACGGGCGGAGTAATTAATGGGTTATAACGAACAAACATAAAATGTAGCCATTTCGGCGGAGATCGCAATATTTGTTGCATTGCGCGAACAATATTTCATCTTCGACCATAAATCGTTGTCCACGATTTAGTTTAGAAACATACGTTAGGGGAGATTGTAGTTTCGGAGTCATTAAATTTTACTACAATTAAATGTCTTAAAGTAATGTAAATTAGGATGTTAGAGAAAACAGAGTTGTGCAGAATTACAATTGAATTACTCGAGAAATTATAATTACAAAGTAGTCGAATTACATTGTAATTTATAATTCAGACCTTCATTCAATTAAATTACAATGTAATTCGTAATTGCAATTGGAGTACAATTATAAAATACTTTGTAATTAAATTACATTAATAACAAATTACGAGGACAACAAACAAGTATATGAAAGGAAAACATTCAACTATATTGCACTTTTTCAAAGTTCTTTGACATAATTTGGAGAGCTGTATTTTAATTATATTGTATTTCAATTATACATTTGATTAACATAATTAGTAATTGAATTAATTGGAAGGTTTGAATTATGTAATTCAGTTACGACGTAGTTGAATTACTATATAATTGAAATACGATGTAATTCAATTAAGACATTGTAATTGAATTAGCACAACTCTGTTAGAAAATGTACATATGTATTTCAATAAATGTAACAGAGAGGACCCAGGTTTGGCATGGAACAGAACCTGGATACGCTGTGTATCTGACTAACAAGGAGACATCGCGACCTTCGCCTCACCAATCGGGTTGAAACTTCAATTAATTATAGGGGCAGACGCTCAATAGTTTTTGAGATATTCACGATTAAAGTTTCATTGCTACTCATGAAATTCAATACTCTTTCTGTACCATAACAAGAGCCGGCGTGGCGTGATGGTAAGCGTGTCAGGTTTTCACGCGGAAGATCAGTGTTCAAGACATGCCGACTGATTCGTTTTTTTTTTATTTTACTGTATTTTATATTTATGAATCATTTACCTCGATGTATGTGTATATTATTAATTTCAAAAGATTCGATTTCACGCATAAAATTGCGTGACGAATGGGTAAGTATTGTATCCCGACGTTTTCAAACCGCGTCGTGTTCTCAAGAGTTTCCTCGATATCAAGAGGTTTCCTGATCTCACTGTTTATGTTGACTGTTTATATTGTGGCAGATAATGCAACCCACGAGTTTCGAACTGCATCTTTCAAGTCAGTTGATCAGTCAGTTTTGTTCCACAGTGAAATCAAGAGCTTCTTATAAAAATGAATGATTGTATCTATTGAAATTAATAATATACACATACATCGAGGTAAATGATTCATAAATATAAAATATAGAAGGATTTGAACACTGGTCTTCCGCGTGAAAACCTCACTTCATTTTAAAGTCTCTTTATTTACATATCAATATCTTACAAAGTATACATAATAACAGCAGTCTTATATATTTTTTGTACTTTAACATGTGTTCTTGTAGCCCCTATCGCAATGATTTATCTACTTACTTTGTCTATTAGCACGTCTAATTACATTATATAGCAACGATATAATATATTTCTATCTGACTTATTCGTACTACGTTTGTACATTATTCCAGTTGCGGTTTTATTTCATGTTATGAGCTATTTGTAGGAAAAAGAAAAGAATAAAAACCTACTTATTATAAGGCGTGAAAACCTGACACGCTTACCATCACGCAATGGCGGCTCTTGTTGTGGTCTTGTGTGGAAAGATTATTGTATTTCATGGAAGCAATGAAACTTTAATCGTCAATATCTCAAAAACTATTGAGCGTCTGCCCCTATAATGGCATATATTCGTAATCAGGAGAACATAATTTATAAGTGTGCGAAGTTTCAACCCGATCGGTGAGGCGAAGGTCACGATGTCTCCTTGTAAGTATACTGACA
The DNA here is from genome assembly GCA_028455805.1 of Lasioglossum figueresi. NCBI lineage: Eukaryota > Metazoa > Arthropoda > Insecta > Hymenoptera > Halictidae > Lasioglossum > Lasioglossum figueresi. The sequence goes on along the minus strand of CM052190.1, from coordinate 14,796,274 downwards.
AAAGTGGTAGCACAGAAAAGACTGAATATACATATTATTGTGAAAGTTAGTTGTTTCCTTATTTTTGTCGAAGTTTGAATAATTTACAATGAATTGATTGCAATCAACGAAGCTAGATAAAACGCAATTGGATATGAAACTGGGAAAGAGTCCAGTTTATGATGGCCGTTGAAGGCAATGAGCTCACCATATTTTTGTCCTCATAGATTGAGAAGGTCATCACATTTTGCCCCCGTAGCTTTGGGTTGTAAAGTGAGAAAACGTGTAGAACGAAGAGTATTCACACGGAACGATAGAACATAACCGTAAAAAGAAAAATATACCGAAAAAGACTACTACATATTCAGTTGAAATCTCTAATGTCGAATGGAAGTTCATTATGAGAGTACAATATATACAGAATTATCAAAATTGCAGGCAGACCTTTCATTAAATATATCGAATGAAATGGTATTCATATGCCAAAGATTGAATAAACGCTTTTAAGTTTTACTAACATCTTCATCATTTAACTTACAAACTTTAATAATTGAATCAACAACTAAAATTATAACTTCCTCCTATTTACTATAATACAGGGTGTTTCGTTTAGCTTTGAACGGAAATATCTCGTGACGCACTGAAGTTACAAAAAAAATTATTTACAAAAATTGTTCGGTATAAAGGGAAGAATCATATGGTGTCATTTTATTTGGGACTATGATGGGGAGGAGGGGGGATTTCAAAAACAAAGTAAGTTTTTTAAATGGAACCATACGTTTTTTCTTCTCATACTACGATAGCATTTTCCGAGACGAATTCGACGATATATCACATTATGTTATTTACTGTTACAAAACATTGGAAATTACATTATAAACTTGTAACTTGTTAAGTAGGCAATCTGGTTGCCGGCTATTAGCTGCACACTGTAAACAAAGATCGACCTTTTTGTCATTTGTTTTGAAGAGTTGCCTTATATGCCTAGTATTGCACTTTCTCAACAAAAATAAACGAAACTCGAGACAAATAAGGCAACTCTTCAAAATAAATGACAAGAAGATCGATCTTTGTGTGCTTACAGTGTGCAGCCGGCGAACCAGATACTTTAATTGCCTACAAGTTTAAGTTACAAGTTCAAGAAGAACAATTTTTGTAAACAAATTTTTTTGTAACGTTTGTATGTATAACTTAGAAACTTAAATAACGGAACTAACCACTAATTAAAACTTAATAATTAAACTTACAAACGTACACACTTTTTGATCATTTCTTAGATAGCATAGTTCCCGCAGAATGTTAATGCATTTATACAAATATTACAGAAATAGGTAATGGATTGGGATGAATTAGGAAAATGTTATGTAATTTATTTTAAAAAATAATTTCCCGTTGTAATTTATGATTAAATATTTATGCGTCTACCGTTCATATAGATTTTTATTATTATGGAGTTAATAGTAAAATACAATTATTTCTATGAATACGTTCGTTTCTCTTTAAACGGATGTTTCAAAAATGTGACCGTCCAATTTTTGATTGCAGGTATAAATATTCTGGTTCGGACGAGTCAGTTCGATCGCGGCGCTGACGAACTATTTGCAAATAACTGTGAGTTTTAAATGAATAGGCGGAATGAGGAACGGGCGAAGCGTGGATGCGAGAAAAGGTTCGGACGAATATTAATAACCCGGTAAAACAGCATTTCGAGCAACCAAACAGTATTAATTATTTCATATTTACTAAATACAAACATGCAATCAAATGTGCTCGGTGCCTTTAGATATATTTTCGTTCATTATTATTTCTATAGAAGCTGGTATCCGCAATTTTCCTTCTTGTCATATATTATCCGTTTTTATTATTTATAAATGCCATCAAATTTTTGCACAAGTTTTTCGTATAATATGAGTAATACATATTATTGTTGATTATTATTTCTATAGAAGCTAGTAACCGCAATTTTCCTTCTTGTCATAAATTATCCGTTTTTACTATTTATAAATGCCATAAAATTTTTGCAATAGTTTTTCGCATAACATGTGTAATACATATTATTGTTCATTATTATTTCTATAGAAATTAGTAACCGCAAATTTCCTTCTTGTTATATAATATACGTTTTTATTATTCATAAATGGCATACAATTTTTGTTAATTTGCAAATTGTTAATTTTCAGTTTCTTGCAAGAAAAATATTCTTCGGCATCACCCAAATATCATCTACTTTAACAATATTTGTCAGAATATCATAAAATTGATGTGTCTTTTAACTTAGAACAATATGTATGTATCTAGAAAAATTAACTTCCCCAAGTTACAGAGTCCAAACAAGAAAGTGTTGTGAAAAGCAACTTATACTATTTTATTTGTAATTCAGACTAAACGTAATTTTCGTAATTATTCACAAAGCGGCACTGCCCTGGACCAGGCTGACGCAAACGTTGCCATGGAGCGTGTACGCGTACCGAAAATTCAATGTGGTGAAGCAACCATTTTTTGCGAATATCTCGGAAACTAAAAGGGACCTATTATATGAAAAGGAAAAAGTTGAAAAATGTCGACATCTATAGCATATTTAAATTATGTTACATGTAATATTTCCAAAATTTTCATTACATATCGTCTAGTACTCTAATCATTCTATTCTGGCAGAACAAAATTAAGTAATTTGCACTAAGTGCTATATTATTTGTAATAATATAAATTGTTATAATACCTCATACAATACTTAAATGTTTAGTAATTGAACAGATAGCAACATATTTAATAATATAAACAATATTTTGAATAATGGTACAATAATTTTTAGTGGTGACTCCGAGTCATCATATGAGTTAACATTATTTACGGTTCCGCGAAACGCAAACGGGATTATAAAAGCTGAATTTAATCTAATTTAGTGCGACTTAGCATACGAAAAAATAATAGTGCGAAAAACACTGATTAATTTTAAATATAGATTTTAAACGCGAATAAAGCGGATTAATTGAATAAATAATTTAAAATAGAATTATAGTGCGAAATAGATACTCCATAGTGAACGAACGTTTAGTTAGGTTTTAAAAAAATTCGAACGGTATTCTTGAAGGATTTTTGAACAGTTTGGTGAACAGTGTTCCGAAACGATTAAATTCTATCATTAAAGCCAAAGACGGCTACATTAAGTACTAAAAATATGATCTACTTAGTGAGGCGCAAAAGTGTTGAAATGCATTATTAAAAGGAAAAAGATTATACAGGGTGGGGCAATAACTATAACCACTTTAAATATTGCCGTTATTTGTAATAATATGAAAAAATGTTGTATACAAAACTCACACGGTATAGAGGGGGACATATTGTGTCACAAACATTTTCTACGTGGGTGAATGCATAGAGGAGATTTCAAGGTCACCTTTAATTTTTTAAGTAGAAAGATCTACTTTCTGTATCACGAATCGATAGATTATCGAATTCTGAGTAAAAATGTATTGACCTTCATACGTCCTAAATCTAATAGTTAACGAGATATCATCGAAATAATTTTCATTCTTCTTTGGATAATATCTCGTTAACTATTAGGTTTAGGACATACGAAGGTCAATACATTTTTACTCCGGATTCGATAATCTATCGATTCATGATACATAAAGTAGGTCTTTCGATTTAAAAAAATCAAGGTGACCTTGAAATCTCCTCTATGCATCCATCAACGCAGAAAATGTTTTTGTCACAATATGCTCGCCTCTATACCGTGTAAGTTTTGTATACAACATTTTTTCATATTATTACAAATAACGGCAATATTTAAAGTGGCCAAAGTTATTGCCCCACACTGTATACATATACTATTAAGGACCAAGATAAATGATTATTTTAGGTGTTTCTCAAAGTTTAATAATATATTTTTAATTGTTAAGAAAATTCATATTTTTCAAAAGCGTTTATGTGATATTTTTTGTCAGTTTTAATCAATAATTCTAATCATTGCAACAGTTTTGAGATTATTATAAGAAGGAATCGAGATCCAGGGATAGGATGTCGAGTCACACTCGACAAAGGGTTCGACTGTGTGCCATTAATTATATCAGACTGACTGTAAATCGCTGAAGATCGAATGCAAAAAGATTTAATAACTGAGACACGAGAGAATGGCTTTTACATTGGGAGACTTGAAACGTGCGTCTCATTTGAGTCAAGGTGTAACAGCTCGGTATACAATGAGGGTCAACTGGCAAGTAAACAGTACAATGTTATTCGAATCACGTTCCGAGATCGGACGGTTCGCTCGCTCCCGTTTCCGACATACGATTTCCGGCAAATTAAATCAGTGCTAGCGTGCGCATCAAGATCTTCGGACGCTTTCCTTCGGAAATTTCCTCTACGTCCGACGCAGACGACGTTTGTATCGGAAAGCGGAAACGGAAATTATTTTTCTGACCTTACACTTTTGCAGTTGTGTCACCGTTGCACTGATCTATAGTCCGGAAAATTACAGTGCTGTGAATATTTAGAAACTAGAAGCACTCTATTATTTTTTCAATGCTTTCAAGGAACCACGTATCTGTACACAGGATGGTACAATAACTTTGTCCACCTTGAATATTTCCGTTACTTACTTATAATAATATAAAAAATGATATATAAAAACTTGCATGGTATAGAGGGGAAAATATTGTGACGTAAACATTTTTTATGTCCACTGATAAATTGATTGCGGATCTTTATGCAAAATAAGAACTGTTTGCATTGATTGCAAGACACAGGAGTGAAATCACAATTTCTTTCTTCTTTTAATTATCTGATAAAACTGAAACCAACACTTTTTAATGGAACCTTCGATAGCTACAGCAATTTTCATTGTGAACTAACAAGTCACCCTCAATAACGTCATCTAATAGTTTCATTGAAGATTGTAATGTAAAAGAAAATTTCTATGCTTTCTATTGGTACAGCACAATTATTTAAAATCGAATAATAGGCTTTCGGTAGGCAAAATGTTAATACGTCCACTGCTTACCCATTTTTGTCGTAAATGCATATTTGCCTCAAAAGTCCTACGTTTACGTTTCCGACGCGTAATTTTCATTATTCGGCGGCGTATCGACAGCCACGATAGGCGGCAGCACCGTCGCCTGTCCATTGCTGCTCGCGGCTCCGTGACACGCTACCGAATAATGAAAATTACGCTTCGTAAACGTAAAAGTAGGACTTTTGAGGCAAATAGCCCCCTAGATTGATCTTTCATCTAGCGATTTTGACTACTAAGAAACCCCGTCTGTGCATTATTCAGGACTGCATCTCCTAGACAGACGAACTCGCGCGTGACTGCACACAGTCGCCACAGTACACTCTACGAACGCTAGACCATGTATACATACGCGAGGATTGCAACGATCCGGTATTCCATCCCTGATTTTTCAATAATGCAAAGACGGGGTTTCGTAGTAGTCAAAATCGCTAGATGAATGATCAATCTACAGGGCTATTTACCTCAAAAGTCCTACTTTTACGTTTACGACTCGTAATACTCATTATTCGGCAGAATATCGACAGCCACGATAGGCGGCAGCACCGTCGCCTGTGCATTGCTGCTCGCGGCTCCGTGACATGCTGCCGAATAATGAAAATTACGCTTCGTAAACGTAAAAGTAGGACTTTTGAGGCAAATAGCCCCCTAGATTGATCTTTCATCTAGCGATTTTGACTACCAAGAAACCCCGTCTTTGCATTATTAAGAAATCAGAAGTGGAATCTCGGACCCTTGCAATCCTCGCGTACGTATACGTTGCCTAGCGGTGTGTGACTGTACCATTATTTGATATATTGTTTACATTATTAAATATTTCGGTGTCCAATCAATAGATAGCGGATCTACACTAATTTTTATAGATAATATTGTAATATAAATCACATTTGTGTGTGTGGGCGTGTGCGCGCGTGAATGTAGATATATGTACTATTTTATGTCAAGGTCTCTATGATGAAAATAGGAGCGCAGAACATGCTGAAACAATAATGAAGCCTCAGGAGAAACTCTCTCGTGAACTCTCATTAACTGCATCTAATAAGCATTCTCTCAACACAAGTTTCTAACAATTTTACGCCAAGTTTACTCGAAATGTGCTAATACTTCTCTAATCACAATCTGTGTTAACCAAGTAACTGTATTAAAAGTAACCGTGTAACACAATTGCAATAAATGTCTCTTCGATACATCGCTGACTCTTTATGAGCGTATTATTGTTCGACTTGTTACTTCGTATTTAAAATTTAATTTTACTGAATGTACGAGTATAATAAACCTATACTTCTATTCGTTTCTGTAGTGGCTGACACACAGAAATAGAATATAGATTTGTGAAATAAGGCCATTTCATAAGTGATCGTTCTTTAGTCAAATTAATTCTTAAACATAAAAGATATGCAATTAGATTTCTATGGTGAACCAAGCTGTACCCCTAACAATTCCTTTCTATGGATGTACCAAATTACTTTGTGTCCTCTCTCTCTCTCTTTTAAATTCTTATACTCGTATATTCTAATTATAATTTTAATACAAAAAACTAATATACATATACAGTGAATTACACATTTAAAAGGGGTAACTTTTTTAACGTCGGACTATGCGACTTGGATTTTTTGGAGAAGTTAGAGCAATTAGTTTACTATAAGACGTGAAAAGAATTTTTGAAGAAAATTGCAATTGGTCGGAATTACAGAGAGAATACTGTAAGTTGTTGTATACAACTTTTTAATGTGGGCCTATGCTGAAAATTTAAAAAATACGTTTTGTAGATCTTTGTCAATTATACATATTCTGAAAACTAATAAATTAGAAAATTCGAAAATGATTAAAGTAGAACAATTGGAAAACAATGTTATATTATTTTCAACTTATTAAACACATTAAGAAAGAAAATAATTTTCTATTTCACTCCAGTTTGTAACAATTCAAGTAGAAAATGTATATTTTGCATAAAAATACGCTGTGAATTAATGACTGATAATATAGTTCTTTAATTTCTGTATTGCAAAAATATATTCACGTTAAGTTTTGTATTTTTTACTAATTTGACTTCGTTTTACGTTATTTGACAGTACAAGGACTAAAAGGTAAACCGATACATTTTAATGTAATTGAAGTGGCATTCCTGAAAATCTGCAATGCACGAAGAAAAGGAAGCAAAGTACGTTACAGTAATGTTGAACCGGATAATTGGCTCAAATAAAAGTTACAAGAATTGAAAATTAAAATATGTACAATCTTATTATACGTGCTTCATTACTCATTAACACGTTGAACGCCCAGCGTGAATCAAAAGCAAAAATAAAATAAATAAGACTATAACGTATTGTCCTGAGTGTCCAGAGTCACCCCAATTATGTTTACAATGTTTTAACGAATTCCATCGTAACTAATAAAATGTTATAATATTTTAAAAACAAATTTAAATATAAGTATAATTTGTTGGTATAAGTATATTTTATATTTTATTATTTTATTATTAGTATAAGTATATTTTTAATGTTTGTTTTTGTTTACTTTATAGTTTATTGTTACCCTATATTGTCTATACTCGTCATAGTTTTGTTACAAATAAAATTACTATAAATTACCTCCAAAATCCTGCTTTAATTGGACGAAAAATAGTGTCACCTGTTTACAGGTGACAAATCCCCTGCGGAAACATAGCCGTCACCCAGATATAGGTGACGTGCGTTCAACGTGTCAAAAAGAACTTGATCCCAGCATCATTGTATCATAGATCCGGTCCAGAAGATTAATACTACGTTTTCCCCGATCGTTTAGAGATCCATCAATCCTTTCAGGGACCCGTTAAAAAATATGAGACAGTATGACACGCGGCTAGAAGAGCCGTGTGAACGGCACATTATTTTCCGTCTTTGCTCGCACTCGCAGATAAAACGAATGAGTATACTTGATCCAGGATGGAAATCCTTCTTCCTGTCGGCGGATCGTAAATCGACCTGACGTACGTTTTCTCCGAGACAGTGACTAACGAGGTGTAAAGACACTTGGCGATGGCGCGAGGAAGCAGGCTATGATGGAGAGAATGTGAGTCCAAATTGGCAAATAACGTTAACACCGCACCAGTGTTCTAGTTCCAATCTTTCCCCTTCATCTTAATAGTTGTGCACCGCACCGTCAATTGCGGTGTTAACCACTTGTAGTATTTTAACGAGCCAACTCATCATGAAGATTTTGAGCAAAGCCAAACAAACATGAATGTTACGCCTTTCTTTTTAATTGAAATAAAATTTGATTCAGACGTTTTTCATTCAGACATTTTTCTTATGAAAATAAGTCCAAATGTGACATGATTCGAAGTATATTTGCTTCTTCAATTAATAATTCAGTAGAACCTCGATTATCCGAACCAACCATATCTGCATTCTTCATTATCCGAATACGTGTAAACAGTTCAATCTAAAGCGATCCATGTCCAATACGAATTATTGTAGAAATCAGTAAGAATTTAATCCAAGGACAGTACTTTTTTATTTGAAATTATATTTTCGTAAAAAGTAACCATCATACTTGTGACATTTTTCTTATGAAAATAAGTCCAAATGTGACATAATTCGGAGTATATTTGCTTCTTCAATTAACAATTTAGTAGAACCTCGATTATCCGAACCAACGATATCTGCATTCTCCATTATCCGAACACGTGTAAACAGTTCAATCTAAAGCGATCCATGTCCAATACAAATTATTGTACAAATCAGTAAGAATTTAATCGAAGGACAGAACTTTTTTATTTGAAATTATATTTTCGTAAAAACTAACCATTATATTTGTGACATTTTTCTTATGAAAATAAGTCCAAATGTGACATAATTCGGAGCCTATTTGCTTCTTCAATTAACAATTCAGTAGAGCCTCTATTTTCCGAACCAACGATATCTGCATTCTCCATTATTCGAATACGTGTAAACAGTTCAATCAAAAGCGATTCATGTCCAATACGAATTATTATACAAATCAGTAAGAATTTAAACCAAGGACATTACTTTTCTATTTGAAATTATATTTTCGTAAAAAGTAACCATCATATTTGTGACATTTTTCTTATGAAAATAAGTCCAAATGTGACATAATTCGGAGTATATTTGCTTCTTCAATTAACAATTTAGTAGAACCTCGATTATCCGAACCAACGATATCTGCATTCTCCATTATCCGAACACGTGTAAACAGTTCAATCTAAAGCGATCCATGTACAATACAAATTATTGTACAAATCAGTAAGAATTTAATCCAAGGACAGAACTTTTTGATTTGAAATTATATTTTCGTAAAAAGTAACCATCATATGTGTGACATTTTTCTTATGAAAATAAGTCCAAATGTGACATAATTCGGAGCCTATATGCTTCTTCAATTAACAATTCAGTAGAGCCTCTATTTTCCGAACCAACGATATCTGCATTCTCCATTATCCGAATACATGTAAACAGTTCAATCTAAAGCGATCCATGTACAGCACGAATTACACTGTCCAACAAATTTCTAATTTTTTTGTTTCGCTACAACTGTTGGGTGTCCCGTATAGAGTTTTTTACGCTGATTCTGAATCTGTCCTTAATTTTTTCCCTACATGCACAGTTTTTGAGAAACACGACTTTGAAAGAAAAAAAACATATTTTTCAACTTTAAACAAATATTGTAATGTTATTATAAAAGATATTGAATTGTTCTTTACGGCAAACGATTCTGTAGACTTTTCCAAATACAGCGTTATTCAATATTAATACATTATGATTGTTTAAACATGTTGAAACAATGATTAATGACGAACAGACACCACTTTTGCACCCATTTTTGAGGATTGAGCCGTTCACAGGCCAACTCAACTGTTTGAAATATTTTAAATTTAAGTGTCAAAGCACTTGGTTCAGTCATAAATTTCTTTATTTATAATACATTTCTCAAATAATAAAGATTAACACCATTCAACGACAAAATTGTTTTTGTCTCGCCGAATAATAAATAATTTATTTCAGAATTCATTCTGATTAACTCCGTACTCGAATGTAAATCTTTGCAATAATGAAATCCGCGTTCAAAAAATTTTGTCGTTTAATGATGTGAAGCTATAATATATTATTTGGGAAATTTATTATAAATAAAAGAAATTATGAATGACCCAAGTGCTATGACACTTAAATTTAAAATATTTCGAAAAGTGGAGTTAATCGATATGTGCATCTTGCGGAAATAGAATTATTGAAATTGAAGGTTTATTAGCGGTTAATGACCTTTTTCTGCAATAAAAAATATAATTTGAAGACTGATTTTGATGATTTTACTTTTTTTCACTTGTCAAATCGATTAACACCCTTAGTCACCCAAAAGTTGTGATAGCGATCACACCAAGACAATTCTATCTTATTCATTCTACATGTCTTTATATGAAAGCTACTGTATTTGTGCATTATACAATGTTTATTTCAATTTTTATATTAAAGTGAGTTTCGGAAAAGAATGTATATTATTTCATCACATTCCTCCACTTTCTGTTTTATGGAGTTAATCGACTTGGCAGGTGAGAGGCGTTCTATGTTCTACCGCATCCTCAATTAAAAAGGTACGAACGCTGTAAATTACGCTTTGTTTAGTGTTGTTTGAATCAGAAAAATGTGGTAAAAATGCTGGTAAAAGTTTAGTCGCTTGCTATATTTTAACGAGTCACACTCGTCATGAAAAGTTTAAACAAAGTCTAACAAATATGAATGTTACGCCTTTCTTTTTAACTGAAATAAAATTCGATTCAGACGTTGTTAACTAAAATAAAATTGATGAAGACGTTTTAATCACTGTAACTGTAAAGAAAATGATGCGGGAATGGGTCAACATCCTCCAAATATTTTTCGGTGAATCATTTCATCTTTTTCTTGCCAATTCAGTTGTTCTATCAAACACGATTAAGATACTTGTTGGCAGGCACTTTAAATCAGAATAACTTTTTCAAAAATTGACCAAACGACTTCATTTTTTTCCACCAGGATAGGGTTAGTTCACTAGATAACATGAATTGTAAATTTTGGAGAAATTGCGTTTAGTTCTAATTACGAAAAAGATAGTAGAAATTGCATGTAAGAAAATTTGAGAGATCTGTACTCGACGGAGGTGAGTCAATACACTTTTATTACCAATACTGACTCTGTCATTTTCTTCAAATATCGTTCACCGTTTTCTCTCAAACGTTTGTTGACCCAACGTACAAGCATATATTAAATTTTAGGAATTTAATAAAAATTATTTATTTTATACAAGAGTGGTCTTATTTTTTTACAGAGTACAAAATTCATAGTCGAAACTAACATTTTACTCTCTTTTCCAATATACACCATAGATATTAAAATAAAAAAGACTGGCAATATGTGGACCGTTTATTTTGAAAGTGTTGCAAGTCCATTTAAAAAAAAGAAATTACTTTCTATTTACACTAAATTAATCACAAATTATGCGAGGTCTCATTTTTAAAAAAAATTGACTTGCACCACTTTCAAAATAAACAGTACATGTCTCGAATTTAATTTTTGCAGCAAGATTCACTTGTACAGTGTTCAATATAAGCACCACATTTTCTTTCCCCATTTATTTGACGTAGATACGGATGTATATTTTTACGTGACAAAAGTAAATCATTGTAAAACAATATAAATATAAGACAAATTTTAAATTTAACAGTTAAATTCAATAGTTACAGAAATCAAGATGTCCACAGTGTTAAAAAAAATAGCTATTCAGTTTAAATGGATTTATACAATCGTTCCTACAGGACTTCCTCCAATCGTAAAAATAAAAATTCTACGCCGGAGCCATCCAAATTGCATGTCTTTTCACCGCTGGAAACCACTTTTCTCTATTTCTTTTTTCGAAGTACACAACCTCATGCAAACTTTAAACGGGCTTCGCTATGTTTTTCATTTGCTTTAACTTCTCGCGTTTAATTTTCTTCTGTTGCAATAACACGATACGCATTCCGTACGTTAATTGAAACTCCAACTATCTCAGCGACTTCGCTCGCAGTTTACTTCAAATTAGAAGCAATGCTTAGAATACCTGCTCTGTCGCATGCTGTTGTAGCACCTCGTCTATCAGTTGTTATTTTTTTCTATATATTTTTCGACTTTTACAAGGTTGCATATCAAAAAATTATATTAATTGATAATTCATTAGTTTTTGTGTATAATCTTCTGAGGCCTACAATAAAATCAGATCGATTTCATGTTCGTTTATTCTACGTTTATTCTTTATTTATATACGGTTATAATCATTTCTTTCTTGGTTCTACCTAGTCCACGAAAAATGCATGTTTAAAAATCGTATCTTGTTAGATGATTAGAAATCTCAGGGTGGAAACAAAACTAAAACAAAAATCCAAGATGATTCTCAATCAGCATGTTTATCGTTATCGCCTTTACCAAGAGAAATAATTTATCTTGAATGCTGGCAAAACGGTGACAGCTTAAATTGCATATTTGGAAACAAAACTGAAACAAAAATCCAAGATGATTCTCAATCAGTATGTTTATCGTTATCGTACCTACCAAGAGAAATAATTTATCTTGAAGGATGGCAAAATGGTGACAGGTTAAATTGCATATTTGGAAATTTCATTCTTGGAAACAAAACTAAAACAAAAATTCAAGATGAATCTCAATCTGCATGTTTATCGTTATCGCCCCTAAAAAGAGAAATAATTTATCTTGAAAGCTGGCAAAAAGGTGACAGTTTAAATTGCATATTTGGAAATTTCATTGTTGGAAACAAAACTGAAACAAAAATCCAAGATGATTCTCAATCAGCATGTTTATCGTTATCGCCCCTACCAAGAGAAATAATTTATCTTGAAAGCTGACAAAAAGGGTGAGAGTTCAAATTGCATATTTGGAAATTTCATTGTTGAAAACAAAACTGAAACAAAAATCCAAGATGATTCTCAATCAGCATGTTTATCGTTATCGCCTCTACCAAGAGAAATAATTTATCTTGAAGGCTGGCAAAAAGATGAGAGTTTAAATTGCATATTTGGAAATGTCGTTGTTGGATACAAAACTGAAACAAAAATCCAAGATGATTCTCAATCAGCATGTTTATCGTTATCGCCCCTACCAAGAGAAATCATTTATCTTGAATGCTGGCAAAATGGTGACAGCTTAAATTGCATATTTGGAAACAAAACTGAAACAAAAATCCAAGATGATTCTCAATCTGCATGTTTATCGTTATCGCCCCTACCAAGAGAAATAATTTGTCTTGAAGGCTGGCAAAAAGATGAGAGTTTAAATTGCATATTTGGAAATTTCATTGTTGGAAACAAAACTGAAACTAAAATCCAAGATGATTCTCAATCAGCATGTTTATCGTTATCGCCCCTACCAAGAGAAGTAATTTATCTTGAAAGCTGGCAAAATGGTGGCTGCTTAAATTGCACATTTGTAAATTCCATTCTTTCTTGATAATTTTCAATTTAAAAAAAGTATGATAAAGTCAACGTAAAAATATAATTTTGGTACCAACGAGAAGTACATAGTAACATCAGTGTTGTGCTAGTTCAAATACATTGTAATTGAATTACATTGTATTTCAATTACATAGTAATTCAACTACGTCGTAACTGAATTACATAATTCAAACCTTGCAATTAATTCAATTACTAATTATTTCAATCAGATGTGTAATTGAAATACAATATAATTAAAATACAGCTCTCCAAATTATAGCCCAGAACTTTGAAGAAATATTTTTATGTATATTATTATGTGTATTTTTATGTTTTTCTTTCATATATTTGTTTGTAATTCGTTATCAATGTAATTTAATTACAAAGTAATTTATAATTGTACTCCAATTTCAATTACGAATTACATTGTAATTTAATTGAATGAAGATCTGAATTATAAATTACAATATGACTGGATTACAATGTAATTCAATTACTTTGTAATTATAATTCCTGGAGTAATTCAATTGTAATTCAATTGTAATTCTGCACAACTCTGATCAGTGGTCGACAAACGCATTAGTCAAGAGAGCCAAATATCAGCAGCACAACGATTTAGATTTCTTTCGAGAGCCACATTCCTTTACAAGAAGCCAGCTTTTAAAAGTCGGTTGAAACTAGGTACACAGAAGGAAACTGGAAATTGTATTAAAATGAAATAAGTTTATTTTATACACGCTCAAGTAGTCAAAGAGCCGCATTTGCCGACCACTGCCAGCACTAAACTATTAACATAAAGTGATATCACCTTTTCGTTGCATAACGTCTGATAAACGCTATGGAATTATTTTACATAATTTTTTTATTCATGTTTAGTCGAGTAGGTAGCTTTTAATACTTTTACGGCACTGAATTGTTTCCCACCCGCATATACAGTTCTTTGTAAGTATAATTCCTGGAGTAATTCAATTGTGATTCTGTACAACTCTGAGTAGCATGTGGAATAATTTGCTAAAATATCAGAAAGCGGGGGAATAGCGTCGTAAAAGGAGAAGGTAGAGAGTGGGGACACAAATCTTAATCTGGCGACTCTGAGAATAATGGCGGTTGCGGTTAGTGCCTTTTGTTTGGAGCATTGTCGTTTATCGTAAAAACGTGTCTACCGCGATATCTGCTACACCATATCGCAGTGGTCAGCCGAAAAACGCGCCAACAACGACGGACGAACAGACGTATCGTTGTTTGAGAAAAATCCTACAATGCGCCGACTAGAAACACCTGTTGCACACTGGCTGAAGGTAAATCAATCGAGCTGGCAGTAATGTAGTTTGCGGGAAAGTCGTAAAAGCTTGAATACGCCTTCGAGTTTCTTTCGTTGAAATTCGCGCGTTACGTTGCGTGTCGGTCGTTTTGCGTAACACAAACCTAGGTATTTATGCATAACAATTGTCACTGGCAAGTAATACCGAATGGAAACGCTTTATCACTCGATCTTGGGCCTTTTATACCGGTTTATAACAGATAAATCGCTTTCACTCCTAGACACGCACCAGACTATTCGTTGCCATTACAAATGTTCGTTACCGCGATATACGTAACATAAGAAGTGGAATTTAATTGTCGACCGTAAATTCCATTTATGAATGCGCATTTCTGTATGGAGGGAGTACATGCATTGATTTGTCCGAACGAATCTTTAAGCGGCACGAAATCTCTATTTCAGCCGGCTTTGAAGTGCCCTCTCATACGCATAATTGCTTCTTGGAAATTATACAATTTCTTCGAGTATTCTGTACCGTCGGAGATTGTACACAACAAGATGAAATATCTCCGATAAAACGATCAAATGTTTAAACCATTACCGTTCGGTTATTTTTAATGTCATATTTCTGGTACGACGGGGCATTGTCACTCGCATCGGTAAACTGCAGATTTTATGTGAAATAAAAATTTTCTAATTGCAAGATACAGAATTCTAATAAAAATGTTCTTATTCGCTTTATTAGTTTTATATTTTATCGACTCAGTTTTATCGTAAATGCATTAAATGCAAAAAATCTCTTTGATTTAAATAAATATTGTATATTCATCGTTCATTATAAAAATCAAAGTTTCTTCACAAATTCTCTACGTGATTAAATTTTGACATCTCACGACATGTAAATTGTTATATTTTTAACTATTAATCTATAAACATGTATTTATTTGATCGTGTTTTAATGAAATTCGTTGGAAGAAATTACTTTTCTAATTTAGGACAAGTTTTTAAAATGGACTGTTCGATATATTGTCTGCTGTAATTATGTTTTCCACCAATTCTCTACGTGTTTCGATTTTAATATTTCAAGACATGTAAATTGTTATATATTTAACTGTTAATGTATAAAACATCTAACTACTTGATCATGGTTTAACGTGAAATTTATTGGTAGAAATGATTCCTCTACTCTAATTTAAGACAAGTTTTTCAAATTACCTGCTGTAACTCTGTGCCAAAAAATATTTATTTGTATTTTCTCTCTTTGACTGACAACGAGATAATTTATTTTAGTATATTTTGATAGATAGGTATTTTTGTGTTCAACCCAATCCCGCCACAGGCGCTATGTTCTACATGTATGTCTACGATGCCCAGCGGATAAGACAGTGACAGTGACACATGTCTAGTATTACAGTAATGTCCCGATATATGTGGAAACTTTTCGACAGAAATGTCACTTATATCGTTTACAGACACTACGCCTTGACCTCTTGCCGCCAGCGTCGAACGTGGAAAAGGATAGATACAGTTATTCGAATATTTCGAATTAATTCCGAATTAAAGTCCGAATTAATATTCGTACGCTTTAAAAAAAACGATAACTTTTTTAATATTGTGCTACACGACTTGAACTTTTTTGGGAAGCTAAAGCAATTAGTTTACTACAGCATGTGAAAAGAAATTTTTTCAAAAATTACAATTGATCGGAAATGTAGAAAAAATACTAAAAAATTGGCGATTTCACAATATTCAAGAATTGTATAAATTACAATAAACACGTGCTTGCAATGCTTTTCTAATGAAGAGATATCAGTAGACATGAGATTATTAAAATTTTTGTTACATTTGTAATAGTAAATGTCAGTATACGTACTACAAAAACATGTATTATTCACACGAATTAGTTGTTAAGTTTGAGATTTATAAATGTCACTGTAAAAATTCTATTAAAGTATAGATAACAGGTATATTGTATTTCTGACTTTACAAACAACGCTACGATACGTTGTTTATTATTTTGTTAAAGTAATGGTCTTCACAAAATTTTTTGAGTACATTTTGGTACACAACTATTTTTTACAATTTGTAAGCACTCTGTTTATGTTGGTAAAAAAGTAAATAAACTTGTCGATGTGTTATTTCCTCTTTGATTTCAATGACCTTGAAATATGTTGTCGAGGTCATCATTCAGAACAACATTTCCCTTTAAAGTTCTTGACGTTCGGCTTTAGCTCATCGAAATCGCAGAGGAGGTAGCACATCGACAAGTTTACCCAAAACTTGTTGAAAATTACTAGTTAGAAATAAATTGTAGGCACATTAACTCTTAGCACTCGAATAGTGACTCAGAGTCACCACTAAAAATTGCTGTACTACCATTCAAAATATTATTTACATTACTAAATAAAGTTACTCGAATTAATATTCGGACGCTCTGAAAAAGACGATAACTTTTTTAATATTGTGCTATACGTTTTGAACTTTTTTTGGGAAGCTAGAGCAATTACTTTACTACAGGATGTAAAAATTTGTTTTCAAAAATAGTAGTTGATCGAAATTGTAGAAGAAATATTAAAAATTGCATTTTACAACTTTTTTATGTGGGCCTATATTGAAAATGTAAAATGTACGTTTTGTAGGTCCGTGTCAATTATATGCACTGTGAAAGTTTCATCGAAATTGGTTGATGCGAGGAAAAACGACAGGTATTGAAAGATGTAAAAATTCTTAGATGTAGGCCGAAAATCGTGAAAATCTGTGTTTTTTACCATCTTTAAACGTTTGTGGCTCATTACAACGTCGACCGATTTTGACGAAATTTTCAGAATATGTATAATTCACACAGATCTACAAAACGTATTTTTTCAATTTTCAATATAGGCTCACATGAAAAAGTTATAAACTGCAACTTTTAGTATTTTTTCTACAATTCCGATCAATTGCAATTTTTTAAAACATTTCTTTTCACATCCTGTAGTAAACTAATTGCTCTAGCTTCCCAAAAAGTTGGGAAAGCATTGCAGTAGTTATTGGCACTTTTGATTTAAACGGCAAATATTAAGAATTCCTGGTATAGAAAATCAATTTTTATTGCTTCTTATTTATATATCAAAGCAACGTGGTAAGTTTTCAAAAAGGGTTCCACATATGACTGTTAGAAAATATGCCAATGACCGTACTATTTGTCTTACGATTGTTATTCACTGAATATATTTTCTAATAAAAGATTTATGACTCGTAAAACTGTTTCATTTTGCTGAAAAGTTTCTATTAGCAATAATAGAAAGTTAAGCTCGTTTAAACATTCCAAAAAAAGATAAAAAGATTTTTACCACGATTTTGACTTAGGGTGCTAATCATTTACCCTAAATGCAACATACATAGATACCATAGTAGCGGTGGGACTAATTTCACTAATTCAATGACAAAACTTTTTAATTATTTTTTATTAACCCCTTGCTGTATCATTTTCTTTACAGTTACAGTCTTAATAATAAAACGTCTTAATCCCGAAAAATGTCGTAGAAGAGAAAAGAGAATTTATATTTTTTGTATGGCTATATTCATTTTAATGCTTAAACGTTGATTACAAACGAATCAAATTTAATTTCAGTTAAAAGACAAGGCGTTACATTCATATTTGTTAGAGTTTGTTTCAAATATTCATGACGAGTGTGGCTCGTTAAAATATGTGCAAGGGTTAAACTTTTACCAGCATTTTTACCACATTTTTCTGATTCAAACAACGCTAAACAAAGCGTAATTTAGATCGTACGTACCTTCTTAATTCTGGATGCAGTGTGTTCGAATAATAGAACGGTTACCTAATTAGATTGTTAGATTAAATATTTACTAATTTGTATAGCAATCCATGTTGGACACGAACTGTTTACACATATTCGGATGATGGGGAATGCAGACATCGTTTGTTCGGATAATCGAGGTTCTACTGAATCGTTAATTGAACAAGCAAATGTGCTCCGAATTATGTAACGTTTAGACTTATTTGCGTAAGAAAAATGTCACAAATGCGATGGTAAATTTTTACAACAATACAATCACAAATAAAGAAATGTTGTCATATTGGATTACTATTGTTATCCCACCGATAATAATTTGAGTACCATGTTATACTTGTTTGCCCAGATCAGTTTCAGTTCCCCTTACCTCGTGGTAGTGCGGATAAACGTTTCACAAATATCGTGCACATATATTTTACATATAGTGAGACATTACTGTACTCCTAAACGTATCATCAATAAGGATAATACCCCAAAGTAACCTTCTCTCAACGATTCCATATTGCCATTCCAGCCGCCAACGTATTCCCGAAGAACTAAAAGACCTCTGGGAATAATAACGCCGTTTCTCGTTTCCGAAACATTCGACTGTGCAAAACTGTCAGAAAATTGCGACGTGGCGGTCTGATCGCGAACCGTCATAGACGAGGCATTTCGAAGTGAAACAAAGGAGGTCTTTTTTTGTTTTTGCTTTCCATAAAGGCTCCGTACCTATACGCATCTGCTCTCGTGCCTGTGCTCGTGCGCGCATACCGACGCGACGCATGCAGCGGTTTCTGCATACGTTTTCGGATTCAATGATTATTTCTCCTCGTACCAGTGAAAAGCGCATTCTTGGGTCCGGTCCGAGCAGAACTCCATATAATATGCCTGGCGTATACAGGGTGGTTCACCAGATATTACCACCTCGATTTTCGTCATTATTATTATTCGTAGCGAGAAATGTTTATACAGGGTGTTCATTTGAAAACTCTCCAGCCGAATATCTCGAAACGTATGAAAGATATTAAAAAAGTGTAAAACACGTGTCCAAGGATTTCGAGGAAGAAAGAGGGGGGCAGTATCAGTTTTTTATTTGGGTGGCGTTTCAAGGTCATTTGAAGGTCAACTTTATTGTTTCTAATGGAAACCTATATTTTTTATTATGGGATCTTATCGTACGTAAAAATACCAGCAATTTTCGTGGGATACTTTTTTTTATCTGCGCGCTACTTTCGGAGATATTTAAAGAGAAGTAGAACGAGTCATACTTGTAATGCGAGAAAGTTTGTAATTTCTTTATAATTATAACAAATTTTCAAAATGTTCTCCGTTGTTTTCTAAACAATAATACAGACGATTCTTAAATTCAGAACCAACATTTTTGAAGGTTAGAATGATGTATCACCCGATGTAACACTCCTCGACTTTTTCTTATGGGTTTACTAGAAAAATAAAGTATACGCTGAGACTCCGACTACAATTGCTCATATGAAAGATCGTATCATCACTGAATGCAATGATATACCACCAGTTTTATTACGTGATATAAAACAATCATTACTAACTAATATAGTGCTTGTAACTAATATAGTCTTTGGTGTACTATATGAGTCACTAGGCTGGAGCAGAGTTGGGCACAAATCAACTAATAATTAAAAATGACTAATAGTCTGATCGATTGTTAGTCATAACAAAATAGTCATTAGTTAAAACTTTTCTACGATTAAGTGCCATGCAGTTATGACGAACTAATCAAAAAGTTTTAACGAATTACTATTTTGTTATATGACTAACAATCAATCAGACTATTGCCATTTTCAATTACACTGTCCAACAGCCAAAAATTATTTCGATTCTCACTATACCATTCTTATAGAATTTTTCGCGCCGATTCCGAATCTGTCCTTAATTTTACTCCTATACGTAGAGTTTTTTTAGAAAATTGAGTTTTAAAAAAAAACACATTTCTCAACTTTGAACAATTATTGTGATGTTATTGTAAAAGATATCGAATTGTTCTTTACGGCAAAAGATTCTGTAGACATTCCCGAATACAGTGATATCTAATATTAATACATTATGATTGTTTAAACATGTTTAAACCGCGCCGTATCCCGTCGAACGACCGCGCTAGTGGAAGAGCGTCGCTGGCGGCAACTCATGTCGGGCGACGATATTTTGCTTTCCGGTTCGAAAAAAACGTCGACGTTGGAAACTTGAAAGGGTGGTTTCTCAAAATAAAAGTCTGCTCTATCGCGTGGTATAGTTAGATTTTCCGCTGTACCCTTATTTTTTGGGATAAACAGAAAAGTATCCTCAAGAAATGGTGCAAAAGTGGTGTCTCTCCGTCTTTAATGATTGTTTAAACGTGTTTAAACATTCATAACGTGTTAATATTCGATATCACTGTATTTGGGAAAGTCTACAGAACCTTTTTCTGCAAAGAACAATTCAATATCCTTTATAATAACATCACAATATTTGGACCGTTTATTTTGGAAGTGGTGCAAGTCCATTTAAAAAAAAAAATGACTTTCTATTTACACTAAATGAATCACAAATTATGCGAGGTTTCATTTTCAAAAAAAACGGACTTGCACCACTTTCAAAATAAACGGTCCATTTGTTTAAAGTTGAAAAATACGTTTTTTAAAAATCATATTTCTCAAAAACT
Organism: Lasioglossum figueresi; assembly: GCA_028455805.1. NCBI lineage: Eukaryota > Metazoa > Arthropoda > Insecta > Hymenoptera > Halictidae > Lasioglossum > Lasioglossum figueresi. Next base: position 14,775,115 of record CM052190.1, on the reverse strand, counting down.
GCGCGTGCAGGAGAAAAATGAAGAACAGATTCGGAATCAGCGCAAAAGACTCTATAAGAACCACCCAAGAGTAATTGGAAAACGTCAAAAAAGTTGAAATTTGTTGGACAGTGCAATCAATCGGAATATTAGTCATTTTCAATTATTAGTCGATCTGTGCCCTATTCTGGGCTGGAGTGCAAAGGGTTAATACCTTTTTGTAGAGAATACGAAGCTTCATCGATTGGCGCAGGAAAGAACATACGATGAAATATCTCTTCTCACTACGTGTCCACCTGTGATCTCTCGAAACCATTCATACAAACCATTCCATTATATAAACATTCGTCTCTGCGAATAATAAGAACGACGGAAATCGAGGTTGGTAATATCTGGTGAACCACCCTGTATACATACAAACAGACTATTGCAGACATAGACGCGTCCGAGTGAGAACGTGCAAGTGCAACTGCCTGTTCTGTCTGAACGTGTGTAGGTTGGCCGACGTTCTCGTTGCGGGTGTCATGGGATTATTGCCCGAACTCACGAGCACGTCGGGTCACTGTACACTTCATAGGTATAGCCTCATTCACAACAGGCTGTTCACTTGTTAGTGGCTTTGTCCGAGAAACCCGGCCTGTAACGTGGCACGTTTGCGGTTGCGTCTTTTAGTAATGGCTTAACAATATCTAGCGATGCAAGACGGAGGACGCTCTCTTCTTGGCTCGCGCGATCCGTAATCCCTCCCTGTGACCTACACAATTGAAATTAATTGCAATGTTCCATACGCTGCTCTCTTTTTACTCCTCGTACCTTCCTCGGCTACAGGTAGTACAAATTCTGCTACGTAACTGTAGCCACCTTGATAACTCCGCAAGCAATGACTCGAGCAAAAATTGGTTCAGATGAACGATGCACGGCTTGAAGATGGCTACATTGTGCTCTTTTCAACTTTTTAGAGATGCTCAGGTCATTGATACGTGTGATAACCACACGCCCTTTATTTCACCCTTTGCCCTACAATACACAGTGTTCTAAAACGCCGATAAGCTGGCCACAGGATCATTTTTCGAAATGTAAGGCTTTTTATAGAAGAGATTTATTATAAGTTACTCGGATTACGGATGTTGATCGGTTTACATTCGGAGAGGTACTGCTGTCTTCTGTCTAATAACACGCGTTGCCCTAAATACCTTGGCAACAGCCATAAATCACAAACTACGGTCAGTCTGACCTTTAGATCCTCCTCGATCTTTCGTTGGTTCAGTCACTCTTAACTTGCAAGCACTTACAACAAATATTAACGTTACACGATTCAAACAACTACAAATGTAATATTTCTTACAACAATTATAGGACAATTATTACTAACTTAAACACACACACATTATTGTAATTATATTATCACGCTTATCGCGCAGAGTTGTCCCCTTCCAAGTATGAGATTTTCCACGGCCGCATATATTTTTTAAAACGAATTTTACCGAAGTCCACACTTTCTGCAATTCACCGAGTACATCGACAAATTCACTTAATGAAATACAATTCTACACTTGAATACCGTAAGTTCAAATATAGTTCAAATTATGATAACTAGACTGCGGATCTTTATGCACGTAAAATATGCAAGTATGCACGAAAAATATGATCAGAATATCAGAACTAATACAATGAGATATTTATCAGTTATGTTATAATTAACAATTTATATATACGGAAACACCATAATTTACGTTATAATAACATGCTAGTAATTTTTCCATGTTTGTAACACTTAGTTGTTGCCGTTTGTCAGTTAATATTCAGTTATATGCTGAAAAAGTACGTTCTACATCACAGGATGTAATAGGTGCATATTTATATTTGCTCCAATAGCGTTGTGATACATCAGTTGACACATTTTCATCACTTAATATCCTCACGAGTTTATATATTTCGCATAAATCAGGATTTTTTTTTATCACTGCATTTATTTTAACACGAATTTGATCAACACATTTACCAGGAACAGCTCTTAAATGTTTAATACAGTCCATGAATATTTTAATTGAGTTTGTTAAGGGTAAACCGTCAGTTTCCAGCATCTTTATTGTGGCTGGAAGAGTTTGTAAATGTACTTTTATAAACGTCATATTTTGTGCAACTTGTGTCTGTTGCAACACATTCTGAGCTGTTGCAATTGCAACTACTTCGACTACCTATTTACAGAAACAAAATAAAGATTGTGAATCAATGATTTTACAGTTTTCGGATGTTAAGAGAAAAGAATAGTCGAATCTCTTTAGTTTTATTAAAATTTTCGGCATAAAATATTGGAGTCAAACAAATCGCAGCAAAAATAGTGAAATTATAAAAGAAATATGTAAAATATATGTGCATGTGCACATGGTAGAAAACATATGCAAAATAATATTTGCATATCGAAATATGTATTTACAAATACATCCGCAGTTTAATGATAATCGACTCAACCCTCGCAAAACTCGCTTTCACACGATTACAAGACTTTAACGCTTTGCGCGCACCAGATCAGATCCCACTTCTGATTTCTGTAGGGCTTCTCATAAAAGAGATTTATTATAAGTTGCTCGGATTACAGATGATGATCGGTTTACAGTCGGAGAGTCACAAACTACTATAGAAATAAAGAATTTTGATGATTTGTGTGGTGATATCGTAAGATAATAGTTCAAACTACAAGGATCTATAAAAATTAGCATAAAAAATTAATGTTAACATTGCTAAATTATGTCTTTAGTTCAGTTTTCTTTCATTCGAATACTGTGTGAACTGTTATGCTTATTTCTTCATACTGTGGTAAATCTGTACACTTTATAGAATAATTTTGTAATTGAAAATTGTTACTTGATAACTAAATAATGAAACTGTAATGGTAGGAATACCTTAAAAAATGTACCGTTCAAGAACAGAGAATTAATGCTTAATGACGTATATGTAATGCTTAATGACTTATATGTACGCGAGGATTGCAAGGGTCCGGGATTCCACTCCTGATTTCTCAATGATGCCAAGTGGGTTTCTTAGTAGTCAAAATTGCTAGATGAAATATTAATCTAGGGGGCTATTTGCCTCAAAAGTCCTACTGTTAAGTTTACGACGCGTAATTCGCGTTATTCGTCATCATGTCACGGTTCCGCGAGAAGCAATGCACAGGCGACGGTGCTGCCGCCTATCGTGGCTGTCGAAATGCTGCCGAATAATGAGAATTACGCGTCGTAAACGTAAAAGTAGGACTTTTGAGGCAAATAGCCCCCTACATTGATCTTTCATCTCGCGATTTTGTCTACTAATAAACCCCATTTTTGCATTATTGAAAAATCAGGGACGGAATGCCGGATCCTTGCAATTCTCGCGTACGTATACATGGTCTAGTGATCGTAGAGTGTACTGTGGCAACTGTGTGCAGTCACGCGCGAGTTCGTCTGTCTAGGAGATGCAGTCCCGAATAATGGACAGACGGGGTTTCTTAGTAGTCAAAATCGCTACATGAAAGATCAATCTAGGGGACTATTTGCCTCAAAAGTCCTACTTTTACGTTTACGACGCGTAATTCGCGTTATTCGGTAGCATGTCGCGGAGCCGTGAGAAGCAATGCACAGGCGACGGTGCTGCCGCCTATCGTGGCTGTCGATATGCTGCCAAATAATGAGAATTACGCGTCGTAAACGTAAAAGTAGGACTTTTGAGCAAATAGCCCTGTAGATTGATCATTCATCTAGCGATTTTGACTACTACGAAACCCCGTCTTTGCATTATTGAGAAATCAGGAGTGGAATCTCGGATCCTTTTGCAATCCTCGCGTACGTATACGTTGTCTAGCGGCGTGTGAGTGTACTGTGGTGACTGTGTGCAGTCACGTGCGAGCAGTTGCAATTAGGGTTTGCAATACCGAAACAAAAATAAAATACCGATATTCGGTATTTTTTTAAACGTTGTACTGGAATACCGGTATAAGGAATTTTCTAAAAGGTACTAAAACACAGCTGTTTCTTTACCATATATATATTAGTTTTACACAAAAAATAATAAACTATAAAAATATAAAGAATTTTGTTATGTACAAATATAAAATAAAGGAACAAATGTTATAATCAAATATTATTAATAAGAGCAGTAAAATAATAATTTTTAACATTAGAAACAGAAAATGTAATATGAAAAATAAACCATTACATAGTATTATAATACGATAAAGGAACGAAACGTATAGTATTATTATTAAGAAGATACTAATAACTAAGAGTAAATAGTATAGATGCTAAGAGTAAACATAAAATCTTGTTGTATAGTCTATTATATTGTATAATGTCTATTAACCCTTAGCACTCGGGTGACGCCTCTGAGGCGACATTAATAATTGCTGTACTATTAATTAAAATATTGTTTACATTATTAGATCTGTCGGTATCTAATCAATTACTCAACATTTAAGTATTGTATGAAGTATTACATCAATTTCGTATCTACCAAATTCAAAAAATCACACAGGATGGAAATATTCTAGATCGCAAGAAACGTTTAATTTTCCAGTTAAAATAGCTCCGAGTGCAAAGGGTTAATAGAAAAAGACATTAACTAATTTATTAACTGCATATTTTTGAAATGTAATTGTAAAAAACATAATGCATCCATTGAACGTGGAACGTATTTTTCTGCACAAATTACTTGCAGTTGAAAATGCTCTTTCCGCATCCACGCTGGTTGATGTTACCGTTAATAATGAGCGATACACTTCCTCTAAATATTTGCCTCCGCGGTAATGTTCCTTGATCGGCAACAAGCACACACATATCGTCAGCGGTGAATCCTTATAAATGTGAGGTTAGGTTTCAGCAAACGACAAGATGGCAACTGATTAATGTTGGTACTACTGTAAATACGTATTTCACATAAGAGTAGATGTCCAAAAAAGATATTTATTATTTATAGCTAATACCGAAAATACCGGTATTTTACCTTAGCAAATACCGGTTTCACGAAATTGCAAAATAGCACGAAATACCGGTATTCGGTATACCGGTGCACCGGTATTGCAATCCCTAGTTGCAATTAATGCAGGTAAGCATTAATTCTACGTTCTTGAACGGTACATGAAGTGGCTGCCAATGCATTGTAAGAATAGGTCACATTATTCTTTGAACAGATCGTTAATATCTTTTTTCCTACGATAAATTAGCAGATCACATCGTTTGGAGGCTTAAAATTTGATGGAAATTGCTCGTTGTTCGTGCGTTGTTGATCGACTCGGTCCGATCGGACTCGTTTTGCACAATGCTTGCACGCCGAAAAGGAAACATACGATTTGGCTCGATGAATAAATTACTCGTTGCACGGGACTGAAACCCGATCGGCAGCCCGTTACTGCGTGCTTTTCAGAAAGGAGAAACGGTACGAAAGCGACACTCGGAAAAAAAGACATGGCGGAACAGCCGGGGACGGATTATCTAATTCCATCTTATCTAGCCTTTACTTTCAGTTGCAACTGGTTCCACGAGGTCGGGAATGGTGCGTACGACTTCGGCCGCGTCAACCTCATAATTACCTTGACGTGCTTTCAGTTGAAACTGTACGGTCGTTCGCATCCTTTCTGCTCTCTATCGCCCGTCCACGTTTAAGCGTGACTCGGAATTATTATCTTTCACTTTCTGGATCCGTGGAACGTGACGCGTAATTGTACAGTTTAAGCGCAAGAAAGCCAAACCGTAATTGGGCATTAAGAGCAAAGAGTATTGGGAGAGGAACTGGTTAGGGTTTGCAATACCAAACCAAAAATACAATACCGATATTCGGTATTTTTTTAAACATTGTACCGGAATACCGGTTTAATACCGGTATTAGAAATTTCCAAAATGGTACAAAAACACAGCTGTTTCTTTACCATATTTATTAGTTTTATACAAAAAGTAATAAACTATAAAAATATAAACAATTTTGTTATGTACAGATATAAAATAAAGGAACAAATGTTATAATCAAATATTATTAATAAGAGCAGTAAAATAATAATTTTTAACATTAGAAACAAAACATATAATATGAAAAATAAACCATTACATAGTATTATAATACAACAAAGGAACAAAACGTATAGTATTATTATTAAGAAGATACTAATAACTAAGAGTAAATAGTATAGATGCTAAGAGTAAATATAAAATCTTG
>CM052190.1:14758514-14768853 GCA_028455805.1 Lasioglossum figueresi | reverse complement strand
TCTATTAATAGAAAAAGACATTAACTAATTTATTAACTGCATATTTTCGAAATGTGATTGTAAAAAACATAATGCATCCATTGAACTGTCGTTAAGCCTGGAACGTATTTTTCTGCACAAATTACCTGCAGTTAAAAATGCTCTTTCCGCATCCACGCTGATTGGTGGTACTGTTAATAATTAACGATATACTTCGTATAAATATTTCACATATCGTCAGCGGCGAACCCTTATAAATGTGAGGTTAGGTTTCAGCAAATGACAAGACAGCAAACGATTGATGTTGGTACTAGTGTAAATACGTATTTCACATAAGAGTAGATGTCCAACAAAAATATTTATTATTTATAGCCATTATACCGAAAATACCGGTATTTTACCTTAACAAATACCGGTTTCACGAAATTGCAAAATAGCACGAAATACCGGTATTCGGTATACCGGTGTACCGGTATTGTAATTATTGTATTAATTACAATACGGGCAAACTCTCCCGAGGATAGGGGAGACCGGAGCTAGTTGATCAACTTATAACATATTTAATTTTTACCAATGAACCATTAGTATTTTGCTGACTTGTTGTATATCAAAAGTTTCAACATTGACTTGGGTATAGAGATTGAATTTTGAAAATCGCTTTGATGGAACCTAATTGTAGTTTTAATCAAAGTTAGATTAGTGAGAGCAATAAGTCAACGATCCCCGGTGATAGATCAGTACTTAATGGACAAAAATCGATAAATAGTCGAAACAAACATATTTAATTACCGCTGATGTTTTTAGATTTTTTATTCTTATTGGTATAACGCGCAAGTTTTGGTCACGACAACACATTACATGGGGAGCTGGTCATTCTTATGTTTCAATATCTCGGAAAGCAGCATCATCTACTTTATAGTATCACAATTAGAGTGGATTAGTCGATTAACTCCATTAGTCAACTAGTCCCGGTCTCCCCTAACGTTCAAACAAGAGAATTTTCGTTCGTTGACGAAACTCGAAGATTTTTTCCCTTTCTTTATGTCAATACTAAACATTTCTGTACCATTATTCACAGAATCGTTTACATTATTAAATATGTTGGTATCTAATCAATTGTTACACATTTTAGTATTGTATGAGGTATCATATCAATATATTTCATATTCATAAAATTTTTTAAATCATATAGAAATTAATTATTCTTGGTCAGAAGAAATATTTAATTTTCGAGTTAAAATAGCTCCGAGTGGAAAGAGTTAAATTTCGAATAAAGCAGAGATAGCCATACATGTTTTACAAGGGTACATCAAAAGATGAAAACGATGTATTAACTTTGGTTAGATATAATAAATTTGGTACATACATAAATAACACTGTCCAACAAAATCAAAGTAGATCCGTGTCTATTATATGCACTGCGAAAGTTTCATCGAAATCGGCTGACACGGGAAAAAACGACAGGCATTGAAAGATGTAAGAATTCTTAGATATACGCCGAAAATAGTGAAAATCTGCCATTTTTACCATCTTTAAACGTTTGTAGCTCGTTGCAACGTCGACCGATTTTGACGAAATTATCAGAATACGTTTAATTGACACAGATCTACAAAACGTATTTTTTCAATTTTCAATATAGTCGCCCCCCCCCCCACACACTCATAAAAAAGTTGTAAAATGCAACTTTCAGTATTTTTTATACATTTTCGTTCAATTGTAATTTTTGAAAAAATTTCTTTTCACATCCTGTAGTAAACTAATTGCTCTAACTTCCCAAAAGAATTCAAATCGTACAGTAGGATATTAAGAAAGTTATCGTCTTTTTTAGAGCGTCCGAATATTATTTCGAGCCATTGTATGTAGACCCGGCATGGGCGTTTGATATGCATAGAACACGTATCTCACTTTTAGCGTGGAGCAGAAATCTCTGTCTAACTGCCAAAAATGAAGTATGAAAAGCCCCAGTCGTGAGCATTCTCATATATCCTCTATGATGATACATCTTTCCAGGATTGCACGGGTGCGGCATTAGCGTTTTCATTTCTCGTTAATAAAAATGGGGTTCTTCAGTAGTCAAAAACGCTAGATAAAAGATCGATCGTGGGCGCTATCGCCCTCGAAAGTTCTATTTTTTCGTTAACGAAACGTAATTTGCTATGAAGATAGCTATGAAAATACTTACATGCGCAGTTGTGTGCTGCCGAATAATGCAAATTACGCCTCGTATCCAAGAAAATAGGACCTTTCGATCTTTTATCGATCGTTTTTGACTACCGAAAACCCCCATTTCTGTATTACCGAGAAATGAGAAAGCTAATCCCGGACCCTTGCAATTCTGGAAAAAGGAGCCTATTCCCTTAAATTTGTACAAATCTAAAAACGAATTACCTCATTCGGTAACTCGCAGCCTGCGAAATTCGGAAGCTACCATTTCGTAAAAATACGAGAGACGAAAAGGTCTCGTCTGCAAAGGGTCATATAATTTTTTTCTCTCTTGAATGTAAAGAATGACACACGAAGCACATGACCTGCCCGAGACGCCTTTACACGCGAAGGGTTTAAGGTGACGTTCTGTGAAGAATTAACCGGACAGTTTTTTTCTGAGCAGTAATGGCTCCTTTTAATTTCTGCGACTGCAAGCAGCGAAATGATCAACGTGTAACCGTTTCATTCGAGACCATTCCGCGTTCTCTAAAGGTTCCCCCTCGTGAATGAAACAGGCACGGCGCGGCGCGGCTCGGTGTGGCCGCCACGCCGGATGCAGCTCGCCCTTTTCCTCGTGACAACTTCCTTTTATCGAGCAAAGATTGCAGGCACAAAGAACAGCAGGTTTAGCAGGTAGAGGGCCGGCCTATTCCCAGTTTCGTCGGTGCCTACGACCTGGTTGATGTAATAGATTAAAGCGAGTACCTGGCGTGTACACGCGCGTCTAGCACTCCGTGGAGCCCGTTTCATCGACTGGCCTCTTTTCACAAGGATGTAAGACGAGAAGAGTGTTAAAATGAAGTAGGCGTGCATAAAAATATCGTTGGAAGCCGCCGCTTTCTGCGCGACGGGATCGCGTCACGGTGCTCTTTAATATTCGGTAGGTGGAGAACTCTTTATGGGCAGCTGAGTGACGGTTGAACAGATTTCGCATCTCTCCACGTCATTCGAAACACAATGTATACATTGCGCATGAGAAAAATTCACGACAACGTGATTACACGATAATATCGCCGGCGATGATATGGAATCTCATTCCCCTCGCAAATTACATCCACTTTTCTCGTTTAATCCTCTTTCTGTTTTCTTTGGCGCGACAGTTCGCGTGACTTCTTATACTTTTTATACAGCCTTACCATTCTCTGACCCTCCTACGCTACTCACAACGAACGTCTGCTAACCCGGAAATTCCAGAAAGTAAGAAATTTTGCAGACCAGTTGAATAAGTTATTTCTAATCTACCTAGTTTTTGTTCGTGCCATAATTTTGGTCGAAACAGGGTTCGCAAAAGCTCCAGAACCTTTTCTTCAGCTACTTTGGAATTTATTAAGTACATGTGGTCCCATGAGAACAGATATCAAAAGAATTCTGGAGATTAGAATTTTTTATTTGAGTAGAATTGACAAAACTTAAACATAAAACTTCATCTTCAATAGGAACAGATGTTTTCTTAGTTAATGTAAAAAATATTCTCGAACATATCATATAACAATATTAAATGATTATTCTGATTAAATTTTAAACTCATATTTGTAATTTAGACACAACGTTCTTTTTCTTCAAATATTTTAAGTTAAACAAATGGTATTGCAAAAAAGTACATGTGGCCCCATGAGAACAGATATTAAAAGAATTCTTGAGATTAGAATTTTTTATTTGAGTAGAATTGACAAAACTTAAACATAAAACTTCTTCTTTAACAGGAACTGATGTTTTGTTAATTATTATAAAAAAGGTTCTCGAACGTTACATACATAGAACAATATTAAATGATTATTCTGATCAAATGTTAAATTCCTATTGGAAATCTAGACACAGCTTTGTTTTTCTTCAAATATTTTAAGATAAACAAATGATATTACGAAAGTGTTGAAACAAAAGTTGCATCGTTTATTTGTGTGTCTACAAAACCGCGTCCAAGTTATACTATTTCTTAAATCCACCAATATTTACCATACTCTGTAACCATGTTGTGTAACAACTTCATATTGATTTCCCCACAATGTACCTATAATTATTTTTAAGTATAAAGATCTTTTGTAACCATATATCATAATCCTTGTGGTCGCTAATGACCTTGATGTTGATGCGACCTGTATAAATAAACAAAAAAACAACAAAAAAAACCGTATAAAAAATGTCTGAAAAATAGGTTCTGGAATTAGAATTTTAAAAATAGAAATCGTTGATTTTTCAAGAAATTGTACAATAATACGTAACATCTGTTTAAACTTTTTTTATAATATCATGCGTTCTTCTTAAAATATTTCACACAGAAGAAAATTTTGAAATATTTTCAAGGGTCGATTTCCATGAAATTCCTGTAAACCAAATTATTGTTCAAACAATAAATAGGATTGCATTAGGCACAACTTGCTCTACTTGTACGCAAAGTCTCATAATTTTTGGAATTTCCGGTTTGGTGAATTTTCGAACTCTGATTCGTATTTTATGTCTACAGCTTCATCTGTCCCTTGACGTCAATTGGTCACATTTGTAAAAAATCAATATGATGAAAATATGTTATAAATAATTAACTTTGTACATTTCGTCTTTGAGAATTGAGAACCTAAAATAAAGTGAAGTGAATTTAAAATATGCTTATTCTCGTCATTCTCAACTAATTGAAATTTAAGCCGAAGCTAAACATTCAACGAAATGAAGTAAAATATTTATTCATGTCTAAATGTATCTTCCATATCGAATGATACGATATTAACAAAATGGGAAATCTATTTTTATCATTGAACTCATTTCTCTAATAGTTTCTGTTCATTGTCCACTTTTCTCCGTTTTAAGTAACGTTTTAATAATTTGTATAAATGATTTTTGTATTTTGTTCTAATATCAATGTAATATGCATATTAAAATATTCTTGCTAGAAACAAATCAAATTAAATTAAAAATACGAACACGAAGTCATTCAACTTTTTCTACTAATACCTTCTTTTCTAACTGAACAAATAATAGCAGATACGCGAGGTGAACGCTTATCAAAATTTATTATCCTCGAATTTCTCAATTTTCATATGCAACGGCGCACAAGAAAGATTGAATTTTTCATAGACATAATCTACCACCGACATCTTTTAACGTAGAGAGAACATTTTCTTTTACCCGCAGAGTAATCCTATAGCGGCATCGGGATAAAGACTTTTAAATCCTGTGAAAATTTAATAAAAACAATACAACGAAATCTATGCAACATCGTGTATACTTTACCTGTTCTTTAATCCCTCACTATTAAATATTTAATCGCCAATTTGATCGCGTGTACGGAATACGTACCGAGGATTTTACAATAAACCAACAGCAATTCCAATCTGTGAACTAATTTCAGGCAGTCTTTAAATCGTTTTGTTATTCAAACGAATGGTTGGCTCGGCAGTCTTCGTGATTTATTTATAACATCTACGAAATAACGTCTCGCAGTATTTATTGTTCACGATTATACCGCGCGTAAACATTTCAGAGAGAGAAGAAAAATCAACACGTTCAATATTGTGCTTTATTAATACCGACGATGTAATTTTCTCAGCATGAATTCGCCGCATGGTGCAGCTATGTAAATGCTTTCTCTACCGAGCGCGTAAAGACGTGATTTCAATTTAACCGTCGCTCAGCCACATTCGAAATTGAAATATTCCTAACTTATTACAACCGAATGTTAAACAATTTCTCCATCATGCAGATTACACTGTCCAACAAATTTCAACTTCTTTTATGTTTCCCAATTACTGTTGGGTGGTTCTTATAAAGTTTTTGCGCTAATTCCGAATCTGTCCTTAATTTTTCTTCTCCACGCGCAGTTTTTCAGAAACATGACTTTGAAAAAAAAACGTATTTTTAAACTTTAAACAATTATTGTGATGTTATTGTAAAAGATATTGAAATGTTCTTTGCAGCAAAAGATTCTGTAGACTTTCTCGAATACAGTGATATCCATTATTAATACATTATGATTGTTTAAACATGTGGAAACAATATTAATACATTATGATTGTTTAAACATGTGGAAACAATATTAATGCATTATGATTGTTTAAACATGTTTAAACCGTGCTGTATCCCGTCGAACGATCGTTAAGGTGGGGAGCGCCACTGACGGTAACTCATGTCTGGCGAAGATATTTTGCTTTCTGGTTCGAAAAAAACGTCGACGTTGCAAACTTGAAAGGGTGGTTTCTTAAGATAAATGTCTGCTCTATCGGGTAGTATAGTTCGATTTTCCGCTGGACTCTTATTTTTTGAGATAAAGTCAAAAATATCCTCAAAAATTGGAGCAAAAGTGGTGTCTCTCCGTCTATAATGATTGTTTAAACATGTGTAAACAATATTAATACATCATGAGTGTTTAAACATATGTAAACAATATTAATACATTATGATTGTTTAAACATGTGTAAACAATATTAATACATTATGATTGTTTGAACATGTGTAAACAATATTAATACATTATGATTGTTTAAACATGTGGAAACAATATTAATGCATTATGATTGTTTAAACATGTTTAAACCGCGCTGTATCCCGTCGAACGATTGTTAAGGTGGGGAGCGCCACTGACGGTAACTCATGTCTGGCGAAGATATTTTGCTTTCTGGTTCGAAAAAACGTCGACGTTGCAAACTTGAAAGGGTGGTTTCTTAAGATAAATGTCTGCTCTATCGGGTAGTATAGTTCGATTTTCCGCCGGACTCTTATTTTTTGAGATAAATTCAAAAATATCCTCAAAAATTGGAGCAAAAGTGGTGTCTCTCGGTCTATAATGATTGTTTAAACATGTTTACACAGTCGTAACGTATTAATATTAGATATCATTGTATTCGGGAAAGTCTACAGAATCTTTTGCTGCAAAGAACAATTCAATATCTTTTATAATAACATCACAATATTTTTTTAAAGTTGAAAAATGTGTTTTTTTTCAAAAAAGTCATGTTTCTCAGAAACTGTGTGTGTAGGAGAAAAATTAAGCACAGATTCGGAATCAGCGCAAAAAACTCTATTAGACCCAAACACAAACAGTATTATTATAGACCGAACTCTATATCGTTGCGCAACACCTAATTATGATCTTAATCATCGGCATAAAATTCTACGCGCGATAAAGTTAACTGGGATGAGCTTGTTAATATGTCGAACATCCAAAAAACGTTCCAATTCTCACTATGCGATTCTTATAAGGTTTCTCGCGCTGATTCCGAATCTGCCTTTAATTTTTCTTCTAGACGCACAGCTTTGTGAAAATTGAGTTTTAAGAAAAGTCATATTTTTCAACTTTAAACAAATATTTTGATGTCATTATAAAGGATATTGAATTGTTCTTTACAGCAAAAGATTCTGTAGACTTTTCCGAATACAGTGATATCCAATATTAATACGGTGTGATTGTTTAAACATGTGTAAACAATCATTAAAGACGGAGAGACACCACTTTTGCACCAATTTTTGAGGATATTTTTGAATTTATCTCAGAAAATAAGGGTTGACCGAAAAATCGAACTATACCACCCGATAGAGCAGATTTTTATGTTGAGAAACCACCCTTTCAAGTTTTCAACGTCGACGTTTTTTTCGAACTAGACGGAAAAAAATTGGCCCCCGACAGTTGCCGTCAGTGGCGTTCAGCACTAGAACGGTCGTTCGACAGGATACGGCGCGGTTAAAACATGTTATTGGATATGACTGTATTCGGGAATGTCTACAGAATGTTATCCTGTAAAGAACAATTCAACATCTTTTATAATAACATTACAATATTTGTTTAAAATTGAAAAATAGAATAGTACTACATTCCTGTACAATTCTGCGACGCAAATCGTTGATGTTTTCTAGTTGTACTAGCACGTACCGTTTGAAAACAAAATTGTTCTCTATTGATCTCTTGTTTATGTCGTCTGTCTTTCAAATCCAATGTTTTTCCAACAGATACCTTAAAAAATGTTCGTTCAGAATTTGAGAATCGTCTGTATTATTGTTTAGAAAACACCGGAGAACATTTTGAAAATTTGTTATAGTTATAAAGAAATTACAAACTTTCTCGCATTATAAGTATGACTCGTTGTACTTCTGTTTAAATATCTCCGAAACTAGTGCGCAGATAAAAGAAAGTATCCTACGAAAATTGCTGGTCTTTTTTCGTACAATAAGATCCCATAACAAAAAATATAGATTTCCATTTGAAAAAACAAAGTTGATCTTTAAATGATCTTGAAAACGTGAATCTTATGAACATCTGCTCTGCCCCCTCGAAATCCTCGGACTCGTGTGTTACACTTTTTTAATATCCTTCATACTTTTCGAGATATTCGGCTGGGAAGTTTTCAAATGAACACCCTGTATATTCTCTAGTACTGTGTAAACTAGCCGCGTACAAAATTTTAAACGCGTTGTACAGGTACTTTTGAGCGGGAGCGTACCTGCAGACAAACGATACAGTGAATTTTAAAATGTGGTTTCTACAAGTAATCGGTAGCCTGCGAAGGTTTAAACGAGAATGTGGTCTTGCAAGGAATTATTCCGAAAAAAAACAGAGCGCGTAAATACTTTTTGGATGCAGTGTACCGCGTATCTGTAATTGATACTCGGCGCATCATAGAAATCCGTCAGCGCACGTTTACAAAATGCTGATATTTGATAAAGCGGAGGCATTGAACGGGCAGACGAGCTTCATATATGCGAATCGGGGATTCATGTCCGTCTCTCATAATGCGAAATTGCGCGTTCGAGGATCTCGAAACGAGGCTATTAAAGAGGATAATATCGGTGCTGGGGCGCAACGAGTTTTACATCTTGCATGAAACTCAATTCGGACACGCATTTTAGACAAAGACGGGCGCAGAGGCCAATTACCATGCGGGCAACTGAAAAATGAATCTGTAAATTAATTTACCGGTGAGCTCGTGTATCTCGTAACCGCTCTTCAATATGCGGCTCCGGTTTGGAGGAGGCTTGCGCGGTTGCGCTGCCGCTACGTCGACGTGAGTGACTGTTGATCAGATTCCGCGTCTCACCGTGTCGTCCGGAGCACCAAACAACCATACGATTACACGTGCGAAAAGATTGCAACAAGGTTATTAAGAACGATAATATCAAGGGCGGAGTGCCATTTACATTCCTTTAGGATCAAACGGCTTCGCCGATTTCATGCCGTCGCGAGGGGATTATAATTCATACATTTCTTCGCGACGCTCAACAGATGATCGCGTGCATTATTACGGCTCATAACTCATCGGACACACGTGTTGGTCAAAGTAGAATGAGAAAGAATCCATGTTACGAAATGACGCCAACTATAATAACAGAACAGGCTAGTGAGTACCTACTTATCGCGGCTTTGCATTATTTGTGGTGGATTGTACCCACACGGTGACACCCGTTATTGATCACACACACTTCAAATCGGAATCACTTTTTTCCGAAATGACGCAAAGTAACAAAACAAGGTAGTAAGTACCTACACTACCGCTCAAAAGTATGTGGACACTTGCGAAACGTGTAATAGCAACGCCTAAAAGTTACTTAAGGAAGTAGACTCCTTTTTCCAGGATTGCAAGCGTGCGGGATTCGCCTTCTCATTTCTCGTTAATACATAAATGGGGGTTTTCAGTAGTCGAAAACGCTAGATGAATGATCGATCTAGGACGCTATCGCCCTCAAAATTCCTATTTCTTCGTTTACGAGGCGTAATTTGCATTATTCGGAAGCATATAACTGCGCGTGTAGCTATTTTCATAGCTACATAAACGGAAAATAGGACTTTTGAGGGCGATTGCGTACTACATAGATCTTTTATCTAGCATTTTTGACTACTGAAAACCCTCATTTCTGTATTATCGAGAAATGAGAACGTGAATCCGGCACCCTCGCAATTCCGGAAAAGACTCTACCGCCTTAAGAACTGCG
Source organism: Lasioglossum figueresi (assembly GCA_028455805.1). NCBI lineage: Eukaryota > Metazoa > Arthropoda > Insecta > Hymenoptera > Halictidae > Lasioglossum > Lasioglossum figueresi. The sequence goes on along the minus strand of CM052190.1, from coordinate 14,758,761 downwards.
TCTCCTAGACAGACGACACTCTTGCGTGACTACACACAGTCACCACAGTACACTCACACACCGCTAGACAACGTATACGTACGCGAGGATTGCAAAGGTCCGGGATTCCACTCCTGATTTCTCAATAATGCAAAGACGGGGTTTCTTAGTAGTCAAAATCGCTAGATAAAAGATCAATCTAGGGGGCTATTTGCCTCAAAAGTCCTACTTTTACATTTACGACGCGTAATTCTCATTTTTCGGCAGC
>CM052190.1:14666415-14744339 GCA_028455805.1 Lasioglossum figueresi | reverse complement strand
TCGTATAAATTATATACGCTCTGAAAATTTCATTGAAATTGGTTAATCAGTTTACGAGTTATAAACGATCGAAAGTGGTATAAATTGCAATTTTTTATGATTTTCGGCCTTTTTGCCACTTTCGATCCTTTATAACTCGTAAACCAATTAACCAATTTCAATGAAATTTTTAGAGCGTATATAACTTATACGAGTTGACAAAACACATGTGTTAAATTTTTGTTATTGGCCCAGCTAAAAAAGTTGTAAAAATCAATTTTTTCAACATTTATATTAGACGTCATTCACTAAACAAATTCTTCTAGCCTTACAGAGAAATTGAAATCCATTGGAAGTGCATTCATAAAAAAGTTATTCTGATTTAAAGTGTGTGTGATCAGTAGACTGCAAATCATTACGCAAAATAAAAACTTTCTACCTCAATTGCAACAAGCTGGGATGAAATAAATATTTAATTTCTTGTTGAATATGTTTAATAGATTAAAACTAATATGGTAGTATATTTAAATTCTACAAATTTTTTTACTGTCAGAAATTAGTCCGACCCATTTCTATCATAAATACATAAAATTCGCAGTCTAGTGATCAGTTATGCTCCTAACTGTGTATGACTTTAAAAAGAAAACAGGAAAAAATAGCAAAGTGGGGAAAAAAATATTAGAACATCAGAAAAATGGAAAGAATGAAAATCCACTTGTTGTTTTCTTGAAAAAGGAACAACAAACTAACCAATCGTCAGGGAACTTTCAGCCTTGTTACGTTGCATTGATATGTTTAACAGTATTTTTGAAATTCTTCTAATGTTTTTACTGTTTTAAATCACACCTACTCATTTTTGTCGCAAATGTGTGTAATCATTAGCTTGTAAAATCATCCCTCAAAATATTTGTTACATTTTCTCGGACACCCTGTATATGGAGGCTGGACGATACGAGGTGAAAACTTTCTCTGAAATATAAATATGTTTTTATATGACTATTTTATCAAAACATCACACAGGAAAATTCGCTCGAACAGGTCTCATTTGTGTAAAATACGATACATAAATACCATTAATGTTCATCAACGATGTAGTTTCATGCGCGTTCATAGAAAAATCGTTACATTAAACGAAATCTCGGACGTAATACTTAGGAACACTTTCTGAACATCATTTTCAAGAGGCTGAGCACTTCATTCGAGTATGCTCTCGACTATTTAGATTGTAATATAATCCCCGTTCAGGAAAGAGTCTAACTTTCATATCCTGGAAATAATGAAAACAAGCGTAATACTTTCTGGTCTAACGATAATTAGAATTGCGATTAAAAATATTGCTATAAAAGAATTTTGAAAAATATATTTAAGTCATTTAAGTAAATGTGTACATTGTATATGCAGTAGATATATGTATACTTAATTAAATTGCAATCAATAAGGTATAAGCATTGTCTATTCTATTCGAAAACCTTCTGTCGTTTTCAGTGTCTTCATTTTCTTTTAATATTTATTGTTGCAAATATTATAACATCCGTAGACTAAAAAGAAAAATAGAAATTTATAACCTACTTAATATAACATTGTTAATCATTTGTTACTTAATTTACAAAGCAATTTTGCAAATTACTAAAGTAATTTCGACGTTTCGATCTTCATTCTGATCATCTTCATTACCTCGGTGTCTCGTTAACCGGCATGCATTCAACAAGTATTACAGTTTCACGTCGAATTTATTCATTTTCATCGCAAAGCTAGTGAGTAGATTTATTACCAGCATTTTTTCCCTTTCTCTGTTACGCATTCTTAAATTTCAAAATATTCTTAATTTGTTAAAAAAAAAGTTTTTCACAGACACAATTCAAGTAACCCTTCAAGATGATCTGAATGAAGATCGAAACGTCGGAATTACTTCAGTAATTTTCGAAATTGCTTTGTAAATTAAGTAACAAATAATAAGCAATAATTTTATTAACAACAAATACGATCGATAGAAACCTATAATTACTTAATGTACTCTTTGAGAAAGTGGTTTAAAGCAATTCTCCGAAAAAAACATAAAATGGTGGCTATACCACTTATTGTTAATTGCGTACTTAACAGACTGACAATTGGGTATACTGAAGTTACACAGTAGAATCAAATTGGACGCCATAATTCAGCTTTGAAATATTTAAAACAGAAGTGAATCTCGCGAAGAAAAAATTTTTGTTGTAATATACATATAAAATAACTGCTAGTCTAGACTGCAAGTATTAAATATGTGCATATAATGAAAATATTTCGGGATAATAGAATTGTTATGTTCTTCTTTATTTAGACATTTTATGGTTGTTATTAAAAATTAAAACGAATGTTTTATATGTTTCAGTGTACGTTACTATTGTTACTGTTTTATACATTATTATAAAGTTTTGTATAATACTTGTTATCATTTTCTGGCGAATTATTTGGAAAAAACCGCTATTATTTTTGTATTTTTAAAGATGAAAGAAAATTTTACTCAACTGTAATTTTATTACTACTTTAACCAGAAAACGTTGTATGTACTCACAATCTATGTTTATGCAATTATACATTTTAAATGAATGAAAAATCTTTTTGAGATCTTCGAATTATTTTACTTTATTCGTACAGATTTTCATATAAACAACATTTGTGTGCCCCCATTTCCGTATCTCGTGCTACGAAATTTTCATGATTCTTTCAAGAACGTGATTATTAAGTGGAAGTGAATAAAGTCTTTTAAAATTTCTTTCACTTTCTAAATAAAAAATAAATTCATTTAATATGTATACATTCGTTTAATATTACTTTTTCAAATAGCAAAACTATTATGCTCGTAAATGGTTTTATAGTCTATAGCGTGAAAAGCAATTTAGAAAACGGTGAATATCTAATTAATGATGAGAAAATATGTGGTATAACATCTCCTCATTTGAATTTAAAATTTAATATTTGGATTACTTAATGGAACTAAAACATTCTGTTCACGCAGACTTGCGCTTACTGGAAATGTTTGTTGTTTAAAATTCACGCTTGCTTGTCTTTACATTATTGAGATCCTTATTTATACATATAAAAACTCTTACTTTGAATGGTTATCTATAGACTGCGGATCTTTATGCATTTATGGCTTCTAAAAATGTTCAAAAAATGCTAAAATATAAAATTCCACAGAAATTAATACGATTTTTATTTATTTCGGATCTACAAAGGCTACTACCACTGAAAATAAGATTTGATTCGTTCCCACTTTCTTAACATTTGCCTAGAAAAATTAAAATTGTATAAACATCCGCAGTCTAGTTATCTCTATTATTGAAATAGAAAGCAATTAGTTGGTTCTAACTAATGGCATATTATCACTAGCTGCACCGAACACTGAAGATAAATGGTTTGTGCAATTTTATGATTTATGCGACATCCATCGTACAGGATGGACTGGATTGTTTTATAACAATAACGGGATTGAATTCATTCAGATTTGTATTAGAATATATGATCGAATAAGGAAGCTTATAAAAAATGCTTCATGGAAACATTTTATTATTCCAATAATTATAAAAGACAAAATTAGAAATAAATAATTTCGACCTATCCGGTAGTTCTAGTGATAATAATTTCAATAAAACTGACACAAGACGTTGTGAACGGGCCTTTGTTTTGAATCCTACCTAATGGTTCAAATGCTACATCAATTAAATAGCAAAAGTTATGTTTGCTGCACACCCCTTTCCACTTTATTCGTAATTTTGGTTGCAGACTGCGGATCTTTATGACAAAAATAAATAAAAGAAATATAAAACTATGAAAATATTCATGAACGTAAGAATGTACTTATATTATTTTCAATTCGTTGAAATGATTAAGAGCATTACATTTGTATTTAACCCCTTAGCCTACAATATCGTGTCAGACTCGTGATGAAGTTTCTGAACAGACTCTACTAAATATATATTTTATTATGCACTTTCCTTCACATCGAAATAAAATTCTATTTTGGTTTTGTTAAGGGAGTAGACTCCTTCTTCCAGCATTGCAAGGGAACGGGATTCGCGTTCTCATTTCTGGATAATACAAAAATGAGGTTTTTCAGTAGTCAAAAACGTTAGACAAATGATTAATCTAGGACGCTATCGCTCTCGAAAGTCCTATTTTTTCATTTACAAGGTGTAATTTGCATTATTCGGCAGCATGTAGCTATGAAAATGGCTACATGCGCAGTTGTATGCTTCCGAATAATGCAAATTACGCCTAATAAACGAAAAAATAGGACTTTTGAGAGCGATAGCGCTCTAGATGGATCTTTTATCTAGCGTTTTTAACTATTGAAAACCCATTATTCTTGTATTATCGAGAACTGAGAACGCGAATCCCGCATCCTGGAAACGAGTCTACCGTCTCAATGTAAAGCTAATGGACAACAACTCCTTTCTTAGGACATTACACTCTACAAAAAAGTTCTAATCACTGAAACCGTAAAATAAATCATAGTGCAAGGGGTTAACTTCTGCTTTATACTATTCAACTAAGAAATATTTATTTTGCATAAAGATTCGCGGATCTGGTCATTGCCAGACAGCGGATCTTCATGCAAAATAAAAATTTTGTACTCGAATTGCAACAAACTGGAGTGAAATAGAAAATTTTCTTTCTCCATATATTCGATAGATTAAAAATAATATAATTGCATTTTTAAATTCTTCTAATGTATTTACATTTTTAAATTACAGCTATTCAGTTTTTTCATAAATGCATAAAATCCGCTGTCTAGTCATTACTCATCGCCCATATTTATTACTGTTAGTTTATATAAAATATACAGGGTGGCCCACGCAACTTGTTCACCCTCGATAACTTTCAAAGTATGCATTCTATGAAAAACCTTTTTCTAGAAAAGTTGTATGGTTTGAAGTATGGTTTGACGTAATTCATATATTTCTTTTTTGAGTGAAGGCGTTTCGGTGATTTGAAGGTCAACTTCGTGTTTTTAAATGGAATGCAATATTTTTTATGCCAAAATATTGAAGAGCGTTAAATTTTTAATAAAACAGTACTGATCTTTATTAGCCGTAAACCTAATATGTAGTTAACGAATAATTTCACTTTGTTTCTTGAAAAGGGTCTGTGCATGATATCAAATAGGAGATTCAAAACCAGCAAAGATTTCCGTAGGACTCCTTCCTTTTTCTTCAGCTCTCCTCGTTCAAATCTACTGGACTGCATACCAAATAGATAATAATTTATAGGAGAAAGGCAAAAATTTTTGTTCCCGTAAAGTTAGGAGCAGCCTTTATTTTTGCTGTTATCTTACTGAGATAGTCGCGTATAAACGTTGACGATAACTTCAATAGCGATGTTGATAAACATTCTCACGTAAACTCCGCGGTCTTACGGAAATCTTTGCTGGTATTGAAACTGTTACTTGATATCATACGCAGACCATTTTCAAGAAACAAAGTAAAATTATTCGTTAACTAATAGGTTTACAGCTAATAAAGGTCAGTACTTTTCCGTTATTTTGGTATAAAAAATATAGCATTCCATTTAAAAACACGAAGTTGACCTTATCTCCGAAACGCCATTTACAAAACAAAGTGTATGAATTACGTAATGTATCCCTCCAAACGATACAACTTTTCTAGAAACAGTTTTTCCACCCAATGCATACTTTGGAAGTTATTGAGGGTGAACAAGTTGCGAGGACCACCCTGTATATGTATAATACATAGATGCTTAAAACTAGATGTTCCCTTTCTGCAGGTAACATTAATGAAGTTCTTAGTCTTTGTAAAATGTAATACATATAACGCGCATTAAAGACACGCCGTATAAAGCGAGTGCTCCCGTTCTTGGTACTCGGAAAAATTTCACCGAGTGAAACCTTGTGACGCCTCTCTGCCTTCCTGTCCGAGCGTTGACGACCTCGTTAGATCAATTTGCTAACGTTTTGCACCCACAAACCGACCGTTATTATACCGCCGATAAATTGATGGCGTGGGTCGCGTTGAATAAACAGGAAATTAGAAACGTATTCCTGCTGGCTGACGCTTTGCTTATTTTATTGGGTTTCATTGGAAAATTGCGGTTCCAAATTGGACCCATTAAAGCCGAGCAGAATTGATCCTAAAATTGTACGCGAATTTGTTGTTCGACGTAAACCCGTATGGTGTTTCACGATTATTACGATAAACCAAGATAATACGATATCGCACGCGTTCAACCGAATCATATTTTGCTGCTAATCGGTTTAACTGTACACGATTTATCTTATTACAAAATATTTGCACGATGGGATATTCGCACAATAGATTAGACAATATTCTAATGAAATTCAAATTCAAGTTCAATCTTTAATTTCTTCTCTCATAATTGAGACAACATTTAAGAGTTTTAAGAGCAAATATTGGGCAAAATCTTTATTGTGATTATTATTAATATTTAAATGAAACTCAATATAATAAATATTATTATTAATATTCTAATGAAATTCAAATTCAAATTCAATCTTTCATTTCCTCTGTTATAATTCAGATAACATTTAAGAGCTTTAAGAGCAAATATTGGGCAAAATCTTTATTGTCATTATTATTAATATTTTAATGAAATTCAATATAATAAATATTATTATTAATACTTTAATGAAATTCAACATAATAATAGTAATTATTAATACTTTAATGAAATTCAAATTCAAATGAATCTATAATTTCTTTTCTTATAATTGAGATAACACGAAGACTTAAAATGGTATATAAATATTAAATGAAATGGACAAGATCACATTGTGACAGTGTGACTCAAATGAGTCTTGTTTTGAGAAAGCAAAAGTGTAAGTACCATTATACAAATTATATACAATTTATTTCAAAAGCTTAAGGAGAACAAGGGTGGTTCTATGCAGTCTTAAAATCACCCAGAGCTCCATTTTGTTTACATTTACATTAGGTTCGAAGTTTATGTAATATGGTCCACCACAATTTGCACTTTTCTTTTTAGTCTATCGATCTATCGATGGTACTATTTTCCAGGAGTGGGTATTAAAACAAAAGAAAGTCATTGCGAAATGGTTGTACCTTTTTGGAGTAGAATAAGCAACATTTATGTTTAATTAATTTCAATTTAATGGAGAATTTACCTCTAAACGTAACATGCGAAAAGACTTCCTAGCCAGGCTGGATAAATATGTGTGCTATCATTTTAATCATGTTTATATTTAGTTTTATGTTCAAATTTTTTCTGGGAGACTCCATTGACGTTAATCTGATATAAGGAAGATATTGAAGCTACACAAGTCGATTTTAATGGCAGTTATGTAAGAGGAAATATTCTTAGGAAAATAGTGAGGAATTATCTTCTTTGAAGGACTATTGTCCATATTAAAAGGGTTATAACGTACAATGTCTGGTGTCGTAAATCCATTCATTGAGATATCTTGATAACCAGAGGTTGTAGAAAAACATTTCGTATCAATTGTGTATTTTTGTATAAAGAATTCAATTATTATAATTGAGTTATTTTCATTGAATTTCCAAAATATATGTAAAGAAAGTATACCTTCTTTAGTTTTGAATTTGCCGCGCTTCTCATGCTCGCGACGATTAGGAGAAGAATTGAAGAGAGACAGATATAGCTATTACGCAATAGAGCACACGTGAAAAAGTACAAGGATAAAAAGTGATAAACAAGATTAGTAGAATAGGCAGAGAAGGGATAATAGTAAACATTAATTGTCGTTTCTTTGTTTACAGAGAAACATATTTTCGTTTACTTTACTATCTGGAATAATAATTGTCTTATATATATATCTTCTTGTTTCATAATAGCATTCAGTTACAGTTCATCCAATTAATACTCGTGGTTTAAATTTTATACTTTGCTTAACTTTTGTATTTCCACTTTTCACATGATATCTTATATCATTGCCTTCTGTTTTCTACATATTTTGGATAACTACTCCTTACGTTTTTCTCAGATAAATATCATTTGTTATACTAAAGGATATAACGGAGATAAATTACTGCGGATCTTTATGCTAAATAAAAATGTTCGCACCAGAAATAAAATAAAAATTGACTTTATCCCTTAAATTGCAAGATGGTAGTACTTTTTTGGAGTAGAATAAACAACATTTATATTTAATTAATTTCAATTTAATGGAGCAGAATTTACCTCTAAGCGTAACATGCGAAAAGACTTTCTAGTCAGTCTAGATAAATATGTATGCTATCATTTTGACCATGTTTATATTCATTTTTATGTTCATATTTTTATCTGGGAACCCCCATTGACGTTAATTTCGTGAAGAGGGCGGGTCGGTCGCGTTAAGAACGGACCTAACCTTCCTTTAAGAGCAAACATTTGGCAAAATCGTTATTCTCATTATTTTAAGATATGTAAATATTTAAATGATTGAAAATACATGAAACATAAAATTAAATAATTTAGAAATTCAAATCAAATTCGGTTTTCCTCCCTGCAGCAAGGACTATTGAAGGATATACCGGAGATAAATTACTGCGGATCTTTATGCAAAATAAAAATGTTCTGCATCGATTGTGAGCAGCAGAAATAAAATAAAAATTGTCTTTATACCTTAATGACTTTGCTACACTAAAACCATCACAATACTTTTACATTTTTCTAATCCTTTACTGTTTCATAATTCACCCAACCAGTTTCTTCACAAATCCATAAAGATCCGCAGTCTGGTAATAAGTATAAACGAAGCCCCAAGTATTTGTTATTGCTATTTTACAGTTGTTAGAAAAAGCAACCGTACACGTTACGCATTTTCAGGTGGTCCCTAAATAAACCAGCTGGCGGAAACTTATTTTTAACTTTAGAAAGGCAGTCTCTATTTCGGAATAATCTTTGTGGATAAGAGTAAGAAAGTCGACCCGATAGTGAAACACAATGGCAAATCGCTTTCAGTCGGAGTTTGACGACAAAAGAAAGCTGCATCACGACTGTACTCTCCCGTAAATGAATACTGTGACGGTAGTGCAAGACACGAGATAATAGTCTATAATGTCACTTGCAATTGTGAAAGTGATCTTCAATGGCTAACATCTCCGGCGTTCATGATTCGCGAATAATTTGAGTTTCTTCGGGACAAGAGCCTGAGAAGTGAAGCATTCATTCACTACGTCGCTTTATCATAGTATTGATCGGTTATTCCGGGACCATCTCGACAACTGCTTCACCTAAATAATAAGGAAATCTATTATCATTGATTTTATCACAGACTTAAAAGTTTTTACAGATTTGAAGATAATCGTGTTTTAAATATATTATTTCATTAAAAAATTTGTATTCTGATTCGAATATATACAAATTGTACTGTTTTATTTTTTATTTATGTTAGAGTCTTTTCAGTTTTAATCTAAACGATGCATACATCAATACTATGACTGTATTCGATGCATGTGTATTATTATACTCCGTATGATGTTGAATATCTTTGTGAAATCAAGATTACTTCAAAGTATAATTTATTAAATAAATAATTTATAGATATAGATTTTCAGCAATATCAATGATGAGAATTGTATATTGAGATCGTTCAAATGTTACCTGGATCATAAATATATTCATAACTAGACTGCGGATCTTTATGCATTTATTGTTTCTGAAAATTTTCAAGAAGCGTAGAATATAGAATTCGACAGAATTTAGTAAAATTTTTCTTTATTTCAGATATGCAAAGGCTACCACTTCTGGAAATACGATTCTATTTTATTGCACTTTCTTAACATTCATCTACAAAAATTGAAAAAAAGCATAAACATCCGCAATCTATTGATAAGTTTTATTAAATTAGAAAGAATGACTTTTACCAAAAATTAATATTATCTTTTTGATAAGATAACCTAACAATTTTATTTCAGCTATCTCTCTTCTAAAATTGTACTTGAAACATTTCGCAGAACGTTAAAAATGGAAGATAAATTTAAATGTTGTTTTTTAATTAAAACACGTTGCGTATTGATTTCTTCACGATCTCACTTCGTAGAGTTTATTCATTTTATCAAGCAAGGCCTCTCCATATTTTCGATGAAACAGAAATATTGAATGTTCGTAGAGAAAAATAATATACATATTAAAACCGACTTCATACTTCACTCGCACCAAATTTTATTACGAATAAAATGAAATCAGTCTTGTTTGCACAATACATGTTACCATTAACTATCACCAGCCTTGGTAATAAGTAAATATTTAATTAAACTAAATATCGAACATGGATATTTTCATGTAAAATAAAGACAAACACGTTTATAAAGATCCTCACGTTTAAAGAAGCAATCATCATCAGGCATTGAGAAAACTGTTGTACGTTGAATATATGAGTTATTATAATCCTCTTTTATAATTGTCACTCTTCGTTTTATTCAAATTTTCTTAAAATACCCTCAACTACTTTATTGTACAGCGTGTGCCAGTTGTTAAAAACTGTTTTCTCACAATCAAAAAGGATCAAAGCGACTAATCATTTATATGCAATACATTTTTGAAGTGGACCTCAACATTTATTTAAGTGGTATTAACATTTTGTTATTATGATAGTCTTCATCAAGCTGAGTAACATTTACTTGAACGATAGTTACGAAGGGGTAATGAAAAATTAATATTGAGTTTTCAAACCATTTTCATTTCTTTACAAAGACTAACTCTGTAACCTTGCACAATCAAAAAATGGTTCAGTTAATGTCAATTAATTCTTTTTAGAAATCCTCCCCTCCCATTATTGCATACTAAAGGAATATCCTCCTTGGACGATTTAATTAAAAAATGGAAACCAAATTGGATGTCTTCGTTGGATTCTGAGAGAAAAGCTTGCAACACTTTATTTGGCACACCGTGTATATTTGATGAACATACAATCCCATTTATCAAGGTTTTAATATGTCAGTGGCGTAATATTGCCGCTGATATAAATGGATTTTCCTTGGCGAAAGGCAGTGAAGAGGCAGGGACACAAAAGAAGAATGTTGAGAATGACAGGAATTTGAAATTGCCGGGATAAAAAGGTGCTAAACGAAAAGAACGTGTTTAATAATATTTCTTTAAGTGAAAAACGTTGTTAATTAAATTCGTGCGTATAATAAACATTATTTCACAGTTCTTTATGGATTATCTAATTGAACACGCTTGCCTGGGGTGGTATGTGTCCATTGATCCTTAACACAGCCTCGTATTTGACGAATGCCAAATCATTTCTGACCCATAGTAAATAGTATATGTTACAAAACAAATGATGAATAAGAGCGTGAGTTATTTTCTTTGTAATTTCATCATTCCTTTTTGAAAATGCTAAAATATAATAATTCAATTCCTAAGTAAGGGACTGTCGTAAAGATTGGGACACGTTTTGTTTTTAGCTATACAATTTCATAGGATGAGAATTAAGACGATAGACTCGTTTCCAGGATTGACAATACAAAAATGGGGGCTTTCAGTAATCAAAAACGCTAGATAAAAGATCGATCTAGGGCGCTATCATTCTCAAAAGTCCTATTTTTCCGTTCACGAGGCGTAATTTGCAGTATCCGGCAGCATGTAGCTGTGAAAATGGCTACATGCGCGGTTGTATGCTTCCAAATAATGCATATTACGCTGCCGAATACTGCAAATTACGTCTCGTAAACGAAAAAAATTGGACTTTGGAGGATGTTTACGATTATTTTTCCGTTTACGAGGCGTGATTTTCATTATTCGGCAGCAAGTAGCTGTGAAAATAGCTACATGCGCAGGTGTGTGCTTCCAAATAATACAAATTACGCTACCAAGTAATCAAATTACGCTACCGAATAATGCAAATTACGCCTCGTAAACGAAAAAATAGGACTGGATCGATTTTTTATCTAGCGTTTATGACTACTGAAAACCCTCATTTTTGTATTATCGAGAAATGAGAATGCGAATCCCGCACCCTCGCAATCCTGGAAAAAGGAGTCTACTCCCTTAACCTTCGCAAGATAATGTGGGGTCTTAAAGAACCCAGCTTCAGATGTTTGAAAAGAATTTTTATATGAATAAAATTAAATCTGTTTGTTTACTTTTTATCCTGTATTATTCTTTATCCGAAAATTAAAAAGCAGGCTATTTATGAAATTCATTGGTCGGGGTCTAAGGGATCCCACCTTACTGTTGCGAGGGTTAAGTAAAAAAATTGATACCCTTGGAAAGGTATAGTTTCCAGCTGCATGTTTGCTCCAGAAAATATAATAACAGCGTTAACGGATACGTACGTAAACTTTTTGAAGTTGTAGCCAAATAAAGCACACAATAGAAGCCCGCATAACGCGAAAGATTGTATACACGTGAAGTGTTCTTTACAAAACTAGTACAGATTACATTTTTAGAAGTTTAGTGAAACACACGCGAAAAACAAATTCACAAAAGTGCACTTTCTGTACATTTAAACTACATTAAATTTCCAACAAGTTAGATATATTTAAGCAATCAGGGTTGAACAATTTTCAGTCGAAAACGAGAATCAGTCGGAAATACAATAAAACTTTTTAAGAAATAGTTTTGCTTGGCACAGATACACTGAACACGACTTGTTGCTTCTATTGCTCATGAAAAGTTTGTTTATAAACAGATATAAAGTTGACAACCATGATATTGGAGTTTCCAGTGCTTCAGTGTGGAGAAAAGCAGTGTGCCAACTTATACGGTGTCCCAACCTTTACGACAATCCCTTACTCAGTAAGCAATTTGCTCTCCATTGGCTATGAATTTTTATGAGTTTCTGCATTAGGATCGGTATTTTAAGTGCAAAGTTTTCGGGCAGAATTCCATGCCAAATCGAGGGCAAATCCAGGCCGAACGTTGCCCTCCTGAAGAGGGCAGGTCGGTCGCGTTAAGAGCGAACCTAACCTTGCTTTAAGAGCAAATATTGGGCAAAATCGTTATTGTCATTATAATTTATATTTTAAAAAAATTCAAATTCAAATTGAATCTTTAATTTCTTCTGTTACAATTGAGATAACCTGAAGACTTGAAATGGTATCTAAATATTAAATTAAATGGACAAGATCACACGATATTGTGACAGCGTGACGCAAATGAGTCTTGTTCTGAGAAAAGCAAAAGTGTAACTACTATTAAAAATGATATATAATTTATATCAAAAACTTAAGGAGAACAAGGGTGGTTCTATACAGTCTTATAATCACCCAGAGCTCCATTTTGTTTATATTTATATTATGTTCGCAGTTTATACAATTTGGTCCACCACAATTGGCACTTCTCTTTTTAGTCTATCGATCTATCGGTGATACTATTTCCAGGAGTGGGTATTAAAACAAAAGAAAGACATTGCAAGATGGAGTACCTTTTTGGAGTAGAATAAACAACATTTATATTTAATTAATTTCAATTTAATGGAGTAGAATTTACCTCTAAACGTAACATGCGAAAAGACTTCCTAGCCAGTCTAGATAAATATGTATGCTATCATTTTGACCATGTTTATATTCATTTTTATGTTCATACTTTTATCTGGGAAACTCCATTGACGTTAATCTCGCGAAGAGGGCAGGTCGGTCGCGTTAAGAGAGGGCTTAACCTTGCTTTAAAAGCAAACATCGAGCAAAATCGTTATTGTCATTATTTTAAGATATGTAAATATTTAAATGATTAAAGATACATGAAACTTAAAATTAAATAATTTAGAAATTCAAATGAAATTCGGTTTTTCCTCCTACAGCAAGGTTTACTCCGATTTTGCCTGATATTTACTCATACAGCAAGGTTACATTTCCAACCCCGGAGAAAGTGTGGAACTCCCCAAGCTGTTATACCGACCGTATGGTAAAGATGTATACGGAAGCTACCTACGATAAAATGAGGACTACCTTTTTAGGAAACCTGATAAAATAGTAAAAGATTTAAAATTTCAAGAATGTTGTACTGTTGCTCTTAATGTAACATGTTCGTTTAGGGCTGAACTCAATTTTTATGTTATTCCTTTTCCCCACAATCAATGCAAAACATTTTTATTTTGCATAAAGCTCCGCAAGTCTACTAATAAGTTTGGAGGTGTCAGAGAATGGTTCAATTATGCCAGGCTAATGGGTTTCAAGCTTTGCCTCATGTGTTAGGCGTGTATTCCATAAAATTGTTTTATTTCAGTCTCTGATCTCTGATGAATGGAGGTCTTGGCCCGTTCTAATTCTGTCTGAAATTTTTATCTAAATACGTTAAGCGAACTCGAGGGCCGTCGTTATATTCGAAGTGGAAAAGAATATCGGTCTTGCTCAGCACGTTCATTAGTATTCTGAGCGATACATTCCTAGTGGTGGACTGTGAGGCGTGTAAAATGGGTCCCCCAATCATAATTTCATTCCAGATGCGAATACCGAGTGTGTTCTTAAAAGCACAACACGATAAAAGGAAGTACCACCTTGGAATTTTAAGCATCAAAATACGCGACCTTTTCTGTCCGTTCCCTTAATTGCATACAGCTTCAGTAAATCACCGTTCGCGAAGGGACGGTCCCTTCGTAAAAGTACAATGTGGATTATGGCGAAATTCGCACAGTAAATGAAATTCCAGAAAATTTCTTCTTCGCCTACGAACACAGTTAGAACTAGGTGTTTAATGAAACTGTTAACTTTATAAACAAATGGTACCCATCGATCTTTTACCTTTCAAAGCATTTCTTTTCTGTTCTAAGTTAATTTTGACCGTTAATCGTTTAACACTGTCGTAGGAGTTAATTCTAATGGCTATTTTATGTTCTATTAATAGAAAATTCTTGATGACCATATAGTTTCAACCCTCATACGTTTCTCAGGGTGAAAATTCACCCATCTACTATTTTTACATACTATAAAATGATTGGTTCCTCTTTATGTGTGATGTGAGACGTATTTCTCTAAAATGTGACGTGATAAATGAAGCATAGTTTATTAGTTTAAAGTGTTAAGCAAAAATGGGCGAGAAAGTACCATAGAATCTTTTATGCAACTATTTCTGAGGAGCGTAAGAGGGTTAAATAAATATTGAAGGGCCAATACAAAAGTTAGAAATACTGTTTTAATTTGCACCATTTAAAAGAATGCGCATTGTAATTTTTATAGAATTTTATTAAATCAAATGATTATCGTTTATAACTTTGAATGTACTATTTATCTCACTACATTCCAAGATAATCTACTTGCCACAACTTTCACTGTTCTAAACAGAGTCAACGTTCTCGTGTGTCAAGAACTGTTTTCCATCTTTCAGAAAAGAAAAGTTTCCCATTGCCATGAAAATGTATGAAAAGTTTCAATTGACATACTGTATTTTATAACAGTTTTCTCAGAACAAGAGAGATATAAAGAATAACCATAAAATTGCACTTATTTCATAACTATTAGAAGTTTGAACAGTTTCATTCGACTTGTAGTAATTATTGTGGTTCGAAGAACGCAAATATTATTTTTGAAGTTACTTTTTTATAAATTACGTTTAACAATGCGATAAACATTTAAAATAATATTACTGAAAACGGAAAACGTCCATTAGCAACAATTTTCACGTTTTAGTAAAGAATAATGAGCCCATTCTAATAGTATTACAGAAATGAAAATGCAAGTAGGTGGAACAAGACCAAAGAACGCAGCAGAGTTAAAAGTAATTGTTAGACTACAGATTTAAGGCATTTATGACAAAAATGAATAGTTAAGAGTATTAATATATTATTTTCACATTGACAGACACACACCTGTGAAAATTTACAACAATATTTTAGTTATAGGTATGAAATAACTAATAAAACCTATTACAACATGTTCATATCACTAGGTTTACGGAAGCCGTCACAATGATGGGTTCTAATATTCTTAATTTGCGATTACTAAGATTGTAAAGATGCTTCCTTGAGGAATTATTTACCAAATTTATTTCTTTGGGTATATATTGTTGGAAAAATGGCCAAAAATTTGGATAGACACATTCGTGTCATGTTTATAACATGATAACGTGTTTGTAAGCCTAGTGTTAAATGTTATTTGATCGGTAAGGATAAAACAATCAGTGACATCGATATTAAATAATCAAAATAGACCAAACAATAAGGATAATATTTACTTACATTGTACGTAAGTAAGCGTTTGTTAAAAACACACGCTACTCTACCGCGGACGCTAAAAAAATGGACGACAGAGTGTCTTTACCTATTTTTATAACAGAAACAACTGAAAACAAATCGCGCGTTCTTCTCCTATTTTATAAATACTGATCGGAATAACTTACCCCGTATGTTTTAACAAATTTTAATCAAAATTTGCTAGAAGCAGGTTCGGCTGACTGTATGTAATAAATTATTATTAATAATAATACAAACCGTCGGGTAAACTTTACCTTACCGGACTCAAAATGTATGCCTTTCTCCTATAAATTATGATGTATTTGGTATGTAATTCAGTAGATTTATACCCTGGGCGGCTGCAGTCGAAGTTTCGATCCAGAAGGATGAATGGTTGAGGAGTTATGCTTAAAGTTGTCTTTATTCAGTGTTTTTGGCAGGTTAGAACCGCTAGATGGCAGCACGAGCAGACAGTAAAATCGCTACCTAGAGAAAATATCTCAGAAAATGTTTGAGAAGAAATATCGTGGAAAATATTTACAAAAACCTAGCCGAGACCAGTTAAAACGCTACATCGTGGCTATGTTTTCCAAAATTCAAACAAAAATCGCAATACTCGCTCTATATTCAATATTATCAGCATTAACGCGTGCCCGTGCTGCCAACTAGCGGTTCTGCCCGGTAAGCGGCGCTCGATCGTCACTACAAACCAATATGGCGGCGTCCTTACCTGTCAAAAACACTGAATAATGAACAACTTTAAGCAAGCATAAGTCCTGAACCACTGATCCTACAGGATCGAAACTTCGACTGCAGCCGCCCGGGGTACAAATCTACTGGATTACATACCAAATGCATCATAATTTATAGGAGAAATACACAAATTTTGAGTCCGTTAAAGTAAAGAGCAGCCTAAATTATTACTAACAATAATACAAACCGTCTCGCCTACTGGAGTATTTCACGAGACGCCGTAGGGTACCAGGATAGTGTTTGTGTACTCGGGTACCTGGGTAATGTTTGTTTACCCGGGTGTCTCATACTCTAGCACACGCTCTAGCCTGAATACAGATATCAGTGGCGACGCGAGAGTCGGTAGAAACTTATAAAATTCGCGGTCGGTCGTCGAAGCGCGAAAAGCACAAGGAACGCTCGGTATGGTAAGACTCACCCAGTGTCCCCGATGTAATCCAGCATCCGTATCTTCAGCATTTCCAGGGGGATCGCGTGGAACGTCACATACACGACAACTCTAAAGAGAACCGACGGTCGGTGGCTCCTGGGAACCGCGGAATCTTTGAGCTCGTGTAACGAGTAGCATGGAACGAGGAAGGTGGCCGATATCGAAGAACGTAGGTATATAGACTCTAATGCGAGGAATCAAACGGTATCACGTCCCCGAAGCCTCGAATCGAAAACGCTTGTACGTGACTCAGCCTCGTTGGACGTGTGCGGTGTGCAGTGTGTGCGGTGTGTATGGCATACGCTGTATGCACTCGTCGGATGTTTCAATCGCGTTATCGTCCACACTCGAATCCGTCGCGGTCTCCCGTGCCGCCGCGGCCGTGCCCCGTGTATCTTCTTCACCTTTTTCTTGGATTCCTTCGCACACGCTTCCTTCGAATCGCCGACGAACCACGTGCCAGCAAATTATTTATCCCAGCTCCGGCCTCGGCAGCCTGTGCGCCTCGTTCCCGCGCGTACACAGTCGTTTTACAGTCGCTTACAGTCGCGCACACACACAGCACCGCACTCCTCGAGCCGATCTTTGCACTCAATCTCACTCGCGATCCTCGCGTCCAATGATTAATCTCGAAATTCGAGCTTGGACACGGTGTATGCGGAACCAGGGTCCTGCGAGCGATACTCAATTATCCAACGTGTCACATTTAGCCAGCGTAACACTGTTCCCCATATTTGTACCGCGGAGAAACACGGGCGACCTCGTTACAGCGGCGACTTCGGCGAGCATTTATTCGGTGCCCTGTCGGACGACGGAGAAAGAACACAATGATTTTTCAAATGCGGTAGAACCTCGCTCGTTGCACGCACCGCGACCGAAACGCCTGGAGAAATCGAGGTTCTGCAACGTAATCACGTTCAGATGTAAGAACCTTACTTAGAGCTCTGAGTAAGATTAACCCTCTGCACTCGGTGCTATTTTAACTTGAGAATTAAACATTCCTTTCGACCTAGAATAATTCCATTCTATATTCATTGTTTTCTTTGTATGAATATGAAGTTGATATAATTCTAGTTATAATATTAGTAATTGATTAGCAGACTGCGGATTTTATGCGTTTATGACAAAAATGGGTAGCTGCAATTTAAAACTGTGGACAGATTGAATTTACGAACATCAATGTATTAGTTGCAGCTTATAAACATTATTAAAGAATGAAAGAAATTATTACTTGGCCCCTGTTTGTTGCAGTTGATGCAAACAATCTATATTTTGTATAAATTTCCAATCTATTTGATTTTTATAGCTATACGATTGGCAATGCTTAGGACCATTCACAGCTCTAATTAATAATTTTAAAAGATGATATCTCATGTAGACACGTTAGTCTTTTAGTTAGTTTAATTGCCACAAATTGAGTACTTAAATGACAATTTGGATGTTCTCAGTCAAAAATGACTCCGGCACAGCACTCGGAGGGTTAATAACATAAACAATATTTTGAATAATGGTACAGCAATTTTTGGTGGTGACTCTGACAATGTGTCACCACTCGAGTGCCAAGGGTTAAAGAAAAAGAGGTAACCAATCATAGTGATTCGTAGTGTAGATCTTCCTTTTTTCGAACCATCACAATCCCCACCACGAGTTCTACGACCTTGAACACCTCGTGGTAAGAGTTGCTAATTGTGAGTAACAGGCAACGGACGAGAAATCCGCTAACCACGATAAACGTGGTTGCAACTAACGAGATTCTACTGCACTTTACTTTTCCTTAGATCGCGTCCTGTTGAATTTTTATGAAAGGATTGCTACCCTTAGGAGTTGTATCGGTTTAAAAAACGATTGATTTGTAACGTACTGGTTAATAATCTCGGTTCATAAGGTGAGTATGCACTCGATGAAATATTGGTCGAATATTATACAGGGTGAGACAAGTGATGCGTTCTAACCTGGTTTCTCCAAAACCACACAAGATGGCGCCGTATAGAGACTAAAATAGTTTCAATTAAAGAATTTTCTGAAGTATTTAAATTGTTACTTGTGAAGATTACCCATAAGCGGACATCTCTAACAGACGGACATCGCTATAACACTCATTGCAATGAAATCATTTCGAACATAACATGGGTCGGAAAGATTTAGAATAAAAACTACGTTATCGAAGACAATAAGTTCTACAAATGAAATTAACTTTAAAATTGTTTTAAATTTTGCGGAACGATACAATGTCAAAAATTATTCATTCGAGATGAAATAGCTGCAACGCTTTTCAAATTTCGATTTTCTCAAAATCGACTTCGACAAGCACTTGTTTCGTCAAACTTAACGTAAAATTAAAACGATAAAATTACGCTGATTTTTTAATGAAACATAAGTTTATACATACACGATACGTTTTAATTGTGCTTACTTTGCTACAGTTCAAAGGTATGCAACCCGTTTTGTTATCAGAAAACTTGATGGTAAACAGTGCTATGTAGAGTGAGATGCTTTTGAACAAGTTAAAGCTGGCAATTGAAATCAAACGCTAAGGGCTTCTGTTAAAAGGCGTTATGAATGCACGCCTCTACAGAATCTTGAAATGGCGTTGGGTCATTTTCCATACAGCCGTAACCTTTCTCGACAGATTATCACCTCTTGATCCACTCAAAGGAGTATTCAACACCGTCGATTCAACACAGACCAAGAACTGAGCAAACATTTTTTTCAGAAGGTATACAAGAGCTGATACAACCACAAAATGTGCTGAGAAGTAACGTGGTTGTGTTGAAAAATTATAGTACGACAATTAGTTCATTGTTGTGGTAATAAACTGCGAGCAACTAACAATAAGTGTAATAAACTACATTGCGGGTAACTATTAAGTCGCTCCTTGACACTAGGTCTATCGAACACTAACAGTTTTACATTGCTTTATAAAAATAACAAGACTGTGTCCACCCTTATTCATTTTTTCTTTAATATGTAATCTAAATAAGGTGGAGTGGGGTAAGTTCGTAAACGGGACAAGTGTATAAATTGGTTATTTTAATTATAACATGAGCGAAATTTCTCTAGCTTGTATTTATTAATGTACCATAAGTTAATATGAACTATTCGACACAGATGTCGCCCAAAAATAAAGGTGTTTTCCTAATTTAATGCAATAATATGCAATAAAGCATTTTATAGTAGACTTGTTAATAATTCTGCTCTTACACCGTTGCACATGAAACAAGGTTTGAATGCATTTTTAACTCTTATGGCGCTCTTGCCTCATTTTCGGGGGAAAGTGCAGAGTAGTACATTAAATTAAATTACATTATCATAAATTAAATTTTGTACAATATCCTATCAAAATGAAAA
Source organism: Lasioglossum figueresi (assembly GCA_028455805.1). Classification (NCBI taxonomy): domain Eukaryota; kingdom Metazoa; phylum Arthropoda; class Insecta; order Hymenoptera; family Halictidae; genus Lasioglossum; species Lasioglossum figueresi. The sequence goes on along the minus strand of CM052190.1, from coordinate 14,723,742 downwards.
TTTTCAAGAAAAATTAGAAGTCCACGTAATATTAATTCACCAGTAATAACTGTGCAAAGCGTTTGTAAACCTAACCTTGTAAATTGTAATTTTTGGAAAATCCTTTTTGCATATCATTTCGTAAACCAATGCTTCTAATTGATTACAAAGAATCAGGTCGTTTGGTACAATTATAAAAAAGTTATTCTATTTTAAAAGGTATACGAACACTTTGTACACCCGCTGTAAGTTAAAAATCTAACTTTACAAAAACCAGTCTGCACTTACTCCACTTCACCTTAATTGTTCTAATCTCAAAAGATTGAATTAATGAGAGACGGTAGTAAATAATACATCTAACAAATACAAATCTAGACTAGACAATTATCTTAACGAATTAGTTAAAGACCTGCTCAACCAACTAACCTAACCAGAAGATTACACAGGAAACACTCCACGGACATCTGTCTCCGAGAATAGAACGTTATACAGTAGAACCTTGATAACTCAAAAATTTTCTACATCCCCTTTCGCTTAACTGTAAAAACCCTTATGACTCGAAATAAATTATTTATTGCACGTTGAATGATATGTTTCATCTCTAGAACTCGAATTCAGAAGAACTCCGACCTCTACAAGTCGAAGTTTACTTCTACGTGCTAGTCAATCGATTCAAGAGGATCAACGGGTTTGCGATCGTCAATTGTTTATTTCTGTATGCAGTGCACGCGTCTTGATCGCAAGAGCAGTTGGCTATGGAACATTGTACGAATAAGTGTAAACACAGTTCTGTCGTTCCCCATTCTTTTCTCCGAATATTGTTATATTCATATACAATATATAATTTATATAAAGTTAGGATCAGAATAACTTCTATACGAATGGACCAAACAATTTCAATTTCTCTGTAAGGCTAGAAGAATTAGTTTAGTAAACGATGTCTAAAAAATATGTTGAAAAAATGCATTTGGTCGAAATTGGGAAACACAATAGTAAAAATTAATTTTTACAACTTTTTTAGTTGGGCCAATAACGAAATCTTAAGAGATGTCTTTTGTCAACTTGTACAAATTATATACGCTCCGCAAATTTCATTGAAATTGGTTAATTGGTTTACGAGTTATAAAGGATCAAAAGTGGCAAAATGGCCGAAAATCATGAAAAATTGCAATTTTTACCACTTTCGATCTTTATAACTCGTAAACTAATTAACCAATTTCAATGAAATTATATAATTTATACGAGTTGACAAAACACATGTTTTAAATTTTCGTTAGTGACCCAACTAAAAAAGTTGTAAAAATCAATTTTTACTATTGTGTTTCCCAATTTCGACCAAATGCATTTTTTCAACATATTTTGTAGACATTATTTACTACACTAATTCTTCTAGCCTTACAGAGAAATTGATGTCGTTTGGTCCATTCATTAAAAAGTTATTCTGATTTAAAGTGTGTGTGATTAGTTATGCTCCTAACATTCTCTTATTTTAATTAAAAAATATCTTTTCTTTTATTTGCCTAGTTTTATTCTACTAATTCTGATCCATATTCTTATCGAACATTATAGCGCTTTGTAATATACTTTTACACATTATAATGTCTATGATTAATCAAGAACTTAGTTTAAAGCACAACAAATAAATAATGTGCCGATTCAAGCTGTAGTCTGTATCACATAAAATATTATGATAGACTTTAATTTCATTCAATGTGGCATGTCCTTCAAATGACCTTCACCTCCGAAGATGAAGGTGAAACTGAAATTTCGTCTGTAAATCTGTAGAAAGTATCTTTTGTAGCGCAAAGATACAGTAAACAAAGTGACACTTAAGTGAAACACCCTGTATAATCTATTTTATACACGCAAAACTTTCTTCAGTCTCGGTATCACACTTGCCTTAGGATGGTGACATCCTTACGTAAAAACGGCACGGCTAAAAGATGAAGACCGTCCTTCATCGAAAAGAGAACAAGGATTCTTGAAAGGAAAAGCGAGGATCCCGTTGAATGTGTTGTCTACGGCATTTGTTCTGCGAATCCGTAAAAGGATGGATTAGGTGCTTAGAATGTCACGATTATCCTCGTACACATGGGCCGGAGCACGATAAAGACATTGCTCGTGCTGCGACATCTGTTAAATAGTTGCATCGAACAATAGACATGATCGTCATCCTTCTATCTACAGTTATTAATTTGTGATTTCTCTGTTTAATTTGTTCGAAACATATTAGCAAGAAGCAACAGAAACCACAGAGTCCACAACTAAAGAAACAGAGTCCACAACTAAATCTTTCCGAAAAATTTAGCCTAGATATACACGCATCAATCTTCACAGCAGAGTGCCGCGCCATTAGCCGAGCACTGGATATTGCCAATTTATATAATGATACAAACTTTCTCATCTTTACCGACTCGCAAAGTGCAATTAAGGACTGCGTCTCCTAGACAGACGACACTCGCGCGTGACTGCACACAGTCGTCACAGTACACTCACACACCGCTAGACCACGTATACGTACGCGAGGATTGCAAGGGTACGGGATTTCACTCCTGATTTCTCAATAATGCAAAGACGGGGTTTCTTAGTAGTCAAAATCGCTAGATGAAAGATCAATCTAGGGGGGCTATTTGCCTCAAAAGTCCTACTTTTACGTTTACGACGCGTAATTCTCATTATTCGGCAGCATGTCGCGTAGCCGCGAGTAGCAATGGACAGGCGACGGTGCTGCCGCCTATCGTGGCTGTCGATATGATTTTTGTTAATAGATGTCGTGCCAATCGCTATAATTTAAACGTTTCATTGGCAAGGGTTAACTTTATAGCTAACAGTGCTTGCCAACGCGGAGCAGAAGTCCAAGACTTAAAATCATGTTACATGGCAATGCACAGACTATGAAAACGAACGTAATACATTAGAAACAAAGCTTCTCAAAGGCAAGTACTGTTTCCCTCTTTGTGTTAGTTCCTTCTTATGTAAACCTGATATATGTAGTATCCAAAAAAGAATGAGAACTTTATTATAATCGTTTCGTTTATCGTTTCGTCTTGCGTCTTTACAGCTGTCGAACCGTGTTCCGTCTCCCTGTGTCGTCGTTGTGACAACGCATCAACACACGGCGGGCCGTTCAATGTTTTAAATAGCTGGTTTGACATAGAATATGTGGTTTGACATAGAATATTCCTACATATAGAAGGTCTGAAAATAACTTATAATTTTCTCAATGTTCCGTAAAAATTTAGAAACAATGTAACACTAATTTAATGTAAACCAAATTTAATAACACTTGGTTTAAAGCAATAATAAATAAATAAATTAGCAAGAAGTATAACGTTTTCACAGTATTTCAGCTCCACTAGCTGTGACAACTTTTTCAAGAATGCACACGAAACCGAATCTGTTTGGCACAATTACCTGTCAGCGTTTATTTAATATGTATTTATATTATATTTAATATTAATGATTGTATGCAATTTTGACGAAAATGAGTAGGTGTAATTTCAAACAGTAAAAATATTGGAAGAATTTAAAAATATCGATATGTTAGTTTCAATCTATTAAACATATTAAGATAGAAAATAAATTTCTATTTCACTCCAGTTCATTGTAATCCAGGTAGAAAATGTTTATTTTGCATAAAGATCCGCTATCTATTTATTGGGTTGACAAGAAAGTAATTTCGGTATTTTATGGTGAAATAGAGCCCAATTTTTTTATTCAAGCAATGAGCTTTAATGAATAAGATACTTTCCTTTTTGTTCAATGATCTTTTTCAAAAAAGCATAAATAAGAAAATATTTTATTGATTAAAGTTCATCGCTTGAATAAAGAAATTCTGTTTTATTTCACCTTAAAATACCGAAATTACTTTCTCGCCAACTCAATATGATTCATAGCTGAGAATTTCTTAAATAATTTGTCAATGGCAATTTCGGTTGTGGTCGAACAAGCCACTTTCAGAAGTGTTAGCTAACTACTTCTTTTGATGTTATTATTAACACTAAACCTACCGAGCCTTAAAGGTAACTGGTACATGTTCCGTTATAAAAATGACAAGATTGATTTTATTTAGTCTTCGTTTCTTAATCGTTTCTTATGAAATCAGTTTTATTAATTGTAAAATAAAAAACCTGGAACCGGTCATTTTAATCGGTGTTGGTAAGTTTAGTGTTAAAACATGATTTTTAAGCTCTTTTTTCATACAGGCTGGGTATCAACATATCACTTCGATTTACATGATTATTATTATTCCTAGCGGAAAATGATTTACGTAGAGTTGAATGGTACCAAGGGACACATAGTTTTTATGTAAGTGGACGCGTAGACGACATATGAAGGTCGTTAACTTTTCTTAAATATAAAAAACATATTTTTTATTGCATCACTTGATATTCTTTACAAGAAAGTATTAACCTACTTATATGTGAAAAAATCATTTATTGAAGAGATACGAGAGATTCAATGTGACAATCGTTTACAAAAAAGTTAATGACCTTCATATGTCATCTACGCGTTCACCTGCAAGAGAACTATTAACGTCAGAATTGATACCACTTAATGATAGTCTAAGAATAATAATAGCCGTGTAAATCCCACCCCGTACAACATAATCATTGAGAATCCTAGTATCATAATAGGCTTCCAGTCAACACGGTTTTAACATAAGAAACCTGCTAGGGAAAAGAGGGATATCGACAGTTATAAAATAAGAATGTTATGGAAACATAACTGAAGCGGCGAAGAGGGTTCTAGATCATCTTTAAAATAAATATGAATAGAATAATGGATCCATAAATGAAATTTGATGTATACACGTACTTCATGAAATATTCATTCTACTAATAGTATCTCTTTATACTTTTAAACTCTGGAAGATAAGATTAACCGTTTGGTTACTGCATGTTACTATAGCGGTTTCCCGTTAAGTGATCTTTAAAGGTGAAACGCGAATACAGTAGCTCTCTTTTGAAAATTATTTCTATAACTAGATTGTGGATATAATATTTATAAAATTTCCAGTGTTTAAATAGGAAATTTGAAAAATCGATATTCGTTAGAATGGATACAAAATTTAGGATAGCACAAAACTGCTACAGAATTATGTTACAATTATTATTTCATTGTCTTTTCCCTAGTCAAATATGCATAAATATTCATTAAATATACAATAATGTATTGAATATATTATAGTACTAAAGTACGCTTGTCACCTTAGCAAATAATATTTCGTTTATTTGATTATGAAATTATATTTTCATAATACCTACGGTACGATCACATATATCATCAGTTACATACATTAATAAATTATGGAATGAGAACGCCGCGATCTCACGAAATTTAATTTTCATAAATATAGATCGATTGAAGCTAATTTGAATTGAATTAAATTCAGTTTGCACGTTCCGGGGAATGTGAACCTTATTGTTTTCTAGCATCATAAATATCTTTCCATTCAGTTTTATCTTGTAACGTTCGCTTCGTTTAGAGATAATAACCGTCTGAATTAATTGTGACGGTTTCATTATAAACTGTTTCAATTTTTCTCGAGTGTTTAAACTTGTCCTACCTCCTTTTCGATTTCAATGACCTTGAAATACGTTGCCAAGGTAAATTTTCTATGAAATTAATTTTCTTAATTCAAAATTTTTTTCTTCAAAAAAGCTTCCTCACCCTTTTGATTAAAATGGCGGAGGTCGCTGTAATGGAACTAACAGATTTTTGCAAATCGCTAAAATATTAAAGCTGACCGCCAAAGACATTCAAGAGAACTGTTTAAAATGGTGACCTTGATATTTCAAAATGATTGAAACCTGAGGGAGGGACCCTAATCGACAAGTTCACCAAAATCATAACCAAAATCAGTAACATAAACTAGCACAATTTGTTTGTCAGCATCTGACCCTTCGGATTTTTAACACACTCTATTCTACTCGTGCATGTAAACTGCACGTAACTATATACCTGCATGTAGTTGTTTCAGAATAACTTTATGTAACGAAGTAATCGGTTCGCGCGTGTAACACGACTTCGATAGCAAAACGACGCGACGCGCTACGGTAATAATAGGTAAAGTAGTACAAATGGTCAGACCTACATTCTACTTTATAACTTTTTTATGACTCCCCTCTTGGTCACATTTTCTGTTCAACGTTAGTATGTCTCTTGTTTCTTGTCTCTACTTACATGAGTGTGCGAGGGAAACGATAACTTACCATTTAAATGTAATGCAAAGTGATAGAAATCTTGTGCTCAAGAAAGTAGGGTAATTTCGGGGGAGATGCGCCATTGGGAGAGATGCACCAGTTTTGATCGTGGCAATACTTGAGGATTTTTAACTGTTTTTCGCGTGTAATTTACGTCGTATTAACCTAACCTACGCAAATAACCTCGTTTCGAAGAACACGTATATCGCATCATTTACGTGTAACGGAAGCATAAAAACTTCTTACTGCTCGGAACTCCTGACGAAATATTTTTGTAAGTGGTAAATACAAATGTTATTACGTTCTTATTGTATGGTTTTAACTAAGGCGGAGTGGGGTAACTGCGTAAACGGGACAAGTGCGTTAACTGGTTATTTTGATTATAATATGAACGAAATTTCTCTAGCTTGTATTTATTAATGTAGTTTAAGTTAGTATGAACTATTCGACATAGATGTCGCTCAAGAATAAAGGTGTTTTCCTCGCTTAAATCAACCAATGCCAAACAGTCACGTGAGAGGTACACGTACAACTTTGAGGTTACCCTGAACGTGAAATAGTTTACAAGTAATTCATATATTCTGTGTTGTTATTTTAGGTAAGTACAACAAATATTGATGTAGCTTTACAAAAAATAAACCGTTTTTACTAAAATATACTAGAATATGTCAGAAAATGTAAAGTATAAAAGAATATTTAATAACATTAAGGTTAAGAAAAATTTAAGAGGTTCAAGGACTTAACAGAGAACTTATGTATACTAATTTCAAGCTACTCATTAAGTTGTATTGTATTAACATATTAATATATTGTTTACTGTATCCAAATCGTTTATTTATTGTATGTGCTATATAAACCTTATTTGGTATAATGCAATAAATATATAAAAATAAAAGTAAAGGTTGAAGAACATTTTAACTTTTCAATAGTTATCGTTGAGGTTGTTGCATTAGCAGTCAAAGTGTTAATAGTTTCAGGGAATGAAGAATAAAATAGACTTTGCAAATAGAGCTCTGCAGTTTGATGATAACAATAGAGAGAAAAAGAGAAACGGTTGGAACATGCGATGGCAGATTGGAATAAACCGATAGACGCCGGGCTGTTTTACATAAAATTATTACAAAAAGAGCCGAGTACACAAGTACGTTTTTGACCTGCTTTATGTAACTCGCTTTAGGAGGCAAGATAAAGCCGCGCATAAGGGAACGTTTCATCCGTATTATCGGAAACGGGAGGCGGCTTCGCCGAGCATAGTCATTTAAAGGAAGAGAAATCTTTACTGGCACGAGATCCAAGGAAGATTTCTATTGCAACATTTACATTTAACGAATGATCCACTTAAAGAAGTCGATCGACCGGCCGTGATTTATGCGGGAGAATGTTGCTAGGGGAGCACGGAGAATGGAAGACATTTCAATTACGTTATCGGCAAGCAGAAGCGAAGTCTGCGACCAGTGCAGTCACCTGACTGGGGCCCAACTTCTTGACCATTGAACATTTTCCAGTGTTTATCTCGGAACGGAATGATCCGCTCGAACGCGCCCGACGACAACACCAATTTTACGATTTACCTGCATCGAAACCTTCAGCCGCGCTGCGCTATTCGGAATGCACGAGCGTCATCTTTCCAACGATTCAACTACCTTATCGGTGTTTCAGGGTAACTGGGCTGACTTTAAATTTCCGCCAGACGTCCTCGCGACACTTGCGAATATCAATTACGCTTCACTATACTGGGTGTCCCGTCGAAATTCAGTCAGTTTAAAACACTCGGGTCAATTTATTTCGGCCCTTAGTCACTGTACCCGGCTTCGGATAACATGTCTTGTTCCAAGATTATGACGGACGTGGTTTGTATGTACTTACTAATGTACTTACTCATTTCTGAATACATAATTACAATTAATAACAAAGGCAAAAAATTGGCAGATACAATTGCTAATTACAATAAGAGTTGGAAAAAAGCACATAGCAGCTATTACACAATACTATGACGTTGTCCAGTCACCGTCATCGTGTTTAATTGGTTCACTTGTTTCAGATGCACTTTCGATTCATTGTACGATGCACTCCGGGCGGAGATGTACAGTGAGAGTCAGAAATGAGTATACACCTCATTCGTATGAGATTCTACAATATATTTACAGCATATTTCGCAAAAACCAATGTTGTAATGTTGTAGTACATGGTATTTCTAGTCTCGCCATCGTATATAAACACACATCTTAGGGAAGTACGTTTCCAACATCTTGTAAGCAAATGCCTATCTGAAGTAGGTTTCATGCGAACGCGTCAAAAGCGAATATACGCAGCAAAAGTTGTTAGTCTGTTATGAAAGATAGTCCAGTAAAGTGGCTTTCTAGAAGCAGTAATTTCTGAATGAGCGTAAATTCGTGTAAATTTTCATGAGTGTTGATTACTTTGAAATTTTTAGTTAAAAACGTACAGAAACTTCAGAAGACATGAGGAAACTTATTGTTAAATTAAGAAACAAAGGAAAATCATTTCGAGAAATAGGGAAAATAGTAAATCGTTGTCATGGAACTGTAAAAAAATCATAGACAAGTATAAAGATAGAAAAAGTGTAACAAATTTTCCCCGTTTCGGTCGTCCGAGAAAGTCAAATGAAATAGATAACCGATTAATTACACGAATAGTGAAAAAAGATCCCCCAGTACGAGTGCAGTTTCATTAGCTCAAGAAATATCTGAAATACAACAAAAATTTATAAGTGCGAGGTATGCATGGCCGTGTTCCACGCAAGAAACCAGCGATAAGTGCAAAGAATCGTGTTTTGCGATTGCAATTCGCAGAAAAATTCATAAACAAACCACTCGAATTTTGGAACACCGTATTATTCGCTGATGAAAGTAAATTTGAAATTTTGGAGAGAGAAAGGCAACCAAAAATTATGAGGAAAAAAAATCTTGTTAGTATCGTCAAGCACGGCGGTGGTAATATTATGGTTTGGGGTAGCATGGCAGCCTCTGGAGTCGGGGATTTAGCTTTTATTAACAGTACGATGGATAGATTCCAATATCTACATATTTTAAGAACAAAAGCTGCAAGTGTTAGAAGAGTGCAGTTGCCAGATTCGTGGATCTTTCAGGAAGATTGTTAAGGATTGGCTGCAACAAAATGCTCCAAATCAACTGAATTCTCCACCGCAATCCCCAGATCTTAATGTAATAGAGAATTTGCGGAAAATATTAGATTTGAACTTACGCAAAATAAAAATTACGAACAAGGAAAACTTTAAAATCGAACTACTAAAAGTATGGAATGATATTTCTGTTACAACAACGCGTAAGTTGGTTGAATCCATGCCAAGACGACTAGCTGCCGTAATTAAAGCTAAAGGTGGACCAACAAAGTATTATAATATATGTACGTAATTTTATTAATAAATGAAGATAAATCATTCTGAAATAGTTGTGTATACTCACTTTTATTCATATTTTTACAGATCCTCAACTATTTTATGTTGTATCTCAAATATTATTTATTAGTATTATTTATTACCATCAATCTACACTTTATGTTTTCCAAATAACTTTTCCATTAATGTAACATATATCTAATAATTGTTAAATAAATACCGCGTTCTCGAGGTATGTACATATAAGTGTATGCTTCACGACTCTCTAAAAGTTTTCTACGAGATTCATCGCCAGATCGGACAACTATGAAGGTCTAATGCAGTGTTGGGCAAAATTTACCTCAATCAGTGCCGCCAGATTAACCTCTTGCCGTATCATTTTCTTTACAGTTACAGTGATTAGAGCGTCTTTACGACTACCTCTATTTTAATGCTTAAATATTGAGCACAAACGAATCAAATTTTATTTCATGACGAGTCTGACTCGCCATAATCATTCTTCCTGCACCAGCGGAAGTGACTTCGATATTTTGGGTTATCGCCTTTCTGTAGATCATAATTCAGCTTACACGTACACGCTTAATATTTTCTTAAATTGTTATTATGATTAGTTTGAAAATTATGCCCCTAACGACTGTACAAGACAGGCAACATAAACTTTGAACGACGCGTTTAACATTATACTTATACAAGAGTGTACAAGACAGCCTTTCACCCGGATGAAACGGAAAAATTTTGAAGAGTCGAATAATATCGATATTTTTTCGAACTGAATCGTAGTCAAAATTTTATAAGCTTCCAATATTCAAAAGGAATCAACGTTCGGAAGTATGAACGTTGTATAGACGACATGTTTCAAAGTAATCTTGTGCACATCGAAGAGGATCTTTTCTCCAAAAGAGGAAAGAACAAAGCATACTTTCCTATGGTTCTTTTTGGGCAAACTGCTGTTATTCTTCACCGACTGCAAATACTACGTGATAATACACACTTTGGGGGTACTTTTCCGAATAGGGGATTTGTCGGTGTTTACGGGAATTTTATTGTCGACGTTTATAGTCCAAATAATCGTACATTTAAAGTAAAGAGACAGATGGAAGAGATAGGATTTAACACGGAAATTACTGACCGATAAAAGCGATTAGTTACGTCCCCAATAGTTGGAACAGCTGTAGTCGAGGTTATACATATAGGTTCTGCATATAGGGTGTTACCAAAATCATGGTACAATTACGAAGGGGTTGATTTCTATACAACAAAATAAAACACAATCATACCATAACTTCTATATGATGTTTGATCTTTGAAGTAACCATGCTTAGAAAGAGTATAGCTCAAAAAGTCTATAAAAATACTTTTGAAACAGATTGAACAAACGACTACAACTAAGAAAAAAATATTGTACCAAGTTTCAACGTAACATCTTGACAAAAAAAAATCATTTCCACAGAATAGTTCACCAGAATAAATGAAATTATTTGAAACCTTTTTCTGATGTTAATAGTGTCAACCTACTTACGTTTGAAAGATTGAAAATCATTGATTTGGGAGAAATGTACAGAAAAGTCCACTTACAAAAAATTAAATTATTTTGGAAATCATTCTGTATACTTATTCTGAATGTATACTACCTTCTGTATACTACCTATCTCTAATTGAAAATAACGGTATAACCTCATTACTAGACGCTAGTTTACGCAATTTACAATTTTTGTAGACGAATTTTAAGAAACTCAAAGAAAGAAGGAATTTTAGATCTGAAATAAATTAAAATCGTACTAAGTTATGTCGTATTTTATATCCTAGCTCTTTTTTTTAATTTTCTAAAGCTATAGTTGCATTAAGAGTTCAAATGATATCTTATCTATAACATTATCAATTCTACTTCCAATTTTCCATATGTCTCAGAAGTGAAATATGATCATTTATTGCATCGTCACGAATGAATATAATATTTACGTAGCTTATTTCAACCGAGACACCCTGTATAAGCACAGACTATTCAAATCGATCCACACGAACGTCTTCGGAGCTTTAGGCGATACTGGAAAATGTTTCGGAGGGAAGATAAATGGCGTCGAAGGAAACATCACTTTGTAGGCTGGAATGATCGAGATAAAACATTCGCGTCGCGAGGTGTTCATAAAATAAAAAAGTTTCGCAATGCTGGGACCAAAGATGCTTCGAATCCAAATTGTAAGAAGAGTTTTACTTATTCGAATGTCTTTTGTGCAGTAAACACAGACGAGCCTTGAGTGACACGATACCCGAATTGCTGGGAGTTTCGAATAACACAGCAAGAAAACTCGTGACTACTCTCGAATAATCCGGTAATTGAATTGCAGCGAGTTTGCATATTTTAAATTTTCAGAAACATCAAACAGTAAAGAAGTCTCACTGTCCGAAGCCAATCTTCAAAATGTTTCACGCGATGAGATAACCAAAGATTGCCAATTTGAAGAAGAGATCGAATGTTTCGAGGACAATGGTGACGTCAGACATTTTCTTCGATAAAGGATCTTCGCGCATCCATAGAAAACAGATCCGGTTTTCGGAGGACGCACATGTCGAGAAACATGGACAAAAATCGAAAAAGTCACTACTTCGTATCGATTCAAAATTATATGTTCATACGATGTCAAAATGTCCAAATAAATCCTTTTTTGAACACAAAAATTCAAAAAATTCAGTAGAAAATTAATTACAAGCGAATCTGTAAGCGAATATGTATGAGAAAGATCAAATAGTACATCAGTTCATAGTGTAACTTGTTTATGATGTGTTGTGAACAAAACACGTAGGTAAGAAAAAATCGTTTTATAAAATGATGGCTAAGGGTAGGCTAATTGTAAATCATCTTCAAAAATTTTGTAATACTTATATGCAATATAATAATTAACCTGAAATTAAACCATTAAGTTTTATTGGTTTCCATAATCTTTAGAAGAGGTTAAAAAGAGTTGCTCGAAACATCCTTGGGAATTTGATTGCGTCGTATTAGTAAGATAGTATATTTTGATATTATACTATAAGTTTTAATTGCAATCGTTTGCAATGAACAGAGTTATTTAAGAAAATAGTCAGCTTTGATGAATTATAATTTTTGGAAAATCTTTTTTGCATATCATTTCGTAAACCAATGCTTCTAATTGATTATAAAAAATCAGGTCGTTTGGTACAATTATAAAAAAAGTTATGCTATTTTAAAAGGTGTACGAATACTTTGTACACTCACTGTATGTATACGTAAGAAAGAATTATATAATATGTTGTATTTCCTTGAAAGGGGTAATTCTTCAATTTATTCGAAGCAACTTTTTCTTTTGCGAAAATAGTCTCCGCAGCTACGTTAAGAAGATATTAATGAAAAACATGGCCCAATCAGTGCGCCGCTACAGTGGAATCCATCTACCAAACCCGCGCTCTGATTGGTCAGTGTTTTTCGTTAATATCTCCTCAACAAAGCAGCGGAGAACATTTTCGCAAAGGGAAAAGTTACTTCAGATAGCCTCGGGAATCACTCTTATCAATTTAGTAGAACATTTTCGGGGCACCCTGTATATGGAAGGTTCAGATAATTCAAGTTCCATTGTACTTTGATAAATATTCATAGTAGCCTAATATCGAAGCAAAAATTTTCAGGTTATCTGTATACAAAATTATCATCCATTGGTATAATACAAATTTTGAATCATTTCATAGTGGCTTACATAGAGTCCTAATGCAACAGTTAAACATATGACAGTAAAGCAATTTTATTTAAACTATAATTAAAATCGTATCAACCTCCAATTGTGAATAAGAATATCTGTGATTCATCCTACAGTTACAAGCTTCTATATCATTTGGAGGAGTCTGAAATATAATTTAGAACTCTGTGTAGTTGGTATTTTCTTACAGTCTCATCCGCTAATTTATTTTCTCAGTTGAAAGTTTGACGAAAGAAGAAGAAACTTCCCACGGATCGAAAAGTATAGTCTGCTTTGATGTAAGTACATAATTCAGTTTGTAGGAACTAATTCCGTTACGTATTATTCCTTGTACAATTTCGAGAGATATTAAAAACTCACTTTTACCCTAATTTTTGTGAATTTTTAAAGTTGAATTTCTGTAGAATATTACCATCGAATAAATAGTTTTATTGTACCATATTCAATATTACGATCAATATATGGTAAAGTCGCAGAGCGGCGATGATTGATCTCGGCTCGGGTATATCGGTGTGAACCACTTCTAATCCAATTACAAAACTCCTTTATTTTTCATTATTTTTTTATGGAACTTTCACCAATTCATTTCTGGCATTTTCTGATTAAAATGACACAAAACACGATATAATTTCAACTGTGTTTAGTGGTTTAATCGACGATGAATATTTTGGGCGCAAGGAAGGACAGCATACAGGAAAGAAAGAGAGGTGGACAGTCGCCGTCGCCGGCACAGTTCAAACAATTTCCCATACGCTGTTCTTCGTTGCGTACAAAACTTTAATCGTCGATTAAACCACAAAATACAGTCGAAATCATATCGTGTTTAGTGTCATTTTAATAAAAAAAATGCCAGATATATGTTGGTGAAAGTCCCATACAAAGATAATGAAAAATAAAGAAGTTATGGAATTCGATTACAGTAAAGTCGAGTTTACTGTCCTGAGTTAACACCGGATTCTAAGTCCAGTGCCTGCTCATTCCACTGGCGACAATGATTGATTTCGGCTCGGGTATATCGGTGTGAACCACTACTAATCCAATTACAAAACTCCTTTATTTTTCATTATTTTTTTATGGAACTTTCTCTAATTCATTTCTGGCATTTTCTGATTAAAATGACACAAAACACGATATAATTTCAAGTGTAAACCCGACTTTACTGTAGTGTGGTTCACACCGATATGCTTCGGCCGCGCGATCCGTATTTACATGCTGTCCTTTTCTACGTTCGGCTTCGATTGTACTTTCGGCCGGCCGGCGCGGTAGACCCAGTCATAAAAAAATAATGTACCTACACGATATGTCTCCGTGCAGAACACAGCCGTTGGAAAAATATCGCGACTTTACTGTACTTTTGACAACACTGTGATAATATATTAAAACTATAGCATAATATCAGAAATTGAGTGCCGAGCTTTGCTAGGAACTGTACACGCGGAACACTTAATTCTATGGGACTTGATACTCGGATGAATGTACGAGGCTCGTTTAGTTAGGTTGCGGCGCGGCGGTTGATTAACGGAATGCGATGACACACATTTTATAGGAAGTTGCTGCTTGACTACGTAATAGTGCGAGTGCGCACAGGAAAAATGAGTCGCCCGAGTCTTGCGCGTGTAAAGATGCTCCAAACTTATAATTAATATTGTAATAGATTTTGTACAAACGACAACTTCTCAAAGTTTTACGGCCCCCGCCGTGTTCACGATAATGAACTTTGACAGCAGTTCATTCTTTCGTTGCAAAGAACCTTGTTAATTAAATCATCAGTTGTTTCAAACTTTCAAATGCAAACTTATTGTAACCCGGGAGGATAGATTGAAGAAAACAGTTTGATTACGGTATTGCTGTTGTAACAAACTTGTTAACAGTCAGCTTTCTTCTACACATTTTACCATTAAATTTGATGTTCAGTTCTTAAATAAATTCTTATGAACTATTGAAGTAGTTGTGGATAAAATCTCATTAATTGACTGCGGATGTATATGCAATTTTTAATTTTTATAGACAAATTTTAAGAAAGTGGTCTGAAACGAAATCCTATTTCTAATGGGGAACAGCCCTTGTAGATCCAAAACAAATAAAAATCTTACTCAATTCTATCGAATTTTATATCCTAGCATATAAAAAGATCCGCAGTCTATTCATTAATATTATCAACATTTATTACGAAAATAAAATAGATTTAAACTAAAGAAAAATATAGGTTAAGAAACGAGATGGGTCTAGAGATACTGTTAATCAAGGGACAAATTAACCTACTATAAGTCGATTATGGCATACACATATATGTATATAAACTGTAGGTATTAAAAAACATTTTCCTATAACAACGATAACAAATTATTGGTGCCAAAATTCTATTTTGTTGTTGACAGTAACCCTGGAAGTGTTCAAAGAATAAATAAATTTCAACCGAAGACATTGTATTATAAAGGGATTGCAACCATCCATAAAAATATGACAACATTTAATAAAGCACGCATAAAAGAAACTTAAAGTGTAAACTTCAAATGAATCAAAATATTTTCTCTCCAAAAACTAACCGATTGTAATATATGCAGGATATCTGAAATTAATTAAATACAATGAACATATATAGTGATTCACTTGTTTCAACCACTACAAATTATTCATATACTCTTAGTTGCATGGAGTGTTCCAAATAAAAATTACACGGCTGAAAACCAATGTCAGTCTAATGGAATAATTACAGTTTATATCCATCATACATAAATACATATAAATATACATATATGTATAATATTAAAAGGGTCTTCGATGTTTTTAATAGACAATGGCATTTTTTCGAGTTAAAAAAATATTAAACTGCATAAAATCTGACATTGATATTGCAAAGAGAATGCATCTGGTCTTGCGGCGAGCGCTTGTTTGTTTTGACAGTATATTCGTAACGTAAACTAATTCTCATCATCGAAATATACCATTCGAATTTCATTCCACCCTATTCTTTACTCGGATCGTGGATCTGTTTTTATAAAATGCAATTAGTTTGGAAAATTATCGAATAAATCAAATCTATGGTAAATATTTTCGTTCCGTTTAATTAACAGCGCCAAACACGATTCAGCATGTTCTACATCATGAAATAAACAAAAATGGAAAATTTATAAAGTATGAAATGTTTTTTTCTCTGGGGACTATATTTTCATTTATCGTTCATTAAATTGAGGAATCGATGAACTTTAACAACGTAAATAATTGCGTCGATTAAAAATAATAATACAGAATATATCAAAAGGACATTAAATAAAAATACTGCTGAAATATAATGCTTTAAACCTCCGCGCCTTTTATTTGATAAGCTCTAAGTTGACAACTAATAATTCTCTTTATTTCGACTTTAAATTTCGAAAAGAGAATATTACATTTGGTAAACCTTTTGAAACCTTGGAAAACGCGTAGAATTTTCAGTAAGATTACACGCTGAATTTAAAATCATGTACAGTTACGTACAGTTTCACGGGAAATAAATGATTCGTATGTAATTTGAGGTGCTCTAACTAATTGTAAGTACGTACATATATAGGTGAATCATTTATCAAGCACTTTAAGAAACGACGATCATTTCCAGATGGCTAATAAATAACTAGATCAATAAAAACGAAAAGTTTAATAAATCCGTTTGATATGTTTTTTGTATCACATATTAAAAAGTGTGTACGTAGTATGCTAGTGTAGACTGTTAAATGAAAACCTAAAATATGTTCAGAAGAGAACTAGATCAATCAGAAAGTATTTGAAGCATACTATCTAATTTTATATTAAATAACGTCCTTCAATAAAAGTATATGTACATAAAAAATGGTATTATAACACAAGACACTAATTTTTAGCTGCTCATATTTATTTCTAGTTCAGGTCTGATTATTTGGGTGCAACAAAACATACGGTTTATGTTATATCGATATGTAACATTATATTAAAATAAAATCGAACTACAGTAAATCCTTGAGCTAAGAAAAAACGTTTTCTTAGATCAAGGCTTTACTGTATTCCCAATGTTTTTCAAATAAAATACTAATTTAAAATGTTTTTAGTAAAATTTAAAGTGAAAAAGTCTATTTACTATTTAAATCAATATTTTATTCCGTTCAATTCTGAAAATAAAACTGCTTTAACACCTATTTATTCAACTATGTGGCCACTATACCTCTCTACAAGTATTCGCACTATAGTCACAGACTTGTTACTTGTAAGTTCACCAAGTACATAAAGAAGAACATTTTAATTATTTTAAAATCATTTAGTTTAGTTTTCGTTAAACTAAGGGTCACGAAATGGTAAATAAATGATTATAGTAGTTAGCATTTGATTAATTTCTTAGGTTTAAATTGCACAGGAATGCAGTGATACGCATCCACGGTTAGGTAACAATGAAAATTCATTAATCGCGAACACTCTACAAATTCAACTCTGTTGGAGGGAATATCTCATAAAATTTCACGCTAATTACCCTTTTCCATAAGTACGTACTGTACATTTACAATGTACCGTATATTTGCGGTGAACAGTGATAACTTCGCTTCAGTTTAATACACGTACAACCCGTTTCGAATCCTCCTCGAGAAGTGACAGAATTTCAATAAATGTCCTTGAACTTTCCATCTTCTTCATTAGACAGTTCTGTTATTTTGTTAGCTGCAATTACGCATTACTCGTTCCGGCGAAATTCAAACTACGTCGCCAAAGTTTGAATGTTATTACGAAAACTATCTTCAGAAATTTGAATTCTCTTGTTATTCGATAGGCATCAACAATGGAAGGTCAGAACGTTTAACACTAGAACGGCGCACCAAGAACGAATGTTTTATATTATTTTATAAAAATAATAAGAATGTATCTAACCAAATTTTTAGTCAATCTTTCAATAATATATTTATATCCAAAGAAATAAACTTGTTGTATAATTTCTCATGACCGCGTTTTTGTGATCTCAATAATTGTAGAATCAATTCTATTATTCTTATACATCCGTGTACTTCCTAAATTAGTCTGCATCCTTATGCAGATGTTAGTGAAAGTCAATGTATTCACAGAAATTAAGAGAAACATCGACAAATGTGTGCTATGTAGTGGTTAATAGTATTGTATTGTACGATTGTTCGTTTTGTAATGTTGTTAATATTATATTATAGTATTGTACTTTTGTCCGCTGCACGTGTCGAACAAAATGGATTATTAACCCATTGTGTGAAAACAAATCAATAAACAGAAGCACTTGGTTGTCGTATGGATAAATGTTTATATGGCTACATTTATTTTAATGCTTAAATATTGATTACAAACTACTCAAATTTGATTTCATTTAAAAAGAAAGGCGTAACATTTTGACTTTGAACAAAATCTTCCTGACGAGTGTGGCTCGTTAAAATACGACAAGGGGTTAATATACTCGTACACACTAATTCCAATTAACACTCAACCTACCACCACCGGTCAAAATGGCCGGATCCAGATTTTTTATTTTACAATTATTAAAATTATAAAAATGTTTTCATAAAAAATTAGCACGAATTACAATAGGAACCGCACAAAATCTAAATAACATCAATCTTGTTATTTTTATAAGGGAAAATGTATCAGTTACTTTTAAGGCTCGGTAGGTTTAGTATTAACCCCTTACCGTACCTTTTCTTTTACAGTTACATTTATTAGAACATCTTTATGCTCAAAAATGTCGTCGAAGGGAAAAGAAAGTATGTATTTTTTGTATGACTACATTTATTTTAATGCTTAAATATTGATTACAAACGAATCAAATTTTATTTCATCTAAAATGAGACGCGTAACATTCATATTTGTTAGACTTTGTTAAAAACCTTCATCACCAGTCTGGCTCGTCAAAGTACAGCAAGGGGTTAACAGCATAGGTCAGAGCTGGGCACATTTGCATCAATCGAGACAAAACCATCCCCACCATAGCGTTCACTGTGTCTCCTTCAAGTAAGCGTTGTTATTATGAAGAAAGGACGCGCTTCGCCTTTCACGCAGGTACGTACGGTGAGGTGGGGATAACGAAGACATAGAGGTTAGTGGGGGAAGCAAGCGATTGAGGGGCCCCAACCGTGTCTAGCACTGGCATAGATTATTAGAATACTGGGGATTTTATGCATTTAAAAAAAAATGGATTGGTTTCTCCTTAAAACAGGAGAAAAATGGAGATAATTGAAGATTAAAGATATAGCATTTTCAACGTGTTAAATTATTTAAGAAAGAATCGGATGTGTATCTGGCTCCCACCTCTTGAAATTGATGCAGAAAATTGTTATTCTGTATAATGATCCGCGCTACAGTTATTAGTAGACTGCGGATCTGTATGCATTTATGAAGAAATTGGTTGTGTGAAATATAAAACAGTAAAAGATTAAAAAAGTTTTAAAATATTGTGATGTTGTTTTTAATGTAACAAAGTCGTTAAGGGATGAAATCATTTTCTATATTATTCCTGCTTTCCACAATCGATGCAAAACATTTTTATTTTGCGTAAAGATCCGGAGTCTAGCTATTAGCAACATTTGTCTAAATGCTATCTGTGAGTAACAGTTTCAATCTCGACTTTTGGTTGGAGAGTCGAACTTTCTTTTGTCAGCCATTGTATATGGATATGTATACGCATCACGTTTGTTTCCCTCCCATGGTTCATATTCAAATAGCGATTATGTGAGAGCCTCATTTAAAATTCGTCTAACCACAGCGTATATCCTTCGTCCTTCTCCAAACCAAACAGAACCCCAATAGAATTTTAGCCGGAAGGTTCGTTCGAATTACTTCGTCGAAGAATGCAGTTTAATTGTGCAGAGGACATAAATACCCGTTACTGGAAACTTTGAAATGACACGATAATTAAATTTTCTCTTCGTTTCACAGTGCTCGCATAAAAGAATTTCTTTCGACTACGCTCCAACAAGCCAGTCACGCCATTGCAATCGAATTCAATGTCCACGAAAATTTGCATGGACCAATAATCCCTTTCGCTGCTGTCAATCAAAATCCGTTTGTTAGACATTTCATCAATGCGAGTGCCATTTCGAAATTTCCCTGCTAAAACGTTTACCGCCAAGCATTCTAGCTACGAGCTTCTCTGTGGTCGCTCGTTGACACCGTTTAGCACTACAAATACCTAGTTAAAGTGACTCGCTTTTATCTTATTGCTTTATACAGGGTGTGCCAACATAATAAGATTGCGAATTACCTTTTTATTAACAATTCCATCTGTGTTATTGCTAGCATATATTGTTAGACGATTACGAAAGTTCGTGTCCGATTTAAAAATAAAATACATTCGATCGTACTGTAAACTAACTGTGTTATAATCAATTATGTAGGGCGACTCAACTAACGTTTGTACCTCAAATATCTTTTTTATTTTTAAAGATCCGTTAAATGTCTTAAGAAAAAAGTTGAATGGTTCAACGAAGTACAGACGATGCCATAAACATATTTGTTTTTATGTTATTTCGTTTTTGAGATCTCAAGGGCACCTTCAGTTTTTTAAACGGAACCACCTCCTTTTAATGTATACTTTCAACTATTGTTGGAGCTGTCGGCACGATTACGATTTCCGTGGTCCCAACTTTGAAGGTTAAATTTGTGTTCCTGGGGTCATTTAAAAAAAAAATGATCTGGTCTACCCTACTCTAACCTAACCTAACCTAACCTTTCCATTGTAGATGTCATCCAGAATTTAGTCTTTTCAGAACGGAGCCTACACCGAAATATAAATATACTCAGAAACTGCGCAGCTGATAGAAAAATGTCATACCACATAATTTGTTGGAAATTTAATTTTCTACAAAAAAGATCTCTTGATATTTTGCCATATTTCGCATAGTTGTCGAGATAACCTAACCTAACCTTCCCATTGTAGATGTCATCCAGAATTTAGTCTTTTCAGAACGGAGCCTACACCGAAATATAAATATACTCAGAAACTGCGCAGCTGATAGAAAAATGTCATACCACATAATTTGTTGGAAATTTAATTTTCTACAAAAAAGATCTCTTGATATTTTGCCATAGTTCGCATAGTTACCGAGATATTTGCAGATTTATAAAAAAACAGGAAATCTACTTTATCGGCTAAAACAGGCCCATTCGATACCCGTTATATATACATTTTTTTCTTAAAATAACTACAAGAACACAAATTCAACCTCTAAACAAGGGGCCACGGAAATCGTAATCTCCCCGAGCTGTCATCTATACGTTATCTTTTAGCATTCCTCACAAAATAATCTTTTTTAATATTATAGTTTATGGCTTCACGTGAGCACCATTAGACCATTCAACTTGGTCCTGAAGACATCTGTCGTATCTTTCAAAACTACAAAGATATTAAAGGTGCAAACCTCAAGCTAGGTAACTCACCCTGTATAGTCATCACCATTTTTTACAATTGTTTCCCAACGTTTTTATAAGCTGCTGGATTCGTTTTCCAGAAAAACTACGTAGTGTTTTTTTTCAAAGGTCAAACTTTTGCAGCTACCCAATATAACTAGGCCGCGAATTTCATGTATTTATGACTAATTAGGTAAGTCAAATACAAAAGTGTGAAGACATATGAAAAGTTTAAGAACATCGTCACACCATTTCTGACTTATTAAAATTATAGTGTTTTATTTTTACAAACGCAAATACATATCAATATTTTCTTCATAACGATCTAAAAAGAGACCGGAACGTTGAAATAATGTTATAGTTTTTGTTTGCAAATTTGCATAGCGAGTAACAAATTATCGATTCTTGCGCTGAAAACATCATTTTAAATTGTATTTACAAGTTGTTCGATCGATATCAAGTAAACAGTTATTAAAATTATTAAAAGAAAGCTAATTATAGCTAAGTCTTGGGACGTACATCGTGACATTCATACGTTCACTTTTTAATATTTATTTTCCAGTATGCGTAAAAATTATTGACGAAGACCAATGTTCAAGGAATATCGAGCTAAAAATCACGTCCTTAGAGCTGTACATTAAATCAAGAAATCGAGAAAAACTCATACGTATCCAAAAGAAAACTACAATGATCACAGAGTCCCGCTTTCATCTAGTGAATTATTAATAACAAAGTAGCTTGGATGTACATAATTGCAAAAACAGTCTCACGATAAGGGGTTAATTTCATACAAAAGTATATGTATGAATAAATGTATTTATTGATTTGCTAGAAAAGCAGCTTTATGGTTCGAGAAAACGTCAAAGAAAATATCTGAAATGGATCGGCTGAGGTTGTCCGGCAGTTGTAACGTTAACCGATAGAAATCTCGCGGGGACGGGACGGGGGTATCGAGAAACGTCAACCGCTTCGTAGCCAGGATGTCGTACAATCAGGCGTCCCCTTTGAGAATCACGTTGCATCAGTTTTTGCCATTGGTTCTTTCGTCGTGTTTCGAGATCAGGCTCGTTATTGGAGCATAATCTAAGGGGTAGGTTTACCGTTCAACAAGACCAGTGTCCAAGGATCGCTCGTTACGCGTTTCGCCGAATCACGTCCCCGCGATTACACGTCCCAAGATACATCAAGATCCCGTTATCGTTTGCGATCGATTAACTCCGCTGATGTAGTTCTTGGACATCGGCGGCATCGGCGGCATCGGCTTCGGTATCGACTTCAGCTTCGGCCGAGCGATTGCGGACACGGAA
The DNA here is from genome assembly GCA_028455805.1 of Lasioglossum figueresi. NCBI lineage: Eukaryota > Metazoa > Arthropoda > Insecta > Hymenoptera > Halictidae > Lasioglossum > Lasioglossum figueresi. Next base: position 14,700,800 of record CM052190.1, on the reverse strand, counting down.
GGAACTTTCTTATTCCTGTGTTCCTTTTTCTGCGCTTGGGAGTCTTCTAGCACATAGTGGCCACTGGCCAGTCGTTGTAGTCGTTACAGTCTGATGGAATCGCCGAGACCACTCGAGAACAGTTTGCTCGGGAAACACGCGATGACACTAGACCGTTCCACTCTTTATCCTTCCTTCCTTCTTTCTTTCCTTCCTTCCGACTACATTCAGAATCTCTTTGGAACGTTTATGAGATCCTCCAGGAAGAATATGTACAGTGACTCCAAAAAGCAGGACAGAAATATACAGTCCTCTGCGAAGACGGGGTTTCTTAGTAGTCAAAATCGCTAGATGAAAGATCAATCTAGGGGGCTATTTGCCTCAAAAGTCCTACTTTTACGTTTACGACGCGTAATTCTCATTATTCGGCAGCATGTCGTGGAGCCGCGAGTAGCAATGGACGAGATGGTCCTAACAGGAGGACTTTTGAGGCTTTTGAGCTTTGTTTCTGTTGTAATTTGTGGTCTGCTTATGGGAAACTAGCTATATTGATTGAACACTGTTTCACACTTGAACTGATTTATTATAACATACGAAGAGGATAAACGTTCTATTTGTCTCTTCCGTTGTTAGAACAATTCTGTGCGAACTTATCTGTTTCGTGTTCAACCCATTAACCCTTAACTATTGGGTTGGCAAGAACGTAATTTCAGTTTTCGCTAATAGATGGCGTTATGTTGTGTTTGAATGAGTTGAATGACTTTATTCTCAGAAACCACAATAATAGTATCAGCATATATACAGATGGTTCTAAAACCAATGATGGCATATCTACAGGGGCGGCAGTACATTGCCCACAAAAAAAATAAATCAAACATTTAGTGTAAATAACATTGCATCAGCATTCACAGCTGAATGTATAGCCATAACAAAAGCATTAGACATTTGTCTTGAAGATGAAACAAAACAATACCTGATACTATCGGACTCGCTTAGTGTGATTCAAAGTTTAACCGGTATCGATGTAAAAGTTACAGCCAATAGATATATTATAGACGCCAAGGAGAAAATATGACAATTTAACGGATTTCATATGGATTCCGTCTCATCGCGGCATCGAAGGTAATGAAAAAGTCGACACTTTAGCCAAATTAGCAACAACTCTTGATTTTAATGAAGATATGAAAGTCCCGTTCACCGACTTCAAAGAACTCCATAAAAGAAGTATGTGGAGCGAACTTAAAAACAAATTACTAGTAGAATTTAATAAGAAAGGAAAACTTTATTATGACAAATACTACGAACCAAAAAAAAAAACCTTGGTTCTATAATCAAAGACTGACTAGAGAAATAGTAGTAAGATTTAATAGGCTAAGATCTAATCATTACAACTCTAATGAATCTTTAGCTAGGCTAGGTATTATTGATAGCCCTAAATGCGACTGTGATGCTCCAATTCAAGATCTTAATTATATTTTATGGCAATGCCCAATACGATGAAAGTGATGAAAGACAGGTGTTATTTAGAAAACTAATAAATGCAAAATGGAAACCTCCATACGATGTACAAACATTTTTAAAAGAGCCAAAGATAAAATTATTAAGGATAATCAATGATTTCTTTAATAAATGCAATATTAGGCTGTAATATATCTCTATGTTAATACAATTATATACATTTATAATCTTTTAGTTTCGTAATAGAAATCAGGTATTTTCATACTTATATGTAAGAAATATTATATTACATTATATTATATTATACTATATTATATTATATTATAATCTGTTAAATCTGTAAGCTTGTAATAGACACTATGTACCTACATACTTATATGTATATGGCTTATGGATCTGAGTCGATCTAAAGCTCGTTATTAATAAAAAAAAAAAAACTTCTGTTAACGTTGTGTTTGTTTTCTTTCTGACATATGATAACTGCAACTGTTAGGTTACTTTAGAAGCAAATTTCACGTAATTTTGTTTACAAGTGGTAGTTTAGTGTCAACTTGAACATGGAGTGCAAAAACGAACATTATAGACGCATATTGCTTTATTATTTCGGTAAAGGTGAAAAAGCTGTCGAAGCTCGCAAAGATACAGCGCCGGACAAAATGATAGGGCTTTTGATGTATTTGTATATTTCATATAACACAATAGAATATATGTACATATTACACGCCCTGTATATTAGATATGTCCTTCAAAGTATCCATATAGAATAGCAAGTTTGTATCTTGTACACAAAAGAAATTAGAGGAAGAGGTGTAAACATGGGCTGACATTGCTCGGGCAAATTGATAGGACGCATGTAATATTTTCTGTTATTATGTACTCTGACAGTAGTCTATCAGCAGTGATTAGAAGCACACGTGCAAACTTTTCAGTTATCTACAACAATTGTTCCATTAAAGTTAAAATGGGTCGAGGAAAACAATTAGATAAAAGTGAAACGGACCGAATTTTGTTATCGCGGTCACAAAATCAAACTATCACGAAAATTGCGAAGTTATTAAATAGAAGCCGTCGCGTTGCGTGTAACTTCTTAAAAAATCCGAAAATCTACGGAAAAATTAAAAGTACTGGCAGACCTCGTGCTACAACAGAACGCGACGGACGAGCCATATTACGCGTAGCTTCTAATTATAACGGAATTACAAGAAAAATCGTGAAGAAGCAGGTGTTTCAGCTAACGTAAGAACTGTGCGACGTATTCTCCAAAGCAAGCAAACAAATTAAACTAAAAAAACTAAAAAGAAAACCTCCTCTAAGCGAGCAACATAAAGAAGCTCGTTTAAAGTTTGCTCGCGATCATGTTTTGTGGAAAAAGAAGTGGAGAAATGTGATACTTAGCGATGAAAAGAAATTGAATTTGGACGGTCCTGATGGCTGGAACTACTATTTCCACGATCTAAGGAAAGAAGAACAATATTTAAGCCGTCGACAAATGGGTGACGGAAGTGTCATGGTGTGGGCCGGTATTGGATATCGGGGAAAAACTGACATAAATTTTTTATCAGGCCGTGTAAACAGCACAAAATATCTTGAATTAATAGACGATCGGTTAAATAAGCACGCGACTCGTATTGCGGGCAGTACGTTTATTTTTCAACAGGATAATGCTGCGATACATACCGCGAGATGTGTTAAAACTTATTTTAGTTCTAAAATGTGACATGCCTCGAGTTCACCCGACCTTAATATTATTGAAAATATATGGGCAGAACTTTCAAGAAACGTTTATGAGAATGGAAAACAATACAAAGATGTAACGGAATTAAAACAAAGTATTGTTACAAATTGGAGTCTTTTAAGACAAAAACGTATTAAAAAATTGTTTAAATCAATTCCTAATCGCTTAGTAGATGTTATACAGTGAAAAGGTGGTTTTACTAAATGTTAATTTGGAATTCAACAAAATATTTCTGTTCGAACAATTGTATTTTTTAATAATATTCTATCATTTTGTCCGACTAAAATGAATGCATGTCTACATTATTTTCTCTAATTTCTTTCGTGTACAAGATACAAACTTGCAATTCTATATGGATACTTTGAAGGACATATCTAATATACAGGGCGTGTAATATGTACATATATCCTATTGTGTTGTATGAAATATACAAATACATCAAATGTCCTATCATTTTGTCCGGCACTGTATATGTGAAGTTTATGGTGTTGATTGCGTAACAGAACGAACGTGTCAGAATTGTTTTAAAAAATTCCGTTCTGGAGATTGTTCACTTGAACACGACCAACGTTCTGATCGACCTTCTGAAGTTGATGATGACCAAATGAAAGGCATTATTGAATCGGATCGTCATATAACTGTCCGAGAGATTGCAGAGGAGTTAAATGTCGCGAATACAACAATAGAATATCGTTTAAAAAGTCTCGGAATCGTTAAGAAGCTCGATATTTGGATTCCACACGAATTGAGAGAGATTCACTTAACGCAACGCATCAACATATGCGATATGTATCTCAAACGGAATGAAATCGATCCTTTTTGAAGCTAATCATCACTGGTGATGAGACATGGGTTGTTTACAATAACAAAACTCGAAAACGAGCATGGTCCAAGCATAATCAGCCCAAAACACATCGAAAGCTGAATTGCACCAGAAAAAGATCATGCTGTCAATTTGGTGGGATTATAAAGGTATTGCGTATTCTGAGCTGCTCCCAAGGAACCAAACCATCAATTCAAATGTTTATTGTCGACAACTAACAAAGCTGGACATAGCAATCAAAGAAAATGGCCAGAATTGGCAAAAAAAGCAAAGGAATCATGTTCCACCATGATAACGCTAGGCCACACACATCTTTGGTAACAAGAGAAAAGTTGGTAACAAGAGAAAAGAAGAGCTTGGTTGGGAAGTGATGTCACATCCACCATATAGCCCTGACATTGCGCCATCAGATTATCATTTATTTCGACGTTTACAAAACTCTTTGAATGGTAAAACATTCGCTAATGATGATCTGAAATCGCACTTGGACCAGTTTTTTGCCCAAAGGGATCAGAAATTTTATGAGCACGGAATTGTGAAGCTACCAGAAAGATGACAAAAGATCATCGAACAAAATGGAAAATATTTTATTGATTAAAGTTCATTATTTGGATAAAAAAATTGGGTTTTATTTCAGTATATTGTGCACACAGTAGTGTGCTGGGAACTCTCATGACTAGACAGCGGATCTTTATGCAAAATAAAAATTTTCTACCTGAATTGCAACCACCTGGAGTGAAATAGAAATTTACTTTTTCTCTTAATATGTTTAATAGGTTGAAAATAAATGCTTAATTGAATACTTGAATTGATTATAAATTCATGAAATCCGCTGTCTACTCATGACCCTAACGAAATTTCTGTACACTGACTTTCCCTAGTGTATTGTTCGAAAATTGCAAATGTCAACATTTTTTAACTTCTTTAGAATATTTGGATATTATTTAGTCTTAAATAATATACTTAAAAGCATCTGAAAAAAATTTGTACGAAATTTTAGAAAGAACCTAGGATGATACTTTTCAATCTGGATAAACACTATACCACTTAAGGGTTAAAGGCCCAACGTTGCGTTAGCACAATTCCCTCGCAATGTTTTTCGGTGAAATTTATATTATTACATTATGTATTTTGCATCGTGCATACGCTCTTTAATAAAGAATAAGGGGTCTCCCTAGTAGCATTCATGGTTGGCATTTTGTTGGACCTTCGTTGGGCAACCGTTAGAAATGTCGTCTTTTCATGCAGTTGAGCCAACGATCAACCCCATCCTGAAGAAACCCAAAATGGTTTTCTTATACTGCGTGAACGCTACTCCTTGCCTTCCCCTTGGAAAATAGAAAAATTAAAGAAATGAGAAAACTCCAAGGCTGCTCACAATAAAACTTTGGTGGATCAACCATCGCGCGCAAAAATTACAAATTGTGAGTATATTCAAAAAGACGAAAAAAAGAAAATCAATTTGGAATATAACATGTTTTTGATTGTAGCAACATTTCTGGCGTCTGTGAGACGATATATTTAAATGTTGGCAGATTTTCGTTGGGCCGATGTAGTATTATCGTCGTAAATGTCACGTTAGTTAACCGACTCTAACAATTATAGGCCCAACGTTGGATATTCGTTGGCAAATTGACATCATTTTTCGTCGTAGGCATTGGGGATTTGTAGGCAACACCACTAGCCACCGTTGGCCAACCATAAATGCTACTAGGGATAGATAAGAAATAAATCAGTTTAGGAGTTGTCAATTTCTAGTGATATGGGGCCTATAGTGTCTCAGACTGTGGAACGTCACGAAAGGGCATAGCCGAATAAGATGGTCAAACCTGCCCTTAGAGGTTTTTCAATGGTTGTTGAACCATTCGGAAGCTGACCAAGAAAAACCCCTCTGAGCAAAATTTCAGCCCTCTAGCTTGCCCGTGAGGGTAGTTACAGGGTAAATTAGATTTTGCGCTTTTCTGCGCATTTTCCGATCTCAAAGGCGTTCTAAACTTCTGAAAAAAATGTGACATATTTTGGATCCTAAGGCGCATTTTTCAAAATTTTTTCAGATTTTTGTGTCGCAAACGGTGGTCGTAAAAAATGAAAAACCCCCAAAAAATGGGAAAAATAATTTTTTCTCAAAAATATTGAAACATGCTATTTAGCTGTTTCGTTCCACGATATAGTACTATAACAGGCAGTGTTGTCAATTTTTATTAGATTTTTTGTTGTGGGACATCATGGTCAAAAACAATAAAAACCGAATTTTTTCAACGTTTCTGCTGCGAGGAAGAAAGTTACGCTTCTTGGCTTTACCGTGGGTGTATATTAAGTCATTTTAAGCATTATGACATTGAAAAAAGCAATTGTTTGACCTAAGAAATGTGATTTGAGAGAAAAAAATTCCTATTCTGTGCAATATATTCCTGAATGTTCGCAACGTTTACAACATCGCCGATTGGCACAGCGGTTAAGGCGTCGGACTACAAAACGTATACACTTTTGGTTCGAATCCTGTCTACGCAAAGTTTTTTTTACATACGTCAAACTTTATTTTTTCAATTTCTTATTACATGGTTTATTCATGTGAGATTAACAATATTTTTTTATGTTTTAAAAATATTTAAGTAACATTTTTAAGTAAAATACATATAAACATAGTTTTGGAATATCTATTATATCCTCGATTCTCTAATCGTATATGTTCATCGTGACGGTCTTGTTTAACATTCTTAATATTCTTAGCACCATTTTTAATCAAAATGAAGCTACGCCTATTATTTTAACGAGGACAGTGATGAAGATTAAAACCACAACGTATTATATTCCGAATGATTAAGCCGAAAATAATATGAAAATGGTGCTAAGTGTTTCAGCTGGCCGTATAATAGTATGGAGGTATCGAGCATCTACCTGAGACCTCACTTTCAATATACTGGTTTCATTTCTTCCCTAATTTTTTAAGAAACAAGGCTTAGAAACTAGATTCATGAATTTTAATGTTAAGAATGTTAAACAGGACCATCATGATGAACATACACAATTAGAGGATCGAGGAAATAATAGGTACTCCAAAACTATTTTTAAAACATAAAAAAAATATTGTTAATCTCACACGAATAAACCATGTAATAAGAAATTGAAAAAATAAAGTTTGATGTATGTAAAAAAGACTTTGCGTAGACAGGATTCGAACCAAAAGTGTATACGTTCTGTAGGTCCGACGCCTTAACCGCTGTGCCAATCGGCGATGTTGGAAACGTTGCGAACATTCATGAATATTGCACAGAATAGGATTTTTTTTCTCTCAAATCACATTTCTTAGGTCAAACAATTGCTTTTTTCAATGTGATAATGCTTAAAATGACCTAATATACACCCACGGTAAAGCCAAGAAGCGTAACTTTCTTCCTCACAGCAGAAACGTCGAAAAAATTCGGTTTTTATTGTTTTTGACAATGATGTCCCACAACAAAAAATCGTGGAACCAAACAGCTAAATAGCATGTTTCAATATTTTTGAGAAATTTGGGATTTTTCATTTTTTACGACCACAGTTTGCAACACAAAAATCTGAAAAATTCTGAAAAATGCGCCTTAGGATCCAAAATATGCCACATTTTTTTCAGAATTTTAGAACGCCTTTGAGATCGGAAAATGCGCAGAAAAGCGCAAAATCTAATTTACCCTGTAACTACCCTCACGGGCAAGCAGGAGGGCTGAAATTTTGCTCAGTGGGGTTTTTCTTGGTCAGCTTTCGAATGGTTCAACAACCATTGAAAAACCTCTAAGGGCAGTTTTGACCATCTTATTCGGCTATGCCCTTTTTCTATCCTGGCGACCATTGGGAACGGAGAGACAGATGTCGGTGGTGAGTCGAATGTAAACAGTGCCTACTGCCAACAAACAACGTGACGCGACGCAGTCGTTCGGAATTCGTTCGGAATTCGTTCAGCTCCGTTTTTCCCGCGCACGTGTCTGTTTTCTAGCGCGATAGACCCAATGGCAAGATGTTCGTTTGAGCGTGCGCGCGCGCGCGGAAGTCCGTAAGAAACGCACCACTTGTCTCGGCTGATATGAAAGTGCGATACGGACGGTTCTTCGCATTTTTACCGGCGTTGTTCTCCGAAACCCATCAGCAACGGCGTGTTTCCGCCATCCCACCTTCTCTCTCTTGCATCAAGAGTCTTTTGTCATCGCGCTGGGGACACCTTTATGTACACGATCGCGATTCCGCGTTATTTACACTGATTCGTTCCTTACAGCGGAACACATCGACCAAGTACGTTGGCTCGTCGAGCAGCCGACAACCTCATCTGCTGCCCCGATAATTCCCGACCCAGCGCGATAAGAAGTCGCGATAAAAAAAAGGATTAATAGTCCGCGGCGCTGGCCGCAGTCGTTAGAAAGCGCACCGGCGCGAGCGGCTCGAAGCCTACATGTTATTTTACACATTGCAAATGAACACGCGCGGACAGACCGAGAACAATTACCGTTAGAGCGATGCGGTAATTGCCGCGTGCCAAGTGACTCGTTATGACCGCGTGAAATCCGATTTTTCCAGCCCGTGGCGCGGCGGCTCGCCCGAGAGTCTGTTCGACTATCTTGTCTCCGAGGAGATTAACCCAGTACGCTACATCTGCTAATGCTAATTACTTGTCGTTCTAGCAATTACCGGCAACAAGCAGATAACATTGTTTGCCATCTGGTGAACCGCTTCGGGGCGCTCGCTCTGAAATACGTAAACAATAACTTCACTCGACACCGAAGCTATCGTAGCTTACTTTTCTCTTTAGCGGGATGATTCCTCGGTTAAGCGTCTATCGATGGGACAACACGATTCTTTATCACTGAAAAACAGATTTGCCGCGATCAACTCTTCACCGTATACGATTGGTCACGGTTGAACGAACGCACCACTATCTTCCCGTCCCTTGTCACGGGACGTTTTGTTCGCACAGAGCAAAAAACGTTGACAATTGGATGAATTCACTTGTCGATCTGTGTTAGCGGTTTCGCAACTCCGTTGGCTTTTTTTCCACAAACATACGCATCGGACACGGACACGATACCACACGATATGATTCGATACGCGATAAGTACCGATCGGAGGATCGGAAGATCGACGATCCACGCGGACTCGGTCTGTCAGTCGTTGATCTACGAGCAACGATCGGTGACTGAGAAGCAGTCTGCTCGATCGGCACGCGCTACGCGATCTGACAACGGATCGAAGTGCCGTAGGACTGTTTTAGTGGCTGCTCAATGCATCGCCAGTGGCAGTCGCTCCCTTCTCTCGATCTCCCACATCATCCTCTTTTCTCTTTCCCACTTATCCGTGCACGCCGCCTCCACCTCCGCAACCACCTCCAGCGACGGCATATGAAAGGCCAGTGGAGGGAACACGCTGTGCAAAACGCGCCGTCGGCTTAGCCGCTTGTAAACTTGTACCGTGTCACTCGTATTCCTGTTTGCGCGACTTATCCTTCAATTGTGCTCTAACGAATTTCATTGGGATGCGTCGCGGCGTCTATCGGAATGCCACCAACAATCACGGCGGATTTAACGGGCCAGCCTGATGGAGCCGCTCCAAAAAAATCGTGACTCTTTTCAAAATATATGTTAACGATTAATCAAAGAGCAAGGTAGATTTAAGGGTGAAGAGTACATTCGATTTTTCCATAAGGATGACGGTATGCCATGGTTTATAGAGTGTAGGCTACCTAGGAACTTTGTCGCTTCTGTCAATAGATGCTGTTCTAACCATTATAATTAAAACGCTTCGTTAGCCAGAGCGAAATTTATTATAGACAGTACTTGCGAGTGTGGTGTTGAATGTTGGATCCCAAGATCTAGATCACGTCATTTGGCAATGTCCAAATTATGAACATGAACGCGACGCATTTCTATCACAGCTCTTTTCCGGCGGAAGTACTGTCTCCCGATTTGTATAAAATGCTTTCTATGTGGCCCAGATGTTAAAAGTGGCCTGTCAATTATTTTCGATTTTATTAAGCGACGTGCAATTAAAATTTAATTTCATTATAGTAGTGTGACCAAGTAGAAACTGTATAAACTAGTTTTAAGTTAAGTTAAGATGCGCGTTAAGGACTGCGTCTCCTAGACAGACGACACTCGCGCGTGACTGCACACTCACACACACCGCTAGAAGACGTATACGTACGCGAGGATTGCAAGGGGCAGGGATTCCACTCTTGATTTCTCAATAATGCAAAGACGGGGTTCCTTGGTAGTCAAAATCTCTAGATGAAAGATCAATCTAGGGGGCTATTTGCCTCAAAAGTCCTACTTTTACGTTTACGACGCGTAATTCTCATTATTCGGCAGCATGTCGTGGAGCCGCGAGTAGCAATGGACGAGATGGTCCTAACAGGAGGACTTTTGAGGCTTTTGAGCTTTGTTTCTGTTGTAATTTGTGGTCTGCTTATGGGAAACTAGCTATATTGATTGAACACTGTTTCACACTTGAACTGATTTATTATAACATACGAAGAGGATAAACGTTCTATTTGTCTTTACGTACACACACGCTCCAAGTATCTAGACGATCTGTCTGAGTCAACACATACTCCAATTACACACAAGCACACGGCAGGTGTCAGCATAGGCAATTGTACATATGGTAATAGTTTTGTTCTTCGATATCGACAGTACATTACCGATATTCGGTATTTTTTTAATCGTTGTACCGGAATATCGGTATTAATACCGGTATCAGGAACGTTCAAAAAGGTACAAAAACACAGCTGTTTCTTTACCGTATATATTAGTTTCATACAAAAAATATAAACAATTTTGTTATTTACAAATATAAAATAAAGGAACAAATGTTATAATCAAATATTATTAATAAGAGCAGTAAAATAATAATTTTTAACATTAGAAACAGAAAATATAATATGAAAAATAAACCATTAGATAGTATTATAATACAATAAAGGAACAAAACGTATAGTATTGTTATTAACAAGATACTAATAACTAAGAGTAAATATAAAACCTTGTTGTGTAGTCTATTATATTGTATAATGTCTATTAACCCTTAACACTCGAGTGACGCCTCTGAGGCGACATTAATAATTGCTGTACTATTAATTAAAATATTGTTTACATTATTAGATCTGTCGGTATCTAATCAATTACTCAACATTTAAGTACTGTATGAAGTATGTACATCAATTTCATATCTACCAAATTTAAAAACTCACACAGGATGGAAATATTCTAGATTGCAAGAAACGTTTAATTTTCCAGTTAAAATAGCTCCGAGTGCAAAGGGTTAATAGAAAAAAACATTAAATAATTTATTAACTGCATATAAACTGCATATTTTTGAAATGTGATTGTAAAAGACATAATGCATCCATTGAACTGTCGTTAAGCCTGGAACGTATTTTTCTGCACAAATTACCTCCAGTTGAAAATGCTCTTTCCGCATCCACGCTGGTTGATGTTACCGTTAATAATGAGCGATACACTTCCTCTAAATATTTGCCTCCGCGGTAATATTCCTTGATCGGCAACAAGCACACACATATCGTCAGCGGCGAACCCTTATAAATGTGAGGTTAGGTTTCAGCAAACGACAAGATGGCAACTGATTAATGTTGGTACTACTGTAAATACGTATTTCACATAAGTGTAGATGTCCAAAAAAGATATTTATTATTTATAGCTAATACCGAAAATACCGGTATTTTACCTTAGCAAATACCGGTTTCACGAAATTGCAAAATAGCACGAAATACCGGTATTCGGTATACCGGTGTACCGGTATTGCAATTCCTATTTCTAATGTGTTACGTTCGTTTTCATAGTCTGGGCATTGCCATATAACATGATTTAGGTCTTGGAATTCTGCTCCGCATTGGCATGCACTATAAAGTTAACCCTTGCCAATGATACGTTTAAATTATAATGATTGGCGCGACATCTATTAACAAAAATCATATCGACATCCACGATAGACTCCGCGACATTGTGCCGAATAATGAGAATTACGCGTCGTAAACGTATAAGTAAGACTTTTGAGGCAAATAGCCCCCTAGATTGATCTTTCATCCAGCGATTTTTACTACTAAGAAACCCCGTCTTTGCATTATTGAGAAATCCGGAGTGGAATCCCTGCCTCTTGTAATCCTCGTGTACGAATACGTGGTCTAGCGGTGTGTGAGTGTACTGTGGTGACTGTATGCAGTCACGCGCGAGTTTCGTCTGTCTAGGAGATGCAGTCCTTAAGGGGGAAGGGTAGTCACGTGACAAAACTAGAAAAAAACAAGAATCTAACTAGATTTTCGGTCGAAAATGGGTTTGCGGGAATAGATTTTTTGTCCATATTTGAGCAAATTATTGGCTAGGTGATGGCTGGTGACTCTGGTTTCACCGCCAATCACCATATCAAAAATGTTAGGTTAGGAAATAATATTTTTGCAGTCTACTTAAGGGGGAAGGGTAGTCACGTGACAAAACTAGCAAGGAACTAGAATCTAACTAGATTTTGGGTCGAAACATTGGTTTGCGGGCTTCGGTTGTTTGTTGTTATTTCAGCAAATTATTGGCTGGGTGATGGCTCATTCTAAAGAGGAAGGTTAAATGCACCGCGCTGAACTGATGATTTAACGAGATTATGTTTATATCTATTAATATGAGTGTCCAAAGTAGAATGAAAATCGAGAAAAACACTCGGAGATTCCAATGCATTTTTCTGTCTCTAAAAGACTTTTCTCGTTAAATCATCGGTTCAGCGCGGTGCATTTAACCTTCCTCTATCAAATACACCTTTGTACAGCTTAAAATATGCTCGCCATATTTCGGTATATGCAACCCATGTTTCGACCCAAAATCTAGTTAGATTCTAGTGGTTTCTAGTTCCTTCGTAGTTCCCTTTAGTCGGATACCCTTTCCTGTTAAGCTATTATGTAATATGTTAATATGTTCATGTATTGTATATGCTACATAAGCCATACTTGGTTTAAAGCATTAAATAAATAATAATAATCCTTTATCTTTTTATTCGAAGTTGTCTACATATTAATTGACGACGCCAGAAACCAAAATAAAGTGAAACGTAGATGAGGCCAATGACTGAGGATGTTTTAAAAAGATTCTTCATCAGGAACGGAAACTTCAATCAGAAACCAGCAACTCACCCTCAATCCAATACTTTATCTTTTTCTTTGGAGTTGTCTACTAATTAACGATATCAGAAACCAAAATAAAGTGAAACAATAACTGTGATCAAAAGATTAATGAAGGAATGATTATTTTATGATAACAAGCGACAAAATAATGTCCATTAGGATGAATAAATTTTTATTGTTGTCAATTTACTTTGTTTTTCTTTGAGGTGATTAAATCAGCAGTTTACGACGATATGCCATTAACATTGAAAGACATGAAAGAACGTATTAGAACCGCATGTGCTAACAGCAGCGAATAAGTTCAATCATTTATAAAAATGTATTGATGTTAATGGACATTATTTTAAATATCTATTATTATTTATTAGTATAATATACTTTACATCGAATTATATTTGCAATTCATGTCTGCTTCAATACGAAAACTTCAAGTTAACCAAAAGTAGCATCAAATATGAGCAGAATTAAAATGTAAATTATATCAAATTATGAAATATTGATTGTTTACTTTTTTTTGTACTACAAATTATATAACGATTTCTTTTGTACATGAAAACAAGTGCTAAGTGCTAAGACTGAAGATACTACAGAGCCAGTTAAGATGCATTGTTTTCTTAGTCTAACAAGATAACAAAGGACATCAATCCAAAGTTATCAACTATAATGAAACTTTGCAAACTTTGCACACCTATTGTGAAGTATCGGGAAATGTTTGACACGTAATTATTATAGCTGCCCGTTTGCGTGTGTAGTAGGTGAAAATAATCTTGTCGGGTGAAAATCCTTCGAAATATCTTGAAAATGATTGCAGGCAAAATACATTTTAAGTAACATAAACGAAACTTTTGTAGATTCTGTAGATTGTTTAAACAATTGAATATTCTTTATCCAAAATTTATCAATGTAGATTTATATATGAAAGTGAATGCAGGCAAAATAAATTTTAAGTAACAGAAACGAAACTTTTGTAGATTCTGTAAATTTTGAAACAATTGAATATTCTTTATCCAAAATTCATCAATGTAGATTGTATATCAAAATAAACGATTTTCACAATATTTATCAGTGAAAAAAGATATAAAAATTTACAGGACAGTCTCAAAGAAAATCAAAATTTTTTTCTATCTCCATTAGTTCTAGATATTTCATAGAACACATTTCTGATCCCCAATTTAGGAGGCTTTTTTGTATACGCTATTTACCTAAAAAAGAAAAAACAGTAAAAAAATAAATATAAAATATTTTTCGATTCTCTGCATATGCTTCTTTTGTTACAATGTGCAATTTCGAGTTGAGTCTTCGTAAATATTGTTTCAAAGGTAGATACACTGAAAGTTATCAAATCCGTTAAACGGCCATAAATAGTGTATTTACTCGTTTGAAAACTCTGTTACCGAAACATTCCATTACCTGTAAATCATATGTAATTTGCTACTGCTACTGGAAATATTTATGAAATCAATCGAATATTGAACAGTGCGTCTGGTACACTCCCCCTGCTATTAATACTAGAAAAGCAATTCCGTACAGTTTGGCGACATAACCGACTCGCATGATTTTATTTCGTCTATACACCTGTGAACATTACCAGTACATAACACAAATCTAAGAGTATATAATGCAATCAATATTTCATATTGGGTTGGAAAGAAAGTTCGTAGCGTTTTCAAATTAAGAATCGAAGATAAAATTAAAGTATTTATTCATATGTTTATTCAATAACACGAGAAGTTACCTCGAGAATGTCAAAAAGTAATAGAACAGAATGGAAAATATGTTATTGAATAAATCTATGAATAAATATCTGAATAAATATCTGAATTTTAGCTTTCAATTTTAATTTACAAACGCTATGAACTTTCGTTCCATCCCAATAGAATAGAATACAGAATCTCACTTTCATCAAATATAAGGGAGTGTCGTAAAGGTTAGGATACGTTTGGTTTTTGACTATAAAATTTCATAGGATGAGTATTACGATAACCTTGTAATTCATTTGCATATAGTTATAGAGTATGAAAACACAAATTCAACGATTGTATATAAATGTATATTTACAATGTACTATGTATAATGGAAATGAAGAAAACCAAGTTTCAAAAATAAACAATTTTCAAGCTCGATGCGGCACGTTTTTCTGTTGTTTGATCGATCTAAAATTTTGTATAGATTATTTTTTTTCAAGTAAATGCTATTGAGTTTAATAAGAGGTATCGCAATAACAAAAAATCAATAACACTTTCCATTTTAAAAAATGTTGAGAGCCTCTCTTTCTCCTCCAAATAACCTCACCCCTAGAAAATTTAATACATACTAAAACATTAGCGCTCCTTAATCATTTAATTTAAAAAAAATCAATTCGATATCTTCATTAAGTTCTGAGAAAACAGCTTGGAACACTTAACCTGGTACACCCTGTATATTACATTTTTACAAATATATTAATTTTTCCAATTTCCTTTTCGAGGACAAAAGTATTTGTGTCAAGTGCAAAATTTCAGTGAAGAACAAAAAATATTGTCTTTCTTTTGCTTAACTGATAATAAAATCTTTCTTATTAAACATTAAACGATTATGTATTATCATGAATAGGTATTTATCTATATCCCAATCTTATCACGTATATATTTGTGATCTTGTATTACGAAATATAATTTAAAACAATCCAATAGTAAAAAATTAAGTAAAAGTTAAGATAGTTAAACATCAAATGCCTATCCATAATTCTTAATAAGTGGTGCAATTATTTAATATGACAAAACATCTACCACAGTACAATTTCTTTCGGAATTGGATTTACTGCTTGTAATGTAAATACATTTACCTGTTTTTAAAAAAAATGAAATTCCTTTATACTACTCTCGCAAAATATCAGATAAAATTCATGAAATTTTTGAAAGCTAATTATTCTTTTCCTAGTTTTCACTATAAATTATACATTCAGACGGCAGTCGTTATGCTTTCTGTATTTACTTATGCGGAAACCACGATTCTTAACAGTATATTTTGCGCTACTTTTTTTAATGAAAGCTAAACACGATATTACATCTATGGAATGTTTGTGGAGAAGTAATTTCATCACAACGTACATATATATTTTTCTGCAAGCTTAATATCGCACCAATTACTCGTGATTATTAGCGAGATCGGTATTTTAGATATTTCAGATCTGGATCGTTCATCTGACAAATTCGTTCGTTTCTTTTCTGTGTGTTTTTTCGTGAGTTATGAACATTTTTTTCTTATGGATGTTACGTCCTGCATAGCACTTTTCTGCGATTGCTGCATTTGTGTTAGTGGATAATATTCAACTGTAAGTAGAGTGTGGCTATATAGTTTCACATTTTCATGGATTTTTTCATTCCATTCAATAACTGTGTGTTAAGTTCATGCCTCTTATTTGGAACCGCGTCCAAATGTGTAGTTTATTCAATCTTTATCAAACTAACCGAACTAGCACACGAAGCAATAATAAAATTATTATTGAAACATTTTTTAATTGCACTACCAGAAATGCCTCAAAAGCTGCAGCCTTCGAACTGACGCTCTAAAAAAAGACGATAACTATTATAATATTGTACTATACGATTTGAACTTTGCTGGGAAGCTAGAGCTATTAGTTTGCTACAGGATGTAAAAAGAAATTTTTTTAAAAACTGCAATTGATCGGAATTGTAGAAAGAATAATAAAAGTTGCATTTTACAACATTTTTACGTGAGCCTATGTCGAAAATTTAAAAAATACGTTTTGTAGATCTGTGTGAATTATATGCACTGTGAAAGTTTCATCGAACTCAGATAATGCGGAAAAACGATGACAGGCATTGAAAGATGTAAAAATTCTTAGATATAGACCGAAAATTGTGAAAATCGGCAATTTTTACAACTTTTAAACGTTTGTAGCTTTTTGCAACGTAGACCGTTTTTGACGAAATTTTCAGAATATCTTTAATTGACACAGATCTACAAAAAAAATTTTTTAAATTTTCAATATAGGCCCACATAAAAAAGTCGTAAAATGTAACTTTTAGTATTTTTTCTACAATTCCGATCAATCGCAATTTTTGAACAATTTTTTTTACATCTTGTAGCAAACTAATTGCTCTAGCTTCCCCCAAAAGTTCAAATTGTATAGTACAATATTTAAAAAGGTAACGTCTTTTTTAGAGCGTCCGAATATTAATTCGAGTAACTGTATATACAGGGTGTTCACGCTATTACTAGCCAGCGTTTTTCTTGTAAATAGAAAATATTAGAAAAAAATGAAAGAGGAAAAAGTAGTACTGTTTTTTTTATACACAACACGTTTGGAGTACGTCATATTTTTGTGTTTGTACTATTTTGTTAGATATGAAGGTGACCTTCAATTCTTTAAATGGAATGCTGTATATTTGTTTATATCAACATCATACATCCGTATACTGCACAATAACCTTCAAGGTCATGCAAGGTCAGATATGGAAGAAATATTTTAAATATTCATAATTTCATACCAATGTGTTTACAAGTATTCCTCATTTTATTACCGAAGTTGTCGGATTTTCTTCAAAATGTAAGAGGACTTCTAATTTTTTATCTTCAGAAAGAAGACATTTCTGATTGTGACACTTATTTTGCAAAGACACTGTTTTCTTCAAACGCTTTGCAAGAAAAACAAACTGATTTTCATTTGGTTGCACTCTGTCCGGATATTCTTCTTGGTATTTGAATTTACTTTGTCTTTTATTTCCGATGCACTGGTAATAAATGCTTACCGTATACGCTTTCTCGTCCACCGTATAACAATACATTACTATGCGATATTATACTAATTGGTTTCGGAAGTAATATTGAAATTGTCTCGTCATAGAAGAAACTAGAAGTAAACACTCTGATAGTGAATGATAATATCATCTGATTCGTATGAATAAGGAATACTTGTAAACACATTGGTATGAAATATCCAAAATATTTCTTCCATTTCTGACCTTGCATGACCTTGAAGGTCACTGTGCAGTATACGGATGAATTCGTCTAGACACACGCTTTCACGTGTTATAAAAAAATACACAGCATTCCATTTAAAAAATTGAAGGTCACCTTCGTATCTAACAAAATAGTACAAACACAAAAAAATCACGTACCCCATTGTGTTGTGTATAAAAAACATGACTACTTTTTCCTCTTTCATTTTTTTGTAATATTTACTATTTACAAGAAAAACGATGGCTAGTAATAGCGCGAACACCCTGTATATAGGGTGTACCCGTTAAGTTTTGTCACCATTTTTTAGGCATTTCTGGTAGTGCAATTAAAGAATGTTTCAGTAATAATTTTATTATTGCTTCGTGGGCTACATATTAACCCATTTTTTGGGTTTCCATTATTTTTGGATTTTTATATATAAATCTTTATTTTATTTATAAATAGAAAGATATGAAAGCAATCGTGTCTAGCATAGGTGTGTTTCTCCTTAATTTGATGTGTCATAGAGATTCTGCTGTGCCTTACCGAACTCGCTCAGGTGTGGGTTTGTTTATTTTCGAACCGATAATAGCAGTCATGGTATCAACGAGTAAAAACTAAAAACACGTCTATGGATAAAATCAGAATGTGAAATTGAAAATGAATCCGAACTTTGTAGTGATACAGATAGTGATAGCGACAGTGACATAGATAGACAGCGGATCTTCACGCAAATTAAAAATGTTCTACCTGAATTGCAACAACCTGCAGCGAAATAGAAATTTCTTCTTTCTCTTGATATGTTTAATAGGTTAAAAGTAATATAACAGTATATTTAAATTCTTCTAATTTCTTTAACCTTTTTTAAATTACACCTCCTCATTTTCCGTGGTCGAAAAATGCTATTTACGTGAAAAGGTAAAGGTAATCTTGAGTTTTTTAAATGGCACCATACGTTTTGATCATCATAGAATTGTTGCCGACGTCGAGACGAATTCAACAATGTATTATACTATGAACTTATTGAAATGACTTTAAACTCGAAAATTTGGTGCAAACGTAATATCAATAAGAAATGATTTCTTACAAAATAAATCAGGTTAAATCAGAAGTTTGAACTGCGATCCATCTTCTATATTCTGTGATATAGAATTCCGCTCTTTGTATTAGATTTGTCGTTGTCTCAATAACGCTAATAAATTGAATACATACTAAAATAATAGCCCCACTTAATCATTTAGATACTGACTCTGATTCATTAGATTCTGAGAGAATATTTTGTAACACTTTAGTTGGTACAGCCGATATATAAAATTTCATTCTCGCAGTTAATTCTGGTTTCGTTGTAAGAACATTGTACAGTAAAGTCGACATTACTGTCCTCAGTCAACACCGGGTTCTAAATCCAGTTCAACTTTCTTAATTTTCATTATTTTTTTTATGAAATTTTACTATCGTATTTTCTGGCATTTTTCTGATTAATATAAGACCAAACACGATATAATTCCAATTGTATTTAGTGGTTAAATCGACGATTCAAGTTTCCGTCGCAAGGAAGGACAGCGTATGGGAAAGAAAGAGACACTCATTCTGTCCTTCTCTATGTTCGGCTTCTCCTTTGAATTTCATTCTGTCCTCCTCTATGTTCGGACTCTCCTTTGAATTTCATTCTGACCTTCTCTATGTTCGGACTCCCCTTTGAAGTAACAAAAAGTACGATCACAACACCAAGATTACTGTCCACCAAAAATACGGCTGTTGGACAGTAATCTCCACACTTCACTGTCTAAATAAATGAGAAATATTCATCGAAATAAATATAGTAATCCTTTTGATCTTTTGTCGGAACGGATAAAAACATAGAATAAAGTTCACAGGCGACAATTACGCAGTATGCACTTTCAGTTCTAAACGAGCCCTTTCGCAGTTTCGTTTTCCCTATTATTCTTCCTCGCAAAGCGTTACTTCCACTTTCACTACCATTCTGATGAGAAGGTTCGCGAACCGAGTAAAAGGATTGCCGTATGCAGGCATGAAATACCGCTCGTTTCGACAGCTGCAAAGAATTTGTTCCGTATTATTTAGGTTTTTCACCTTGCAACAGAGGAAGTAGCACTTTTCATTTCCCAACAACTGCTGGCGCATTCTACACGGTCCATAATATATGCGAGCACCATTCTGTAATTGTAAAATTCTTCAGTATGAATAAACTACAGAAATTCTTATTAAGCAATTCAACTCTTTTCTTCATTTTCCAAAATGGCACTGCAATAGCGATAGCGAAAAGACATAAATAAAAAATGCTAGGACATAAAATATGGCAGAATTTAGTACGATTTTAATTTATTTCAGATCTGCAAAGGCTATTACAGTAAAGTCGCGTTATTTTGCAAACGGCTGTGTTCTGCACGGAGAAATATCGTGTATAGGGACTCTATTTTTTTATGCCAGAACGTATTGAACGTAGAAAAGTACAGCATGTAAACACGGATCGAGCTGTCATCGTCAATTAAACCGCTAAATACAGTTGAAATTATATCGTGTTTAGTATCATTTTAATCAGAAAAATGCCAGAAATAAGTTGGCGAAAGTCCTATAAAAAAATAATGAAAAACAAAGAAGTTTTGTAATTGGATTAGTAGTGGTTCACACCGATATACCCGAGCCGAGATCAGATTACGCGGCATCTTTAAACTGCTCGGAGACCGAGGTAGCTCGAGCTTCGCGACCCCTGCGGCATTGCCCCTCAGTGGAGGGGGTAGGCACTTGACAAATTCTGGATAGGCGGTCGCTGAGAAATAACATGACTTTACTGTATCACGGAAAATAAGATTCTATTTTATTTCACTTTCTTAAAATTCATCTACAAAAATTGGAAATTGCATAAACACATCCACAGTCTACTTATTATAAAAAAATAAGGAAATAGTCAATAAATATAATGAACGACATGTTTCAGCACATCCAAAAAATTCGAAATAAAAATTTGGAACACTTATGGAAGAACCTGGTTTATTATTTTATTTTTTGAATTAAGAATAGGTTCCTTTTGAGATTTCTTGGGGATAAATTATCTTTCATTCAGGGAATACGTACAGATTTTTAAATTAAAAGATATGTCGAGAAATACATACTTGCTGAATGATATTCTTAATTCTCATACAGTGTATGTAGAGCAAGTCAGGGGGGATGACCCACTTTTTCCAAAAATATCAGTGTATTGTAAATTCAATCGATATCTTCAGTAAGAAAATGAAAATGTAAATACACGTGATAAAATATCTTGATTTTCGATGAAAAAGAGTACTTCCTGGGTGTAGAAATAAAAAAAACAATACTGAAATCCTATTCTACAGACCATTAACCACATCGGACAGCAAAAATTGTATGACTTACGCAAAATTTTGAACCCTTTGAACTCGAAGCTTTTACTAATTTTAATTCCAAAATTGAACATTTCATCCGACCTAGAATAATTCCACTTCTAACTTAAATGTTTAGTAATTGCTTAGATCCCAACATGTTTAATAATGTACATAATATTTTGAATAATGGTATAGCAATTTCTGGTGGTAACTCTGAGTCACCACTCAAGTACTAATAAGGGTTAAGGGCTGCGTCTCCTAGACAGACGACACTCCAGGATTCCACTTCTGATTTCTCAATAATGCAAAGACGGGGTTTCTTAGAATTCAAAATCGCTAGATGAAAGATCAAACTGGGGTGCTATTTGCCTCAAAAGTCCTAACCTGACGTTTACGACGCGTAATTTTCATTATTCGGCAGCATGTGTGTATCACTTGACAGTCACGATAAGCGTTAGCACTGTCTCCTGTCACATTGCTTCTCGCGGCTACACTACATGCTGCCGGATAATGAAAATTACGCGTCGTGAACGTAAAAGTAGGACTTTTGAGACAAATAGTCCCCTAGATTGATCTTTTATCTAGCGATTTTCACTACGATAAGAAATCATGAGTGGAATCCCGGACCCTTGCAATCCTCGCGTACGTATACGTGGTCTAGCGGTGTGTATGTGTACCACATAGTCACGAGCGAGTGTCGTCTATCTAGGAGACGCAGTTCTTAAGGCGGTAGGGTCGTTTCCAGAATTGCAAGGGTGCCGGATTCACGTTCTAATTTCTCGATAATACAGAAATGGGGGTTTTCAGTAGCCAAAAATGCTAGATAAAAGATCGATCTAGGGCGCTATCGCCCTCAAAAGTCCTATTTTTTCGTTTACGAGGTGTAATTTGCATTGGGAATAGCTATGGGAATAGCTACATGCGCAGTTCTACGGTTCTGAATAATGCAAATTACGCTTTGTAAACGAAAAACTAGGACTTTTGAGGGCGACAGCGCCCTGGATCGATCTTTTATCTAGCGTTTTCGACTACTGAAGAACCCCATTTATTGTATTAACGAGAAATGAGAACGCGAATCCTGCACTCTTGAAATCGTGGAAAAAGTAGTTTACTCCCTTAAATCGACTTTTTTCCAACTTTTCGAACCAAATAGCCCACTGTGACGCTGTTCAGCAAATGCGAATTCAACAAAGTAGGGGCCTGCTTGAGTCCTAACACGAATATTTCAGTGCACCGGCAAAAAATGTTTGATACACCTACTATTACGTTCGGTGGAGTTTACCGTGATTAGAAAGGAGCCGTGGTTAGAAAGCTGTTATACAGATGTGCGGGTCCTGTGTTCGCGATAAATATGCGATACTACCGGTCCTTGGGTGCACATTCGTGGTGTATATATGCATGAAAGCCACCGATCCCCCGGTTCGGTCTCACGAGAACCTACAAGAACGAGAAGAAGAGAACAGTCTGGGGGAAAAAGGAGGAAGACCGCAAAGAAGGAAGCTCCTCGAGGGTTGAAAGAAGACATTCACTGCCACCGGCGATGAATCCAGCAAGAACTGAAAACCGCGTGCTGGTGCATGTCTGTAAACGTGTGAAGGATTAATAATTTCTCCAGATGGTGAGCCCTTATCGCCGTTGGCCAGGAATGCGAGAGGCTTCGATCAAAATTTTGTAAATAATTATAGGATCATTTCGCGCACGCGATGGAATTACAAAATGAAAAGAGAACCTATCATTGGGCTACTAAAAACGTTGCCCGTAGAATTCCGTAATTAGACATTTAAAGGCACGTGTACACGCACTTCATTGCACTAAAATGTACCTGAATGTTCGGTGTTGGGGAAGGTCTGTTGCTAAGAAATAGCCGCACATATTCGAACAAAACTGGCGTCAGTTTTGAAAACACATTCAAGCAGACTCGGGAAAATTTTCTTTGAAATTAATATAAGAAATAACTGTACTCTGTTCAAAGTACATCAACCGTAATTGGTTTAAGTTTGAGTCTATACTCAAGAACAATTTATCGGTAAAAAAATAAATTACCTAGGTAAATGTTAATATAAGTACACAAGACTTATAGTCAATTATTTATATCATTGTAGTACAGTTCATTGAATAGTACCTATTCCGTATTTATAACAATGATTGAGAACTTCGTTTGAGAGCTCAAACTGAACCTTCTACGTTCAATAGTTTTTCTTTGCTCTATTGGAATTTATACTGTAAGAACGTTTTCGAAAAAAGTTGTATGATCTTTGAATAGAACCTCTGCAACAGTTCTACAACTTTTTCGATCGTTGAGAATTGTAGAATTATGAGCAGACAGTGGATCTTTATGCAAAATAAGAATTTTCTATCTGAACAGCAGCAAACTGGAGTGAAATAGACATTTTTCTTGATACGTTTAATAGGTTGAAAATAATATAATAGTATTTTAAAATTCTTCTAATATTTTTACTATTAGATTACACCTACAGTGAACCATGAAAATCTTTGAACGTGGTTTAAAACAGTACAAATTTTTTATAAACCAAACGATGTGATGTTGTGTAAGCAATTAGAAACATTGGTTTACTAAATGATCTGCAAATAAGATTTTCAAAACATTACAATTTACAAGGTTGCATGAAAAAATAAAAAAAAGCATTTTTAAACATTTTTTTATTTGGGCTCTTAATGAAAATTAAAAATATATGTTTTGTAGATCTATGTTAGTTAGACACATGCTAAAAATTTCATCAAAATCGATTAACATACGTCAGAGTTACAAGTGGTTAAGGCGGTAGACTCGTTTCCAGGATTGCAAGGGTGCGGGATTCGCGTTTTCATTTCTCGATAATACAAACATGGGTGTTTTAAGTAGTCAAAAACGCTAGATAAAAGATCGACCTAGAGCGCTATCGCCCCCAGAAGTCCTATTTTTTCGTTTACGAGGTGTAATTTGCATTATTTGACAGCATGAAGCTATGAAAATAGCTACATGCGCAGTTGTATGCTTCCAAAAAATGAAAATTACGCCTCGTAAACGAGAAAATAGAACTTTTGAGGGCGACAGCGCCCTATATCGATCGTTTGTCTACCGTTTTTAACTAATGAAAAACCCCATTTTTGTAATATCGAGAAATGAGAACGCGAATCGCGCACCCTTGAAATCCTGGAAAGATGTATCATCCCAGTGTATATGTGAGAATGCTCACGCCTGGGGCTTTTCATCCTTCATTTTTGGCAGTTAGACAGAGATAGAGCACACCCACTTTTAGCATTGAACAGAATTTATACCAATATTTAGCATGCTAAAAGTCTACTCCCTTAAATGTGGTGAAATCATAGATTTCTTCGCGATTTTTGGTCAGTTTCTGCATGTTTAAAATCCACAGATTCTTACATCTTTCGATGCGTGTCGTTATTTCTGCGTCAACCGATTTCGATGAAAGTTTCAGCATCTGTATAACTAACATAGTTCTGCAAAACATATATTTTAAATTTTCAATGCGGGGACGAATAAAAAAGGAATAAATGGTGCCACTTTTACTTTTGCGTGTAATTCTTAGCAACTGCAATTTCTTCAAAATCTTTTTTGCACGTCATCTGATAATCAATTCTTTTAATTGCTCAAAAAAAGTCAGGTTGTTTGGTCCGATAATAAAAAACTTATACTGTTTCAAAGTGCGTTCAAATACTGTCGTGGTTCACTGTACACATTTTCGTTATAAATCAATAAAATCCCCTGTTTAATTATGACTGATACAGCTAATTGCACGTTGTCGGGAATAAAAATTGTTTCTTACGTTGTCGCATAAAATAGGACAAAAATAATTACGTGTGCAGACCTGTTCAGATTTCCAAGCAATACAAACAAGTTTCTTGATTCGAAAAGAACGCGATTCTAGTAATCGTGGTTTCCTCACCAGAAAGAAGGAAGTCGGGGAAAAAAACAAACTAACGGTCTTTCGTAACATGTGAACCACCGATCTTCGACCAATCTTCGAGTCGGTCGCCGTAAACGAAGATACGAGTATTTGTTTGCGGTAGATTCCTTGGGAAGCCATTCGGAGATAACGGATCCAGGAAGTTCTACTACATATTCGAGTGTGGAAAAATTCTTTACCTTTCCTGATATAGATAAAATACTGCTGAAATTTCAACAAACAAAAAAGTACAACAGTTTCTTTATGACACTTCGTGAAACGTTCTTATACGTGTCCAACGCATGCTGTGTTTGCCAGCAAAATTCATATCTTCTTATCCTTTTTTATCTGGAAAAAATCTTACATTTTGCTCGTCGTGCACGGAGAGATTGTGAATTCACGGACAGTTCAGTTAAAGAAATTTCCCTTCGTTCTTGCTCTTTCTCCCGATTAGAATAATCCATATGCGATACCTCCGAGCAGTTTACGGAGAATCGACCAAAAGAAAAAAAGAAGGGGGGAGAGAGGGAAACCAAAACGGGTTCCATGGAAATCGCCGACACAGGTTTCATCGACACAGTTTTCACCGACAATATTTCACCGACAATAACTTTGGCCGACAACGACTTTGATCGTCGACGAATTTGACCGACAACAATTTTAGTCGACGACAGTATTATCCGATGAAAACATCGTTTCTAAAGATGGTGCTGACATTTTTTTCCTTTGACTATTCTACACTGCACTTTGACTTTTGTATAAAAATATAATTATTACACTATAAGAAGGATTAGATGTAGTCGGCTAACGTTGTTGTCAAACGATGTTAATATCGAATAATACTGTCGTGGACTAAAGTCGTTGTCGGTCAGAATCGTTGTCGGTCAAAGTTATTGTCGGGCAAAGCTGGAGTCGGTGAAATATTGTCGGTGAAAACTGTGTCGACGAAACCTGTGTCGGTGATTTCCATTGGACCCTACCAAAACTATGCATAGTGATTAAAAAATGAGAAGATTCACCATTAATTACAAACACAACAGTTTTTATGGTTTTTTGGGTCGTACAATCTGATTCTGGTATTGCTTTTTTACAAGTATGAAAACTACCCTCATAAAGCTACCCTGATAGGGGTGGTTTTACCCTGAAATTGTAGGATTTGTTTCAGAATGTGATTCGATGGAAATAGTGTTATACAGGGTGTCCCACGCAACTGGAACGGGCTGTACCTCTTAAACGGTAGGGAATAGAAGATGTTATAAGTAAAAGTTAAATGGTATCAGGCGGTGCATAATATGCAGCTAAACTTATGCACTTTGACTGCACCCAATCGATACAGTTTTTCGTACTCTACATAAAAGTATGATATACGTATGCCTTGACTTATTCGTGAGGAAGTTATCGAAGCTAAAAGTTCTCTGAATTATAATGGAACATAACGAACATAGGTACTCCGGAACACTTGCCAAGAGACCGAAATAATTCAGAGAACTTTTAGCTTCGATAACTTCCTAACGAACAAATTTAGGAGATGTGTATGTTCACTACTTTTATGTAGAGCACAAGAAACTGCATCGATTGGTGCAGTCAAAAACGTAGGCTTCCATTAGAAAAAGAAGTGCGGTTGTATTTTTCTGATGCACCGATGCACAAAAGTGCATAAGACTAACTGCATATTATGCACCGCCTGATACCATTTTACTTTTACTTATAACATCTTCTTCTATTTCCTACCGTTTACAGTGAGAGTCAAAAATGTGTTCATTTGAAAACTTTCCAGCCGAATATCTCGAAAAGTATGAAAGATATTAAAAAAGTGTAAGACAGGTGTCCAAGGATTTCGAGGGAGAAAGAGAGGGGCAGTATCAGTTTTTTTATTTGGGTGGCGTTTTCAAGGCGTTTGAAGTCAACTTTGTTTTTTTCAAATGGAAACCTATATTTTTTATTAGATAAATTTCTATTGATTTTGACGTCATGTGTACAATAATGATCACGAGTGTCATTACTTGTTACCTTTACACCTCAGCATCTGATTGACATTGGACAGATCACCCTATACGTATTACAAATGGATAGATAAAGATCTATCTATCTGTACACACGTTATTCTGATGATAAATAATTGAGCTTTACAACCGTAAATTACAATCTAAACAAAAATATCGTATACCTCTGTATGGTATACTTGTTGCAAAGGATTCTCCACTTAAAAATCGGCAGATGGTTTATGAGCATTCCAATAGCAGATCGTTCATTACAACTCTGTTACAAAGTGTGTTCAATCACGCGATGGTTTCGTGAAAAAGGAAGCAATTAAATCGGTCGACCAGGATAATCGCGAAGGTTCCCCTAGGTAACTCACCGTTCCTTATCTGATGAGAACCTAGTGGTCTTCGCGCCTTCGCCAGGACCCTACAAGGGTATTATCGAGAGAAACCATAAATGGTTACACCTCCCACCTCGTACAAATCTGTACGTTTAACCCTCTTCCCTCCGGCTTGCGCAACACGGTGAACACGGTTTTTTCCTAACGTTCACGAGGTTACCTCGTGTGTGCAAACGTTATACCACTTCGAGATAGGTATCTTCGATGATGGATCAAAACGTTGCGTACGATTCACTACAATTAGGCACAATGCTACCACGTATGTTCTTCTATCTGATACCCTGACATCTTTTCATTATTCTTCGCAATAATATCCAATTCATCAAATCAATTAAGGACCAGGAAAAGAGAAGGAAATTGATTCATCAAATTACACTGTCCAACAGCCAAAAATTATTTCGATTCCCACTATGCGATTCTTATAGTTTTTCGCGCTGATTCCGAATTTTCCTTTAATTTTTCCTCTAGACGTACATTCAATTTATATAAACAAATATCCTCAAAAATGAGTGCAAAAGTGGTGTCTCTACGTCTTTAATCATTGTTTAAACATGTTTAAACAATCATAATGTATTAATATATGATATCACTGTATTCGGGAAAGTCTACAGAATCTTTTGCTGTGAAGAACAATTCAATATCTTTTATAATAACGTCACAATATTTGTTCAAAGTTGAAAAATATGAAGTTTCTTAAAACTCAATTTTCTCAAAAACTGGACGTCTAGGAGAAAAATTCAGGACAGATTCGAAATCAGCGCGAAAAACTCAATAAGAATAGCATAGTGAGAATCGAAATGAAAAAAAAAGTTGAAATTTGTTGGACCGTGTTATCTGGGAACTTGTACACTGCGGCTGAAAAGTATGTGGACTTTAGTTTCTGCTAATATTTGGAATAGCGTTAATGGTTGCTACGTATAATGTCACAAAATTGTATTACGCTGCACTTTATTGAAACCGGTTATATTTCATCTGATTTAATTTATTTAAATTAATGCTAAATAATTTTTATAATTTAAATTTGAAAATATTTCAAGTTCTACTACTAACTTAGTAAAATGTATGCCTATATCAGTGGTCGGCAAACTTATTAGTCAAAAGAGCGAAATATCAGCAATACATACAACGATTTAGGTTTCTTTTGAGAGCCAAATTTCGTTACAAGAACCCTGTTTTTAGAAGTCGGTTAAAACTAGATGCACTGAATACAACTAGATATCATACTAGGTTGGAACGACAATTCGTAGCGTTTTTAAATCAAAATTCAAAGATAAAATTAAGATACTTATTCATAGGTTTATTGAATAACATGATAAAAGTAATAGAAGAGAATGGAAAAGATGTTATTGAACAAATCTATGTATAAATATCCTAATTTTATCTTTAAGTTTAATTTAAAAATTCTACGAACTTTCGTTCCAACCCAACACTTTATAATAATCTTATTTATTGATAAAAATAGAGTGGAAATAGCTCTTTACTTGAATTTAGGTATAACACATTGACTGATTGAAGATTGTATTAAAATATTATTGAATTAAAATAAAATAGATTTATTTTAAACGCGTCATTCGTGAAAGAGCCACTCTCAAGTAGCCGAAGAGCCACATGTGCATACAAGCTATTGTGATAAAAATTAATATAGAAAAAATATTAAAATCAAAATTATTAGCTATTTTAAAGCCGTTCCCGAGATATAAACTTTCAAGATTCACACAAATGAGATACTCTGTATCCCATTGTTCAACAAAATTTACTCCTCTGCATTCGAATGGCGACTCTGAGGCGCCACAAAAAATTGCTGTACCATTGTTTACATTATTGAATGTGTCGGTATTTAATCAGTAGACTGCGGATGTTTATGCAATTTGCAATTATTGTAGATGAATTTTAACAAACTCGAATCAAATGAAATTTTATTTTCCGCGGTAGTAGCCGTTTTAGATCTGAAGGAAATTAAAATAGCACTAAATTCTGTCGTATTTTATGCAGCAGTTTGCTCTTCCCGCTATACGTTTGTGGGCGTGCGGTCTATGTGCGATGCGTGAGCAACCTAGTCCCTTCTTCTTGCTATTTAGTTTAGTATATTAGATCTCAGTTCTTGTTTATATTAATACTAGCTGTACCCGGCCACGCGTTGCTGTGGCTCAAGTAAAAAACAAAGAAAAATAAAAATAAATAAAGAATACTAACGAAATATTTTGAACAAACGAACATTTACATTTTTATTTATACATATAGATTATATAGAGTGGGTATATAAAAAGACGCGCGTATTCGAATGCAACGTTGTGTAAAAATTTCAAAGCAATCGGTGAAGAACTTTCGGATATTTAAGATTTTGAACAAACGAACATTTACATTTTTATTTATATAGAAAATTATAAGCTATGTGTGATACGCTGCAATAAATGGATGTACACTCCATGTCACGGAATACTCCTGATTATTATTTCTTTACATTTTATATCCTAGCATTTGTTGAAAATTGTCAAATGTCATAATTGCATAAAGATCCGCAGTCTACTAATCAATTACTAAACATTTAGATATTGCATGAGGTATTATACCAATTTCGTATCCATAAAGTTTGAAAAATTATAGCGAATTGAAATATTCTATAGGTCGGAAGAAATGTTTAATTTTCGAGTTAGAATAAATGTCCCCATTGCTTCCAGTTTTACAGAATCTGTAATATTTATCGCGGAGAAACTGCGCGAAACACGGTGAAATATGAAATTTAATAAAGTGTAACATAGATTTCATTATCTTTTTACTGTCCCCCGTTGTATCTCGTAATAAATGAATTGCAAATGACACGCCTGCTGATCTACATCATTAATGAAATTAGTTCGGAGCGTATTCTTGACACGTTTCCGTCGCAATGTCAACCCTCGTTTCCACGGGGATAGTGCGGGGCATTATGATCCTTCGGATCAAAAAGGGTTTCGTGGCCAAAATCAAATGCGGCCGTCAACCCCTTCTGTGTAGCCGAAAGAATAGAATCCTTTTGACCGATTCAATTACAGCAACTCGAGCAGGGCAGAGAGATGGATGGGATGGGGTGTGGCGAGATGCGCATTTCGGGTTGCATTTGAACTAGAATAGTCAATTACGGGTGCGTCACTGGCGCTTTTTTCCGACCAATCGCACGCTATTGTGACGGCCCAATTTAACGGAATTATCTTTCTCGCATCCCCCTCGCCCCTTTCGCGCCTTGATCATTAATCTCTGTCGAAAGTTGTAAACGTCCTTGAACCACGCGACCCCGCTACGTTCATCAATTCTCAATCAAAGAAATCGACGGTTGCAAAACGCGGAATAGCCAGAGCAACTTTGAATCGTGCATTGAGTCGAAACGTTCATTTACCCTATTCTGTGAAAGCGGAGATAGGTCAAAACACTAGAAGCAATCTACAGAGTGAACCACGAAACGTGATCGGTAGGCTGCGGATTTGTATACAAAATAAAGGTTAGTAAAAATGTATTTTCTATTTTAATCGTCTTAAAAAGTCGAACATAATAACTCAATGCTTTTTCAATTTTTCAACCACGAGACGTGATCAGTGGACTGCGGATTTTTATGCAAAATCAAAATTGTCCAATTCAATTGTAAGAAACTCAATGTTAATAAAAGTGTATTTTCTTTTTTAATCGTCTTAAAATGTCGAAAATAATAACTCAATGCTTTTTCAATCTTTCAACCACGAAACGCGATCAGTGGACTGCGGATTTTTATGCAAAATCAAAATTGTCTAATTCAATTGTAAGAAACTCAATGTTAATAAAAGTGTATTTTCTTTTTTAATCGTCTTAAAAAGTCGAAAATAATAATTCAATGTTTTTTCCATTTTTAATATAGAGCGCTATAGAGTCCGTGACATATAATTTTGTGCCACCCTGTACATTCATACATACATACACTCCCGTTCAAAAGTATGTGGACAACACGTTTAATTTTTTATGCGATCTAGATTACACAGTACTAGAGAATATATATTTTAATAATAATTATGTGAGTCTCGTATTTCGAAATTGTCTTGTTTCAACCCTTATGTCGATAACCGGGTGCCCACTTTAAATATCTTTTTAAAACTTCTTTAATGCTTTTGTCGAAGAATTAAAAATTTAATTTTATATCTTTGATATATACACTCTTGCTCAAAAGTATGTGGACGACATGTTTAATTTTTTATGCGGTCTAGGTTAGACAGTTAACCCTTAGCACTCGAATGGTGACTCTGCGGCGCCACTAAATATTGCTGTACCATTATTCAAAATATTGTTTACATTATTAAATGTGTCGGCATCTAATCAATTACTAAACATTTAGGTATTGTATGCGGTATTACACCAATTCCGTATCCATAAAATTTGAAAAATCATAGGGATTGGAAAGATTCTAGGCCGAAAGAAATGTTTAATTTTCATGTTAAAATTGCCCCGAGTGCAGAGTGTTAATAATAAATTCAATAGATATCTTACCAATAATTATATTATTATTGTCTTGAGAAGACAGCAAACCACGCTAACGGATCATCGTAGATTGAAACAGTATCAGCTCTGCCGAAGAAACTTTTATTTACTCATGAGATTTTAATAATTAAATTGTACAATTTGGTACTATTAGAACAAATTATGCTTGCAACAAAGTGTCCACATATTTTTGAGCGGGGGTGTATATCGAAACACGATTGTATCCCGAGTATTTCTCGCTTTACATGAACCTACCTACTTACTTGCTCTGATCAATAAAATCAAGACCCTTCAGGTTATCTACAACTCGAGACAATTCGAGACAATTTCATCGGTATAGTCATTTCAAGGTCATTTAAGATCACAAGCGTAAAAAAATGGATGAAATATACAAATTCATTGTGAAGCTTTATTAATGAAATCAAACTGATTTCTTTAATGCAAAGCGAAATATCTGTTTAGTACTCAGACTGTACCACTAACTGCATGTAAACGTAAACAAACTTCACCGATAGGCTTGATGAAAAAACTTATTTTTGAAAAACTGCACCACTAAATGGCTTATACAGGAGACATCTACCTGAAAAGTGTTAAACCCAAAGAATAATCACTCCTCAACTAGATTTTACGATATTCGAATGATTCAGACAGCATCTCTTTTAGCTAGTCGTGAGCTCCGCGTAACTCAATTTTCCAATAAGCACCTGCAAAATGTCCCAATCGCCGGTGAAAGAAGATTCACGATTAATCGAAGTCCCTCGCGCGGCTGCGTAATAACAGGTGTTCCATTCCCAGTTGAAACGGCACGTTAATTCCCGGTCTAAAAGCCCGGTTTTCGTAATGAAAGCTCTAATTAAGATTCTTGTAACGGCGGGGACATCGCGTTCGAATTCATCGACGACGGAGACGACACAGACACTCTCAGGCTATTATTCAAATGAATCTCATTTAATTATGTCACTTGCGCGCATTAATTGTAAAGCACAAAGCAGTAGCCGGTTCAACCGTATCAGAGCCAGCTACATTGGAAAATGAAATTCCCGAGAAACTACTTCCTGATTCGGCTCGCTACAATCTAGGAAGCGAAATCTTACGGTATGGAGTTGAAACGATCCTCCGCGGGATTCTCAAACGATTTCTCGAGCACGCAATTCCTGAAAGAGAGAAGACGAGACCTTGCCGCGCGAGCGGAATCGCAGTATCCGCCTCACTGTCAGCTGGAAGGAGAAACAGTCAGACAAGAAAGAACGCGAGAATTGAAAACGCAAGAACGATAACGCGGACGCTTGTTTGGTTATGCAAAAGGTAGATCGCAAATAGATACACTCCGGGGCGAGATAGCACACATTAAGATTTCCGTGAATTTCATTCATTTCTCGCATTGCAACTGAAATTTGTTTCCACGGTGTTCCGTCGCGCAGGAACACGATACATAGGTTTCATTGCAACAATATTTATGGTACGTTCGCGACTAAACATCTTCCTCGGAGATGACGTAAAAGTAGGGCCATTCGGCGACCATTCGAGACATCTGGCAAATGTCTCGTTGTTGTATATCTTAAAGAACAATGTACCATAGAATTGCGCCTCCTTCCCAACGCTCCTTCGCAACAGCAAGAAGGAGATGTCAACAGTCGAATCATGCTGATTGGTAAATGCAACTTTCGGTAGGAACCAATCAGCACATGTTTTTCCTTGTCGCGTTCGGACAGGAAATCGAGTTCCGACAGTTCCATCTTAGCTTTCGGACAAGCGCCATCTTAATCCTCGGTTAGACAAGTACAACGCACCGGCCGTTGTCTTGTCATTCAAAACGGGTTTAATGTCGAGACGTAACATTGCGGTAGTTCGTTATCCAGCGATCGGGACAACCGCGCTAAAATCCGCGTCATATCAATCAAAAACCCCTCGCGTGCGCTAGCGTTTAAGGCAGGACCTGCTAGATAAAAATAGAGTGGAAATAGCTCTTTACTTGAATTTAGGTATAACACACTGACTGATTGAAGACTGTATTAAAATACTATTGAATTAAAATAAAATAGATTTATTTTAAACGCGTCATTTGTGAAAGAGTCACTCTCAATCAAATATCAATCAAAAACCCCTCGCGTGCGCTAGCGTTTAAGGACTGCGTCTCCTAGACAGACGACACTCGCGCGTGACTGCACA
>CM052190.1:14655575-14666315 GCA_028455805.1 Lasioglossum figueresi | reverse complement strand
ATTATATGAAATCAGGTCGTTTGATACAATCATAAAAAAGTTATTATGTTTTAAAGGGAGTACGAATACTTTGTACACCCACTGTAGCAGATCACTCGTATCCGAACATCCATGATTGTTCTAATGTCCAACCACATACAATCTGTTTATTGTGTTGGACGAATAAGGTAATTCGGAAGATGATGCCAAATAACTACAGAATGTCCTAAAAATGTTGTACTTCCTTGAAGGGGGTGATTCCTGACGTCATTTGAAATAACTTTTTCGTTTGCAAAAATGTTCTCCGCGGCATCGTTAAGGAGTTATTCGCGAAAAATTCTGACCAATCAGAGCGCGGCTACAGCTCAGCGGGATCGGTCCCTGGGCCGGAATCCGTCCGCTGTACCCGGGCTGTAATTGGTCGGCGCTTTTTGTAAATAACTACTTAACAAAGCTGCGGAGAACATTTTTGTAAAGGAAAAAGTTACTTCAAATATCCTATGGAATCTCCTCTTTTAAGGAAGTACAACATTTCTGAGACACTTTGTCGTTATTAATGAAAGAGAGAAATTTTTATACATACAACTCTACTATCTTGTAATTAACGCATACTATTTTTATTTTACGTGAAGATCCGCAGTCTAACAATAAGAGAAAAGGGTAAAGTGCCCCCAAACCAAACTGATATTTGGTCAGACCAAGTTTCAAGTCGGTAACCCTACCACAAGGGTAGTTATAGGGTGAGCACGGTTTCATGAATTATGCTTTATTTCTTCTTTTCTGCTCAACAAACAATTACGAAAAAATGCATGAACATTCTACCTAGTAGCACACATGATAGTGAATTATTTCAGAATTTTTGGTTGCAAAATCGATTTTTTTTAAAATCCGGAAGCATAAAATTGCCGATTTCATATTGAAGTTTTCAGAGTATGTACCACGTTTATATTATTATGTTAGTTCTGTCTCATCATGATTATTAAGGTGCACTTTCTCAGATTATTCGGATTTTATGAATTGGTTCAAAGAATATGGAAATCTCAAAAAAAATTCGAAACAAAATGCATATTTCATATTGAAGGTACCAATTATATAAAAATTCAGTATTAGAATATTGTTAAAACCATTGTTCTTAATTTTTGTCAGAATGTTTTGTATAGTACATCGTAGTTAATGAATTGAAAATTTTAATTTATTTTTTACATTTGTGTAGATATGAAAAACCAAAGTTCGCATGAATTCATACAACTCAATACGTGAGAGTTAATCACTTATGAGCTTGATAATTCTTAGCGATTTCAATCGAAATTCATGGGAAAGGATATCGTACTCTGTTTTCGCAATAATGCTTCGCTTCTGCTTAGAATAAACGCTTTCATTTCAAACCTTTCATTAATCATACACCATTTAACGTGAGATATGATAATATGCACATATTTCCTTTGAATAATGCCAGACACTTAATCTCACATTACTTCATTAGTAACGAAGGCAATAATGAGATAGCAGTGCAGGTTAATTAACTCCATTTTAAGTAAGAAATGAAGAATTACAGTGCACCTTCGCGAATAATCTGCTATTGTTTGAAACGTATTATTCATAACCAATTTAACTTGGATTACCATCAAAATTCTATCTCAAATTGTTAACTATCTACTTAATACTATGTAGCAGGTTTTCGTTACGCTCGTATTGGTGTATAATGTGTTAAGACAATTTTTTTTTTTAAATTGTTTATTTATAAAGTTTTCTTATCAATGACAATATAAAAATATAAAAACATCAACTAAGTTTCTATGCACAATAATAATAATTATAAAATATTAATCATTTTTCTAAATTTCTAATATTAATGGGTCACAGTTATCACCTAATGTTAGTCAATTTTAAATATTCAAGTCAAAGTCTTTAACATTATTTTCTGCTTGTTAATTTAGGTTTCATTGATGACTGCCATTCAAACAAATCGCCCGTTCAAAGTTTGAACAGTTGTTTACAATAAAATTCATTAACGTTTGTATTAATTGTCTTGACACTGTTTTCAGTAGAATTGTTTTTACTGGTCATTCAATTCGTTTCAATTGTTAAATTATTTTATTAATCTTGAATTGTTATATTAGTGGCTCCACATATTGTTTCACTTCCATCATTCCCAAGCTGATATCTAAATAAATATTATTTCCTTGCTCCCTTTGAAGACGTTTTTATATATTCATTTCCAAAATAAATTTCATATAATGTTCGCAGATCTTCATACTGAGATACGTTACTTATTTACTGTTTAGACTATTTTATTATATTTTATTAACTTTTTAATGAAATATTGACTAAGAGCTCCTAACAAATTGATTACACTTAATAATAAATTTAGTGTCTATAATATAACTTGACTTACATCTCTAAATTGTCGTATTAATATTGATTAGAATTTGTTAGTAGTCATGTCGCACGTCACATACAAATATTCCAAATTCCACAAAATTCCATATCAGAAAGTTCTGATTACATATCTAAATAAGGAAAAGCCGAGGGACTCGACGTCCGGATAATCCAAAAATCGATAATCAGTAGATTCGATAATCAATATTCCGGATAACCAGCGTTCCTCTACAACTAAAATCAATACAACGTCAAGGGAATTGAGAAATGTACGGTATACCATTTTTATCACTGTTTTAATATATGACGGCATTCAGAATGTGAAACAGGATTGTCAATCATAGTTATCAATGACCAAATATTATATATGTATGCGATGCTATCGAATCAGTGGCGGACTGTTACTTTTGTAGCCCTCGGCTAACACTGTTTTGGAGTTTATCCAATTAACCCAAATTAACTCGAGAACCAAAAATTTATGGATAATTTACTTTTTCTGAAGTTTTTAAGTCAAATTGTTTTTAATTTTTTTGACCACGAAAAAGGTCCTTTGACTGAACGGGGAGTGCTCTTTACTTTACCGGACTCAAAATTTGTGCTTTTCTTTTATAAATTATGATGTATTTGGTATGTAATCCAGTAGATTTGCACCCCGAGAGGCTGTAGGCAAAGTTTCGATTCTATAGGATCAATGGTTCAGGACTTATGCTTGCTTCAAGTTGTTCATTATTCAGTGTTTTTGACAGGTAAGGGCGCCGCCATATTGGTTTGTTATCGCTAGATGGCAGCACGGGCATTCATTAATGCTGATAGTATAGAGCGAGTATTGCGATTGTTGTTTGAATTTTGAAAGACATGGCCTCGATGTTGCGTTTTAATTGATCTGGGTTAGGTTTGGATTAGGTTTTTGTAAATATTTTCCACGATATTTGTTTTCAAACATTTCAGGTATATTTTCTCTGTGTTAGCGATATTATTTTGTGCCCGTGCTGCCATCTAGCGGTTCTGCTCGGTAAGCTGTGCGGGATCGTCACTACGAACAAATATGGCGACACCCTTACCTGTCAGAAACAGTGAACAATGAACAACTTTAAGCGAGCATAACTACGCAATCATTAACCTACAGGATCGAAACTTCGACTGCAGCCGCCCAGGGTACAAATCTACAGAATTACGTACCAAATACATCATCATTTATAGGAGAAAGGCACAAATTTTGAGTCCGGTAAGGTAAAGTTTACCCGAACGGGGTCCTAGGCTGTAGCCCCTGAAGGGGATAGACTCGAGTTTCCAGGATTGTAAGGGTGCGGGATGCGCCTTCTCATTTCTCGATAATGCAAAGATTGGTTTTTTCAGTAATTTGCATTGTTTGGCAGCGTAATTTGCATTATTCGCAAGCATACAGCTGCGCACGTAACTATTTTTATAAATATGTCTCTATACCTCGATCGTAATATTGTTAATAATAAATGTTGATGTTCTCGGCGCTACGGTTTCGATCAATTTCTACACACGTGTGTCACGATGCCCATTTTATAGTATTAAATCACATAAAAAACAAGTAAGTTGGTTTTATGAACAATATTGCAAACAAGGTTTTGTTATTACATTAAAGTTAGTTGAATATTGCATTTTGAAAATTGTACAATAAATTTATACTTTTACAGACGCAAGGCAAATAATTACATCTTGAAAATGATTCAAACTAGAATCGAAACGTCGATGATTATTTGATAATCTGCAAAATTGTTTTTTGATTTATCAATAGAAATTGATCGAAACCGTAGCGCCGAGAACATCAACATTTATTATTTTTATAAATGTTTGTATAATTTATTTTTTCTTAAATTTTCAATTTAAATTGTTTTTATTTTTCGACCGCGAAGGGTGTCCTTTGACTAGAACGGGGCCCTAGCTCGAACCTGGCTCGAGCATAGAAGAAGCTTTCCGAAACGTTCGCAGTTAAAGTACTTTTGGAAAACCGAAATGATGCGTTCTGTTTTTGGCATCCTAAAATGATTATATGATAAAAATACGTTATAACAATTAAGAAAGGTTAACATTAGTCCACTCATTTCATTATCCATACTAAAGTGTAGACACTAATCCTCGAGTGTGAACGTTTTGAAGGGTATCCATTAGCTGGTGTTATTACTATAGTTTCATGTGGAAAAAAGTTCCACGAACTTTATTTACATCAATAATGCATTATAACATCGTTCACTGTTCTCTGGAAGTTAAACGAAAAATTGTCGGGTTCAATTACGTGAAAATATTGACGAAAATGAATAAAATAAATAACAGTGTCGATAAAGAGTGGCGATACTTTTTCAAGTATGATTAAGTGCAAGATAAAATGGTGGAACCATTAACATATTTTCAATATAATAATTGTTTAGAAATCTTGTATACATATATCCACAATAGCGGTGCTTTTTCAAACAGAAACAGGAATGGGTGAAGAAAATCATTAAAAAAAGAACGAAATAAATCGAATCTTGCTATTATAGTCAGTAAATTATAGTATCATAAAGTTACGAAAATATTAACGAGAAACCATAATGTTATACAGGGTGAGGGTAATGTTATACCTGAATAACTTCTATATTTTTTGAGATAGGAAAAAATATTTCAGACAAAAGTTGTTTGTAAGCATACAAATATAAAAGTATACAGTTTCTACTTTTAATCAAACGAAATACGCCAATAACTAAACCGCCCTATCTTTTTCCCTCGCGCTTTAGACCACTTTTTCCTTAATATCTGTTAAATAATGTTACTGTTCTCACGGTATTATGATGTGACCGGCACGCAAACGTGTCATCTTAACTGTACCGACAGTACTGAAACAATTACGGAACTCGAGAGCGGTAAAAATGCAGGTTCATTAACGAAGATATGCGGTGCAAGCAAGGGTGCAATTGTGGACATTAAAAAGCGGAAATATCCCATTGAAAAGTATATTACTTACACTCGACAACATCAAACGTTTTTACTAACCGAAAAACTTCGTTTTGTTTAACAGATGATAATTATACACTATTAATTACAAACAGAACTGGTTTAGGGGTTATTGAGAATCGTAGAATCTAATTCTTGTATTACTTAGTTGCTAGACTGAGAAACTGTCGTTATAAAACTACCCCATAGCCGACCGCTAAAAACGTCAGAGGGTAATGTTGTTCAGAATGATGACCTTGACAACATATCTCAAGGTCATTGAAATCGTAGAAGAGGTAGCATATCGATAAGTATGCTACAGAACGTTGCTGCAAGAGATTTGAACTTGACTATTATTTAAGTCTTGTCCTTTTCAGTCTATCTCAGTCAAGCATCAGTTTACGGAAAGACGCAGTTTTAAGGCGATAGACTCGTTTCCAGGACTGCAAGGGTGCGCGATTCGCGTTCTCATTTCTTGACAATACAAACATGGGGTTTTTCAGTAGTCAGAAACGCTAGATAAAAGATC
Organism: Lasioglossum figueresi; assembly: GCA_028455805.1. NCBI lineage: Eukaryota > Metazoa > Arthropoda > Insecta > Hymenoptera > Halictidae > Lasioglossum > Lasioglossum figueresi. Next base: position 14,660,488 of record CM052190.1, on the reverse strand, counting down.
GATCTAGGGCGCTATCACTCTCAAAAGTCCTATTTTTTCGTTTACGAGGCGTAACTTGCATTATTCGGCTATGAAAATAGCTACATGCGTAGTTGTATGCTTCCGAATAATGCAAATTACGCCTTCTAAACGAAAAAATATGACTTTTGAGGACGATAGCGCCCTAGATCGATCTATTATCTAGCGTTTTTGACGAGCGAAAACTCCATTTTTGTATTATCAAGAAATAAGAACGCGAACCCCGCACCCTTGCATTCCTGGAAAAAAGGAGCCTTCTCACTTAACGTATTTCACGACACGAACATTTTTGAATTAATTTCACAGAATTTATAGAAACTGCCCCACTGTGTGTCGGTGGTAGTCTCTAAGAATGGAAGAAAAGACTTTATGGCTACAGCGTTTAAAGGCTAATTTTCTCTCTAGAAGCTAGGATGGTCAACACCGAGGTGACAATGCAGACTGAATTCCTTCTTCCCGCCTCATATTTATTCAACAAGCTCGCTGGAACGGGCACAGCAATGTAAACACTTGTTGAATAACAGGTAAAATTAGTGCAACTATTCCACTATTCAAACAACCCCTCTCTTCGGCCTCCTATTTTATTTTTGGCTCGTGCGAAGCAGTTCGACTCGACCCGGTCAGTTATTGGAAACCCAGACCTAACGTAACACTTGTTGAGGTATTACACATCGATTTTTCTTTCTTTTTAACCTCAGCGAAACTAACTTTTCAGGGAAGGTGGTGAGGAGAGCAGTATGCGACAGAGAAGTTAATATCGTGTTACCACCGAATGTTCACGTAGTTTAATTAAATCACGATACGCTCGGCAAATTCTAATAACAGCTTGCGAGTATCAGGGTTATTAAAATAGGGGGCGATTGCGCACGGAAATTAATCCCCCGACTCGTGTATACAGACTTAATTCCCGCAATTGACAACGGATCTGGAACATTCGACATACGGTCGCCTTGGAAACTAACTTAAGATTCCTCAGATTTCGAAACGGTAGTCAATGGAAATAATGAAAGTTTAAATATAACAGTGACTCCCACTAATATTCGGACAGTCTTAAAAAGACGATAACTTTTTTAATATTATGCTATACGATTTGAACTTTTTTTGGGAAGCTAGAGCTATTAGTTTGCTACAGTATGTAAAAAGAAATTTTTTTTAAAATTGCAATTGATCGGAATTGTAGAAAGAATACTAAAAGTTGCATTTTACAACTTTTTTATGTGGGCCTATATTGAAAATTTAGAAAATATGTTTTGTAGATCAGTGTCAATTAAATATATTCTGAAAATTTCGTCCAAATCGGTTGACGTTGCAAAAAGCTACAAACGTTTAAAAATTGTAAAAATTGCAGATTTTCACGATTTTCTTCCTATATCTAAAAATTCTTACATCTTTCAATGCCTGTCGTTTTTTCCCGCATCAACCGATTTCGGTGAAATTTTCACAGTGCATATAACTGACACAGACCTACAAAACGTACTTTTCAAATTTTCAATATAGGCTCACATAAATATGTTGTAAAATGCAACTTTTAGTATTTTTTCTACAATTCGGATCAATTGCAATTTTTGAAAAAGAATTTATTCACACCCTGTAGTAAACTAATTGCTCCAGCTTCACAAAAAAGTTCAAATCGTATAGTACAATATTAAAAAAGTTATCGTCTTTTTCAGAACGTCCGAATATTAATTCGAGTAACTGTATATATGTATATAGAGTGTACCCGTTAAGTTTTGTCACCATTTTTTAAGCATTTATGGTAGTGCAATTAAAGAATGTTTCAGTAATAATTATATTATTGCTTCGTGGGCTACATGTTAACCCGTTTTTGGGGGTTTCATTATTTTTTGATTTTTATATATAAATCTTTATATTATTTATAAATAGAAAGATATGAAAGCAATCGTGTCTAGCATAGGTGTGTTTCTCTTTAATTTGATGTGTCATAGTGATTCTGCTGTCCCTTTCTGAACTCATCAACGAGTAAAAACTAAAAACACGTATATGGACAAAAGCAGAATGTGAAATTGAAAATGAATCCGAACTTAGTGGTGATACAGATAGTGATAGTGACAGTCATATAAATAGACAGCGGATCTTTACGCAAATAAAAAATGTTCAATATAATAAACAATATAATTTTTTACGGAACATTGTTTGAGAAAATTATAAATTATTTTCAGACCTTCTATATCAGGAACTAACACAAAGAGGGAAACAGTACTTGCCTTTGAGAAAATTACAATGTAACAACAATTTAATGTAAACCAAATGTAATAATACTGTATTCGCTATATAAACCACTTGGTTTAAAGCAATAAAAAATAATAATATGCAATATAATTTTTTTATAAATGCATATAATCCGCAGTCTGTTTATTACAGTTATAGGCCGAAAATCGTGAAAGACAACTTTTAGTATTTTCCTTGTAATTCCGATTAATTGAAATATTTCTAATGAACTAGAACTGATTGGTCTAAATTCTAAAAAAAATCATTATCGTGTTTTAAGGAGCGTCCAAATATTAACAGGACTCTCTGTACATAAACAGTAAGTACCTACATAAAGTTTCGAAGGTGACGAGATAACATAAGACAATTCAAAATGTTTAATAATAATCAGGGATATACACGCCGATGCATTTTACGTGGTTATTTTGTAACTGTAATGAACAGTAAAAAAATAAGACATCTAAGTAAGAGAAATAAGACATATAATATTATAAATAGAATGCGGTTTCACAATATACAGGGTGTCTCACCCGATTTTGACATCTTGATTTCTTCGTTGCTGTTAGTCCTACCGAAAAATGTTTCAGATAAGAATTTAATGGTGCCGAGTGGGGCATAATTTGGTGTTATTACTTTATTCGTGGATGAACGCGTCAAGGTCATATGAAACTCAACTCCGCTTCTTTAAATGGAATTTTATACTTTTTAATACATCAATCGATGCAGTGGGACATTCTTTATAAAAAAGTATTAACACATTTATATTGCAAAATTAGTTGTTTGGGAGATACTTCGATTTAAATAATTGTAAGATATCATTACCATCATAGATACTTCGATTTAAATAATCATAAGATATCATTGAAATCAAGATGTCAAAATCGAGTGAGACACCCTGTATACCTATTATTCAAATGTAGATCAATTACAGCGGATATGCGGATACAGTAATCAATATAACATAACGCAATCATCTTAGCTCGATGCTTCTGCTTTAATCTATTGCACACTGGTTTCTAATTGGTAATCTGTATCACTCTAATTCGAAATGTATTACATCAAATAATTAGCAGCTAATTCAGGACGAAGTCAAATAAAAGACGGATTAAAAATTTGAAGAATGGTCCTCTATTCGGATAGAGGGTATGTGAACGATGTACAATGTATAAACGATTATTATGTAATAATATCTCGTTAACTATTAGATTTAGTATAACGAAGGTAAATACTTTTTTTATGCAGAAGTTTGTGCTTTATCCGAGTTCGAGAAACATTATTGGACATTCTATTTAAAAAACTGAAGGTAACCTTCATACTTCGATAAAAAATCAAAGTAACAAAATCACCCCCTAAGAACCATGCAAAATTTGTTTGAACATTTTTTTTCGTACAACACATAATTTACTAGTTATTTGAGATCGTATTGTTATCAGACTCATCCTATATACTTTTTCAATTAATTATCTGTAATTTGTTGCAAAACTTGTTGATAAATAGTGTCGTTGTAACGTGTGCTACAATCACATCAAAAATATTTACTCTGAGAAAGTATTATAATTCGTAATTTCTTGTTTTGAACAGTTTACTCGAACCAATAGACATCGCTCTTAATATTTCTAACACAAAAATTAATATATTATAATAAATATATAAATACATATATAATAAATAAATATGTTATTTCAGAATTTCATTATTTGAAACGAATGCATCCCAATACGTGCTGCAAAATGCAATGAAACAAAAGTCTATGGTTTCCATCCATCAGAAAAACACGATGGCCTAAATAAAGTTTGGAAAAACAATGATAAAAACTTTGTCTAGTTGTGATATTTGTGTTCCGAATCCCATTCAAACTGTGTACCCATTCATGGAAAAGTAAAGAAGACATTTATGAGTTTCTTAGACAGGTCATCCTACATAGTGGAGAACACACGGCTGACAAGTGGAGGTCAAGTGGGAGGTCTTAAGCAATTGATTGGTTACTTTGTTAATTGCATGGACTACGGTGTTTGCATGCAGCTTCGGTCCCGTTTTCTTGTAGCTATCGAAGGTTCGCTGTAAATTCAAACTACTCGACACGAGTCAATTTTCGGAGGTGTTCTAGTACAGGTATGTACTTGTTAACAGACTGATGAACTAATCTTCGCAACGTGGCACTTAATCTGTTTATTAAATGCAGTGACAAATCTGTACGCGTAAGAGAAGGTATATGTTAAATTCAAGAACGTATTTCTTCTATTACCAATTTTTGTGGATTTAACAAAAATTTTCAAAGTTGGGCGTTATTCGAATGAAATTTCATTCAAACAACCCAGCGAATAAAAATTGCGAATAAAATTTTATACGAACAAAAATTCGAATGAAAGTTGCGAATAATGTGACTTTATTCGAAATAACGAATAAATTACTCGAATGAATTTTTATTCGAATAACCCAGCGAATAAAAATTGCGAATAAAATTTTATTCGAAGAAAAATTCGTATGAAAGTTGCGAATAATGTGACATTATTCGAAATAACGAATAAATTACTCGAATGAATTTTTATTCGAATAACCCAGCGAATAAAAATTGCGAATAAAATTTTATACGAACAAAAATTCGAATGAAAGTTGCGAATAATGTGACTTTATTCGAAATAACGAATAAATTACTCGAATGAATT
>CM052190.1:14641293-14655475 GCA_028455805.1 Lasioglossum figueresi | reverse complement strand
AATGTGACTTTATTCGAAATAACGAATAAATTACTCGAATGAATTTTTATTCGAATAACCCAGCGAATAAAAATTGCGAATAAAATTTTATACGAACAAAAATTCGAATGAAAGTTGCGAATAATGTGACTTTATTCGAAATAACGAATAAATTACTCGAATGAATTTTTATTCGAATAACCCAGCGAATAAAAATTGCGAATAAAATTTTATTCGAAGAAAAATTCGTATGAAAGTTGCGAATAAAGTGACTTTATTCGAAATAACGAATAAATTTGTATTCGAATACATTTTTTTTCGAATGAATTTTTATTCGAATAACCCAGCGAATAAAAATTGATTCGAATAGGTCAGCGAGCGAATAAAGGTATCGAATGACATCGCTTCATCAACATCGTCTCGACTCGACACTAGTTAAAGGTACTAATTAACTCTGTGCACTTGAAGCTATTGTGTCACGAAAATTAAACATTTCTTCCGACTAAGAATATGTCCATTCCCTATGATTTTATAAATTTTATGGATATGAAATTGGTATAATACCTCATACAATATTTAACCCTTAACCGATATACTGGGGTGTCTCATGACCCCACCGAAATTTCTGTACACTAACTTTCGCTACTGTATTGTATGAAAATTGCAAATATCAACATTTCTTAACTTCTTTAGAACATTTGGATTATTTAGTCCGAAATAATAGACTTAAAAATGTCTGAAAATGTTTATACAAAATTTTAGAAAGGTTCTACGATGATACTTTATAATCTGACTAAACACTTACCACTTAAGGGTTAAATGTTTAATAATTGATTAGATACCAACATATTTAATAATGTAGATAATATTTTGAATAATGGTACAGCAATTTTTAGGGGTGACTTTGAGTCACCACTCGAGCACTAAAGGTCAATATTTTTAGATCAGTTCGAGAAAAATTAAGAATCTGGTAATTACACTGTCCAACAAATTTCAATTTTTTTTAGATTCGGGCAAATTCGGAATCAGCGCAAAAAACTCTATAAGAACCACCCAACAGTAATTGGGAAACAAATTTGGTGTTGGACAGTGTTATTCAAAGAAAAATTGAAATAGTTAACTAAAGTTTGTATAGTCATTTTGAATGTATTTTGCTTAAGTCTGGGTTAGGATTAAGGAGATTTAGTCATTGTAAAAAGATAGAGTTTGCAATATTCATCCCAACAGTCTTCCGCAAATATCTCGCAAACCAAAGTGGTCCGATGGTAACATATGGACCGTTTATTTTGAAAGTGGTGTAAGTCCTTTTTAAAAAAAAAAGAGATATGACGTAATTTATGCTTGATTTAGTGTAAACTTTTTGTTTATAACTAGTTAGTATTTGATATGTTAAGAAATGCCAATGCTTTGTTCAATTTAAAATTGGCCGGTAAAAGAAATTGCGTAACCATTGATTATGAAAGTGGTGTAAGTCCAATTTCCATAGACAGGTGGCGGGGTCAGTGGCCACCGGTGGCTTCATAATTGTTTTATTTCGCGTGCCGAAAGTTACTATTTTAGGTTAGAATCGGAGGGTGAAGATAATTCCACTATGAAAAACAAATTAATGAAACGTAAAAACAGAAGAAGAATTATAGAAATAGAATCTTCATCGGATGAGGATATTGTTACCGAGAACTTGTATTCTGCAAAAGAAAATAAAGGAAAATATACGCAACGAAGAACCAAAATTAAGCGAAATGCCGGACAAGAGTACTATACAAAAAAAGGAAAATTCATTCCAGCAAATTCTTGTTATAATTTATAAACAAAGTTGGATTAATATGAAATATATTTTAAGCGATATTTGTTATTTCAAAATTGAAATTAAATGATATTTACAATTGACTAATTATGAAAGCGGTGTAAGTCCATTTGCAGCCTGAAAATATATATTATTTTAGTTAAATTCGCCTAAAAGAAATTTATATAATCAAATTACATATTGATAAATTAGTACAAACATTCCCAGACTTCACGTAATTAACCTATATTTTTTAATTGTCAGATCTGCTAACATTTAATTTTCTCGATACAAAAGAAAATGGACTTGCACCACTTTCAAAATAAACGGTCCATATATAGGAAAAAGTTATTCAGAATGATAACCTTAATAACATATTTCAAGGTCATTGAAATCGGTGAGAAATGTCCTATTGTAAATAATTAACGATCACCTTATCGCAGGTTCATTCGACATAAAAATTCTTGCAATTTCGGCGACGCTAATTGCGAACGCTTCCAACATAATGCTGATCGCCATTTGCGATCTCAGGCGTATCCGACACACAATGCATGCATATTTCCAACTCCGTGTATATGTCTACGTCTCGGAAGTAAAAAGTTCTGTTTTCACCGAACATTTGGTCTGTGACCCATTTCCTGTGCCGAGAATTGTTTACCGTGGCGCAAGCTTGAACAAGCAACAAACTTTTCGTGGCCCTGTACGATCACGGAAACATACGGTAAAGACACATTATCCTCGAGAAACGACTCCGACAATTTTACAATCGGATCAACATTTCCCTGATGCCACACGATCAGAGAGAGGCACGTCGACGTTTTAACGTCATTTAAGAAATGTACCTTCGCGAAATGCGGCCTGAACGTATTTGGGTCACGAGATATAGGGCATTACTTAATCCATACACAAAAATATGTACTCCAGGAAATATTCCCGTTTTTATATTTGCGTCCCCGGATCAATGCTGGTTTCCAGGCCGTCTTAATTTCAATTCAGGAAATATTGTAATTATCTCGCAGAGATGCTTCCACAACGAGATACATTATCACGGTGGATATCATTTAGATCCTCCTACGTAGAATCTCTGCGAATTCAATATATGAAACTGCTTCATCTTCATATTTTTTCAAGGTCATCGAAAGAGTTCTTTTTTATTTTTCCTGTTACTTGTAGGTTAAACCCTTGCACTACAATATCGTGTTAGACTCGTGACGAAGAATTTGAACAGAGTCTAATAAATATGTATGTTGTTAGTCTCCTTTAAACCGAGATGAAATTCTATTTTGGTTTTGTTAATGCACAGTTATTGGAGAACATACATATAGACACACGATAGATATAAACTTACCCCCTTTTTTAGGAAATTGCGAACCACAAAGAAAGTTCTAATCACTGAAACCGTAAAATAAATTGTAGGGCACTCGAAAATTAAACATTTCTTCCTAGCTAAAACAAATCCATTCTGCAGGGTGTTCGACAACAGGTGGGAGAAAATTTAAGAGATGGTTCCCGACGATAATATAAGACGAAAATGGAGAACAAAAAAATTGCGATTTCGGCTTCGTTATTTTGTTATTAACAATTAAAAGTCCGCCTAAAATGCGGCAACACGTCTAACAAAAGTGTACGTTGTGTACGTCATAGAGGCGCGCGACAGTCACGTATCAAGTGACAGATGCATTCATACCTTGGTTTCTTATTTAAGGCCCCATTTTAGACGTGTTTCTAATTGTTAATAACAAAATAACAAAGCCGAAATCGCAATTTTTTTATTCTTTATTTTCGTCTTATACTATCGTCGACAACCACCCCTTAAATTTTCTCCCACCTGTTGTCGAAAACCCTGTATATGATTTTTTTCATGGGTATAGAATTGATATAATACCTCATATAATATTTAAATGTTTAGTAACTGATTAGACACCAACATATTTAATCGAGTAAACGATATTTTGAATAATGGTACAGCAATTTTTACTGGTGACTCAGAGTCGCCATTCGAGTGCTAAAGTGTTAAAACAAAGGGATTACAAATAGCCTTGTCAAAATCTGAAGGAAAACCCTAATCGAATTCAGTGGTTGGCAAACTCATTAGTTAAAAAACCTAAATATCAGCAGTGCAACAATTTAGATTTCTTTTGAGAGCTTAATTTCTTTGCAAAAACCGTTTTTAGAAGTCAGTTAAAACTAGGTACACCGAATATAAAACTAGATTTGAATTAGCGAGTACAGATGTACCAGAGTTTTTCAATTCAATTTTTGTTTTAACACACAGTAGCTAATGGTTTTAAATTTTTCCACAAATATATTCGAACACTATTATCCCATCCTCCAATTGCTTCAATCCTAGCATCAGATCTTGGTATAACTACAGTGGCCGAAATTTCTATAAAGTCATCTTCATATTCATAGATATTTGAAAAATATCACCATTTTTGTTGATTTATCGTATCTGGTCTTGTGCCTTGTTGACACTCGGATAGAGAGACTACGCACTCTGTGTTCACTATTTACGTTTGTTTTAATTTTTTTCTGCATGATGCAGTACACAAGTGCGAAGTTTCTATAGAGTCACTTAGCGTTTCTATGGTTTCTGAGCAGAGAACTACGGAAAATTTGAAATATTCTGAAAGTATTAGTTTTAGAAGTCATAGAAATCCTGTTGCTTATCATTTGATTCATTAAATTATCGGTATTAGAATGCCGAGAGGAAAAGTGCTAACAATTGAAGAAAAAGCGTCGATCGATGCTTATAAAAATATGGGCTGCTTTAATCGTGCAATTGCTAAGAAAATTAATCGTTCATATACTGTGATTAATAATTATATCAATTTACGCGAAAATTACGGAAAAAATCATTTTAAAGGTGGCAATAAAAAATTGTCGGAGAGACAACATTTGTTATTAATAAGGTCTGCGGCTAAGGAAAGGAAAAATGCAGCACAATTTCGAGCTGAATTGGAGCTTCCAGTAACAACAAGACGTGTGCAACAACGTTTAGATTCTTCTGGGCAATTTGTGTGGACAAAAATGCAACGTAAACCAGGCCTAAAAGAAGTACATAAACAGGCCCGTCTTGATTTCGCACGGGCACATATGTCCTGGACGAAAGAGTGGGAGTCTGTTATTTTTTCAGATGAGAAAAAATTTAATTTGGATGGGCCTAATGGCTGTAAATATTATTGGCATGATCTGAGAAATGAGAAAAGTGTGACAACGAGTCGTAACTTTGGCGATGGTTCCCTAATGATATGGGCAGCGTTCAAAGCTGACAAAAAACTCCAATGTGTTACATAAATCACAAAATGAATTCGGAAAATTATACAGATTTGTTAGACATGGTTCTAATACCCTTTACAGAAAATATTGAAGATGACAATTTGATTTATCAGCATGATAATGCTGCGGTACACGCGTCGAAGCACACGAAGCAGTAGCTTCTTGAAAGAAAAATCAATGTTTTGCCATGGCATGCTTGTTCCCCTGATATAAACTATATTGAAAATGTTTGGGGATATCGTTGCGCGACAAGTTCATAAAAACTGCAAACAATACAACTCCATTAGCGAACTAAAGGATGCGATGAACGAAGCGTGGGCGTCTGTTCAAACAGAAACGCTACAAAAATTAATTTCGTCGATGCCCAATCGTATTTTTAATATAATTCAAAAAAATGGAGTTTACACTAAATATTAAAATAGAAGTAATAAAAAAACAATCGTTAATTTCAACTTTATCCGTGTCAAACGAAAGTGCCATTATAGAAATTTCGCAGTTGTTCTGCGTAAAATTATATTTTTGGTTTCTTTTATCGATAAATGTTATACTTATGTTTTGAAATCGGTGTGTATACCACCGATACCACCGTACTACCACATACAAATTTTTCATTGGTACGGTATAATAATAAGAAGTCGTTAGAAAACACAGTGACTTTATAGAAATTTCGGCGAGTGTATTTAGTATTTCATATGGTTATAACACACTGACTGATTGAAAATTGTATTAAAATTCTATTGAATTAAAATAAAATAAATTAATTTTGAACCTGTCATTCGTGGAAGAGTCGCACTCAACTAGTACTGACCTAGTACTTTTCAAATGTATAATACACATTAATACACCATTTATCGAAATCAACCGATACATCAATTTTTAAATGTTGAAATAATAACACGTTCGTATATTAGATGTAGAAATAAATTCTTTTAGAGTACAGATGGAGTATTGTTAAAAAATGATTGCAAGAGAGTTCGATCATTAAAATATTCATCAATATTATTAACTTTCGAATTACGAGAATTGGGTTTCATTTAAATTCTAACTTTCTGACAGTCGATTTTACTTTAAACTGATGAATTTAAATTATTAACTATTGTGGGTTTGAATTTCGAAACAACATAAACGTGTTTATGTCCGACGTGTGGATGTATGATCGATGTGTACGATCAACGGAAGATTATCGACGTCCGTTACATGTTTTTGCCACGGAACCGTCGATCGCGAGTTGTCACCTTACGGTTGAAACAAAAGCGGTTCCGACGACCTAGTGTAAAGTGTGTGTTTAGATGTATGTGTACATATATTTAGATTTATGAGTAAGAGATGATCGAGAACGTGAACGAATCTTTTCAAATAGAACGAGTGCGACCATTGCGAGCGAAAGTGCGATCAAACGACGAGAGCGATTATAATTTTGTCAGCCAGTGATACGTCTTTTGTGATCTTCATCCGTGTCGTGTTCTTAATTGTAAATTATACAATAAATTCAACTATATCCCACACTATTTCTGTTACATCGAATAAGAGGATTGGCGTTGATCTCGAAGAAGTAGGTTGAAAAATAGAATGACTCATATAATTGATGGCACACGCTTTAAATCGGAATAGCTTTTTTATAAATGGGCCACACGAGTTCGGTTTGCCTGGCGAGCCAGAAAGATTGAATCGTGAAGAATATAGTAAAAGTTGATTTTTACAACTTGCTCATCTGAGCCTGTAACGGAAATTTAAAAAATGTGTTTTGTAAATTCATACAAGTTATATGTACAATTCTGAAAATTTCATCGAACTTGGTTAATTAGTTTACGAGTTATAAACGATTAAATATGGTAACACTTACAGATTGTTCACCATTTTTAATCGTGTATAACTCATAAATACACAGCGGATTTGATGCATTTTATGCATTTTTCAACCTATTGAACGTGTTAAGAGAAAAAATAAATTTCTATTTCACTCCAGGTTTTGTTGCATTTGTTGCAATTCGGGTAGAACATTTTATTCTGCATAAAGATCTGCTGTCTGGCCATAAACCAATTGCGATGATATTTTCAGCATCTCAAATGCACAAATCAAGTATATCACACAGAAATTGTACATTCCTCTAAAAATAAAACAAAGTTGACCTCTATCTCTCTTCTAAGCCTCCACTTGCAAGAATACCTGTTTTCGATACAAACTTTATGATCGCCCGTTACAAATACTTTTATAATATTTTTACACAAATATATGTATACGAAGACGAAAAGGAGAAAAATGCCCCGTAATGTTCGCTCACCCGACATCTATACTGTTCCCCTACTCTTATCAACTACCTGAGATTCGTGGTAAACGGCTAGAACAGTTGATTGTAATTGTTTACTTTAACCGTCGTTCCAGATAATTAAATTCCTAAGCTCGTCCTTGCATGCCACCACATGCGTAATGACTTTCGCTAGACGGTTTCTTTGCTTTAAGTTTACAATCACACTTTTTTTCCACCTTTCGGTTTCTCCGTGCTCGCTATAAACTTTCATGTGAGAAATTCTCCAGATCGAGGTCTTTTTTGCGGCCTACGGTAGACCAGAGCTGGGGAAAATAGTATTTTAAATAATAAATAGTAAATAATCCCATTTATTTTAAAGTATGTGTACAACTTTCGAAATGAAATATCTTATTTGATGCAGTAATTTTTGAAAATAGTATTTTATTTGAAGAATATTGGAAATATTTGTATTTTGTCTTTTTTTATTTTCAATTTCAATTTTAAACATTACTGCTGAAAATAATGGATCGAATTCAATACATTTATGAGTGTAAATCGTTTCTTAACGATAACATACACTGTATGTTTATACGGTTTCTCAGAGTATTATAACAATGCAAAAAGTAAAATATTTTATTTCGCGTTTCAGATCGTTCAAATTGAAATATTTTATTTTGTGGATCAAATTGTTGAAATAGAAATATTCTATTTTCAGGTTCAGATTGTTCAAATAGAAACATTTTGTTTTCGAAATTGTATATCTTATTTAAAATACTATTTTCTTTAAGCAAAATAAAATCTAAAATATTCAATAGTATTTGAAATATTTGTTTCGCCAAATAATACCCACCTCTGTACTACACATCATGTGGAAAAACCAAATCTTTAGCTTTTAGAATACACTTTGAAAGTGGGGACATGGAAATCGTGTGCTGAATACTAAGGCGATGATAAAACATATGATAACGCGATACAAATATAATGACTGATAATGAGGCCGACAAGACTTGTATTTTGCATAACGAGTAACATTCGCTATGTATCAGTTTCGTCTACCAAGTTAAACTAGAACGCCATTTTGATTTTTGGAAGCGAAATTATACGTACTTCTTTTAAACAACAATTACTTATTATTTGCGAGTAATATCTCACTTCCTTATATGTAGAACTGTATGTTGGGACTTATGAGTTTCTTTTAATAATGCATTGAACGAAACTTCGTAAAACATTTACAGTAAAGTCGGGTTTACTGTCCAACAGCCGTGTTTGTGAAGGACAGTAATCCTGATGTTGTGGTCTTATTTCTGTTACTCCAAAGGAGAGTCCGAACATAGAGAAGGACAGAATGAAATTCAAAGGAGAAGCCGAACATAGAGAAGGACAGAACGAGTGTCTCTTTCTTTCCCATACGCTGTCCTTCCTTGCGGCCGAATTATATCGTGTTTGGTCTTATTTTAATCAGCAAAATGCCAGAAATACGATAGTGAAATTTCATAAAAAATATAATGAAAATTAAGAAAGTGGAACATTTCGATTCATTCGAGTCAATTGTGGTGTTTACACCGATATACCCGAGCCGAGATCAATCATCGCCGCACTGGACTTAGAACCCGGTGTTGACTCTGGACAGTAAACCCGACTTTACTGTACTGCTGTTTTGTCTCGTTTAGCTTCCACGCTTATGGAAAATAATTCGAGTTAAAGGAAGTTTTATTTCGATTTATAGAGATTTTTCGAAAGTGCTGCGGAAGGGAATGAACAAAATTTCGAGGTTTGACTGTATTATAGAAAAAGTACCCACATTTTCTATATTAATAAATACATTTCGTTCATGTATACCTCTCGAATAAAAGAAGATCGTGAAATCCCTTAGAACGTCCCTTTAGAACAATCAATCTTCTTCACAAGGTTAGAGGAAATTTATTCGACACTGAGTTATGCGTGGTCCAACCAAGATGAATTATAAAAAGATGTTTGCACGATCTTTCAATGTTGCATGTGTACGAACATACATATGCATTAGCATATTCTACTCTGAATTAATTTGTCTTCATATTACATAATCTGAATGGACGATAACCTTTCTTCGTTGTATGTTCTCCTTCTTGTCTATCGAAATAATTTGTATATTCAAGATGATAGTGTGTTGGTCATATATAAACTCCTTGGTCACATACCCATTTTAATATTTATATACTTGAAATACATTTCTCATATAAACCCAATTCGTGCTGTACAAAGAAGGGAACAACAATTTCAGTTGAGCAATCAACAGGAATAATAATTAGACGATGGTCGCGAAGTAAAAATCGTTTCGTTATCTTGGCCTGCCGTGGTTTCCGTGTAGAGAAATAGAATCTGGTATTCGATCGAATTAACAAAGCCGCGGAGAACATTTTCGCAAAGGGAAAAGTTACTTCAGATGGCCTCGGGAATCACCCCTTTCAAGGAAGTAATGTATATGGAAGGTTCAGATAATTCATGTTCCATTGTACTTTGATAAATACTCATAGCAGCCTAATATAGAAGCAAACATTTTTAGGTAATCTCTATACAAAAAGATCATTGCCTGGTGTAATCAAAATTTTAAACCATTTCATACTAGTTCACACAGAGTCCTAATGCAGCAATTGAACATATGATAGCAAAGCAATTTTCTTCGAACTATAATTAAAATCGTATCAACTTCCAATTGTGAATAAGAATATCTGTGATTCATTCTGTGTATAGTTACAGGCTTTTATATCATTTGATGAAGTCTGAAATATACTTTAGAAATCTGAGTAGTTGGTTTTCCAAAAGTCTCATCTGCTAGTTTATTCCGAATAATGCAAATTGCGCCTCGTAAACGTAAAAATAGGACTTTTGGAGGCGGTTGCCGCTTAGATTGATCTTTTATCTAGCACTTGTGACTACTGAAAAACCCAATCTTTGGATTATCGAGAAATGGGACGACGCATCCCGCACCCTTGCAATCCGGGAAACGAGTCTACCCCTTTAACGAAGAAATGGTGAGAAATGATCCTCCCCCAAACCAATTTCTCAGGTATAACGTGGACAAAAGCATTGCTCGCGCGGTTTCCCGGAATGAGCCCCCCCGCAGGATGCACTGACCCGGACAATTACGGAGCTAGCTTTCCCTCCGAGCGCGGGACACGACTGACACACACGCGTGCACACAGAGCACACAAAACACAGGGAACACACGAGCATAGATTGAAATGGGGTCTACCTGTGGATCGTGATTCGTGGCTTCGGCGACGTGGGTTGCTCCCTACATGCGAGGGCCGTGGGGACCTTGAGGAGGTCGCAGGATGACAGGTGATGCCCATATTCACGACAATTCCAGGTGTAACCACCACCGCTTTCTTCCTTCATGGATTGTTGCCTCCTGGTGCCGGCATTGTCACCTGTACTGCCACCACCCTCGGAGAGATGACGAATCAGAGGACGTCGCATTTCATAAGGAAACTATTTTCACCGGCACATTCGAATCACTGCCACGCGAGTTGCTATCTCGCGGAGTTACTTTCTTTCTTTCAATGTCTCCGATAAAAATACGATTGATCCGGATCTATCGATGCGCGACTAAAAATAATTATTCGAATACATCGTTATATTAGTCAATCCAGATATACCTGCGAAGAAACAATTGTCAATCTATGACACGTGAAACTGCATGTTCAAATTATGCGACTGCTCCGCTCTCCGGCCGCTCACCCTACATCACGCTCGAACCCCGGAACGACGTAATCGCGACACAGGTCCTCCCGAGACTATGTACCACGTACTTCTTGCACGAGTGTTTACGACCGTGCACCCTTCACCGTACCCTCCCACCCAACCGGCATTTGTCTTACCTGCCACCCATGCTTCCAAACTGTATCGAGTACGCAATGTGGTTGGTTAACCGATAAAGGAGATCACTTCCATAACCACAGACGAGATATAGGAATAGACAGCCAGCCACTGTGCTATTCAGCGAGACGTGGAAGTGGGCGCAAGTGGGCACGGGGATAACGTAGAACTGTGTAACGTACAGTGATCTGAAATACCACATCGCTAAAAGTTCCACCACCGACGAAAATGGTATCAAAATAGTGACAAAACATCGTCTAAAATATGGCGGAGAATATAACATTTAATAATAATCGATATGGTTTCGTGATGATTCGCTTTCTCACCGACGCGTCCCGACGAAAATCTCTCCTCAGAGGCCTTCTGCACCGACGAAATGCCGCCGGTGGCCTTCTGTTTCTCACTCCAGTCAGAATATAGCCTAGAGGGCGTAAGAGTACACCGAAATATTCAAGTTTCACGTAGTCCCATAAGGGGGAACGCCACCCTCGTGATATAACTAGAAAGGAACTACAATCTAACTAGATTTTGGATCGAAACCTGGGTTTGCGCGTCAAGATTGTTTGTCCTCATATCTGCGAATTTTGGGCTGAGTGAGGGCTCATTCTAAAGAGGAAGGTTATAGCTAGTGCGCTCGATCGATTTTTTAACGGGATTATGTCTATATCTAATGATATAAGTGTCCGAAGTAGAGACAAAATCGAGAAAAATATTTGCAGACTTCAATGTATTTTTTTGTCTCTAACAGATTTTCTCGCTGCCATAATGCGGTCGAGCGCACTAGCTATAACCTTCCTCTTTAGAATGAGCCCTCACTCAGCCCAAAATTCGCAGAAATAAGGACAAACAATCTTGGCGCGTGATTGCATTCGCATAGCAGAGATTTCCCCATATTACGTTCATGAAGACAGAGGTCCTCTCTGATGCGGAGCAAGTCTAGAACCAATTTTAGTTCAGCTAGTTTAGGCGAGATGGCGCCTAGTCAGAAGGACTGTCAACATGGAATCATAGCAAAACTGAAGCGTTGGCCTAATACATATGTATGCCACAGTGAAAGCGTGACAACGTCAATATATGCATTTTCGTACGATTGTAGGTTTCGGTCAGCGGTAGGGCTGCAGGCGAGCTCAAAAATGCGAGCCGAGTTCGAGTCGAGTCGAGCCGGGACATATGAGTATATGACAAATATTTAGCATTCTCAATATATTAAAATTATTGTTAATATCGATGTGCCGATCTTCCCGCTATGTATAACTCGCACCATGTTATATTACGCTTGAATTTATTGCGTGTCGACTCCATCATGAAAGCCGTTCGTTTCGTACGAATCGCACACTCCGTGCGAGCTTAGCTCGGCTCGCAGTTTGCGGGTACTCGCAAAGCCTTAGAGCAAGGATAGCTGCAGGCTTGGACTAACTGTCCATCTGGCGGCAAAGCCTTTCGTTAAACGCCGCCACAGGCTCTTTCATTACGAATTCAGTGACTATAATTACTTAAGGTTATTCAAGGTCATGAACAGAAAAAAACGTATAAAACTAATATATGGAAGCACATTGTTGATGTTTAAAAAAGGATGGTTCAATTTAAAAAATTGTAGGTGACCTTGATATCTCTAAACTATGCATCTTTGAAAACAACAAAGATATCTGAGGTGACAACGTTAGGTGACTCACCCTGTATTTGCTGCATATTCAAAATTGATTTACTCAAAAACGAGGCGTCAAACGAGAAAATGTTATTCCTTTTTTTCGACTTATTTATACATGCAGAATTATCCCCTGCCCGGTAGTACCACTCGTCTGGCCATACCCTGTATAGTAGTGAAATGATTACGACTATTCATATAAAAATTAATAAAACAATGTTTCTTGCCGGTCATATGTACTTATTTACATAAAGGGTATAATCGGATGAGATTCTGCAAAATATCGGGCTCCCGAATAAAACCCTCTGTGACAAGTTTCAAGTCGGAATTATGCAAAAATCACGAAAACATTCACGAACATTCTATCTAATAGCACAAATGACAGGGAATTATATTAGAATTTTTGGTTGCAAAATTGATATTGATATAAATATGTGCTGTTTACGGAGACAATGTTGCAAGTGATCGAACAGTGCGCGAATGGTTTATGAAATTCAGAGGAGACGAATTTATCGTTGAAGACCGGACACGCTCCTGTAGGCCATCAGCGGTTGATGGCGAACTAAACAAGGCATTGATCACAAATAATATCAACGTATTACGAGGGTAGGATAATGAAACTCCCCAAAAGATGGCAAACCGTTGTTTGACGCAATGGTGCATATATGTATAATGAAATAAACTTGACCGTTAGTAAAATTTCTTTTATTTTCAATTTCCTCCCAAAATCGGCGGAAACTTTCCGAACAATCCAATATTTATTCAACTGAATTGCTGAACATGTCAAAAGTACAACACTGTTCGAACCAAATACATAATCAAATGGGAAGTTCTGCAGCACCCAGCATATTCTCCAGGCATTACCCTTCAGGTTTTTATCTGTTCCGATCATTACAGAGTAGTTTGAGTGAAAAACCTCCTAACGACATTTTAAAAAAACCAAGCTCCTTCTATAAAACTGAAATCGACAGGCTCGTAGATCGTTGGAAAACAATTGTAGAGAAGAATGGAGATTGTACATATAATTGACCAATACAACTGCATCGAAAGAAATTTAACGATTGAACTTTATTTCCGAATCGGGCACGAACTTATGCAATCATCCAATATTTATTAAGCTGAATTGCTCAAGCATGTCAAAAGAACAACGCCCTTTATAACAAATACATAATCAAATAAATCGAAAAAATACATAATCACTTGGCTTAATGGATGATAAACGGTGGTCTGCAACGTCCATTGTGGTCTACTAACCCTCCTAGACATCGCGGAGGAGCCCAAATGATGTACGATACGGCTACTGAGAAGCAGCCGACAAAGAGGGCCAGCAAAACCAATTTTGATGAATCCGACATGTCGATTTCGTTGAATATCGATTCGCAATTCAGAG
>CM052190.1:14628633-14641193 GCA_028455805.1 Lasioglossum figueresi | reverse complement strand
TAGAATATAAGAATGATTTATTAAAGTTAATTATTTTTTGCACCCTCAGAAGGAAATAAATATAGGTTCAAGTGTTTGATTATTTATGAAACAATGTCAAAACAGCAACTTACATTGAAAATTTTATTCAAACCTTTGTAAAACGACCGTTTGTTCTTAATTACAGTTAATAATCTACTTTGAATTAACGTGTTTATTGTTTATAGTTGAGTAGACATGGTTCTAACTTTAATTCAACAACTTAGCCGAAAAAAATCGTACAGCAATCATCGAGGAGAATGAAACTCCAAAATCTTTAAATCTACGTTAGTTTAACACATTAACAAAAAATTTTTAACGTCTGTACAAACGTTTGAAATTGCAAATTTTTTAAACAAAAATGTATGTCAACTTTCTCAGCTCGTTCCATAGCGTAAAAATAACGAAGTTACGATATTCACTACACCAAAGATAAATAAATACGAGTCATTTTTGTTGTTTTAATTCAATTATTTAGGTCACATGACCCTTCTCAGGTTGTTTCTGGTCACAGTTTTATATCACAAAAAGTTTCTGCTTTATTTTAGTACATTATGTGCAAAAAGGTGTTTTTTTATTTTTGATGTAAACGATATGCGAACAATGAGAAGCATTAGAAAGCTATAGGCATTGTAAAATGTAAACATCTTTGAATTTACGATTTTCGATTCGTTTAAATCTGTTTCTTACAATGTTTGCTATTTTCAATAAAGTATATTTCATAGCAACCTTGATCGATTTCGATGAAACTTTGTACATGCATGTGACTTCACTTAGATTTACAAAAAGCATATATTAAATTTACATTATAAGCACAGATGAAACACTTAAAAATCGTGACCTTTATAATTATAATATAACAATTAGAATATATCCTTCTAATAGCACAAAAAAACTCAAACTCTTTCGTCCAATTTTAAAAAAGTTATTCGTTTTATAAGGTGTGCAAATACTTTCTATGCTCACAGTACATACAGTTTAAATCATTATACAATGAGAAAAACGTATTAAGAATTTTAGTAAACAATGATGTGCGCTAACGACAACATGGGACATTTGTACTTACCTTTCACAAGTGCAATAAAATATAAATGATTGTTACAGTCTCGATTACTCTATTGTTACAATACGACCAATGCTTCGATTACAATTGCATACAAACCTGCCACAGTATTGATTTGTATTTGAAGGAGTTACACATACAGAATCGAGGCGTTATCTGCAGAAGGCCGCGAGCATAAAAATGTCAGCCACGAGAAAACAATTGTTCAACGAATTGAAGGTAGAATTTAGAGATCCCTATTTCACTTCGCGTACACGTACCCTTAGTACATGTCATTTTAAGCGCACGGGTAGATGTGTATTATTTTACGTATATTTAAATACACGTGCACTATTTCACGTCTGTTATTTCATGTGCAATACTTCGCCTGTATTTAATCACACGTGCATTAATATAATCTTACTTTAATTCCTATAATTTTTAAAACATTGATATTAATTTGTGGATCGAAAACATGGTTACACAAAATTTCGAGGTAAAAAAATATTAAGACATTATTTGTATCTACAAAATTCAATAAATTGCCTGTTTTTATGTACAGGGTGTATCCGTTAAGTTATGTCACCATTTTTTAGGCATTTCCAGTAGTGCAATTAAAAAATGTTTTAGACAAAAGTTTCTCAGTACTTGACGAGCTACATGTTCGCATATTCTTAAATCTGAAAAAATGTTTTTTACGTAAAAAAGTAAAGGTCACCTTGACTTTTTAAATGGCACTATATGTTTTGGACATCATAGGATTGTTTCTGACGTCGAGACGAATTTAACAGTGTACTATATTATGACCTTGAAATGACCTCAAACTTGAAAATTCTGTGCAAACATAATTTTAATGAAGAATTATTTCTTACAATATAAATCAAGTTACATTAGATGTTCGAACTGCGATCCACCTTCTATGATACAGAACTCCGCTCTTTGTATTAGATTTTTCGTTGTTGCTATAATTAGGGCGTCTCGGTTTATGTTATTACATGCAGTTGTTATGCGATTTCGAAGTTCCTGAACATTATTGATTGCTGTATCGTATACAACAGATTGCAGATATCCCCAAAGATAAAAATCCAACGGAGACAGATCTGGAGAACGCGGTGGCCAACGAATTTGACCATACGTTCCTATCCAACGATTTCTAAACTTGTTATTAAGATATACCCTAATTATAATAGCATTGTGGGCAGGACACCCGTCTTGTTGAAGGTACATATCGTTCCTAATGTTCAGTGAAATGTCTTGCAATAAGTGTGGAAGTTTTTCTTCCAAAAAGTTCAGATACCGAGCAGCTGTCAAATTTTCTTCGAAGAAATATGGTCCGATTAAGTGACCATTTAAAATACCACACCAAACATTGACACTAATTTTAGTTTGAAAGTTGCGATCTCGTGTCCAGTGTGGATTCTCTGTTGACCAATAACGTTGATTTCGTCGATCGAATACACCATTATTTGTAAATTTAGATTCGTCTGTCCACATAATTTTCATAAATATTTCAGGATCCTCTTCGTTAGCAGCAGCTAGCCACGCCAGAAATTCTAATCGCCGCTGTCAAATGGATGATATTTGTATCTTTTCGTAATTATATTAATACTTTTATAGTACACCGTTAAATTCGTCTCGACGTCAGAAACAATCCTATGATGTCCAAAACATATAGTGCCATTTAAAAAAGTCAAGGTGACCTTTACTTTTTTACGTAAAAAACATTTTTTCAGATTTAAGAATATGCGAACATGTAGCTCATCAAGTACTGAGAAACTTTTGTCTACAACATTTTTTAATTGCACTACTGGAAATGCCTAAAAAATGGTGACATAACTTAACGGATACACCCTGTATATAAAAAAAACTAACATATTTACATTTTCTAGTAACAATCAATTTCTTTGGAAAGTAACCCTGAGATGATAAAAGAATTAAACTTTTTGAGATATTAAAAAAATTAGATTACTATAGTCAATGTGTAAACAATATTTTTAAAAATTGCTATCCCCGCTTGGTCCCAATTGCGAAGAAAAAGGTAAAGATCGTGATTTTTATGTTTTTGATCTGTGCCTGTAAATGAAAATTTAAAACGTGCCTTTTGTAAATCTAAGTCAGTTATACAGAGTGTCCCAAAAATGTTGTACTTCCTTGAAAGGAGTGGTTCCTGAGGTCATTTCAAGTAACTTTTTCGTTTGCGAAAATATTCTGCTGAATATTATCCAGAATATTTGCGTCGACAAAATTTTACGAATGCAAATGTATATGTAAGAAATTTAAATATATCAGCAACATCAGCCAAAATAAATGTTTGTGACCAGATGATGTAAATAGGTTGATTATATTGTATCGAACCACGAATTAACAAAGAACGTAATTAATGCACGTGCTACTAAATATACGTGAAATAGTACACGTGTACCAGTGTGTTTAAAATGACACGTATTGACGTACGTGTAAGTGACATACTCTAGTAGAATTACTTGAATATTAGTGAACCATTGGTAGAATTTTTCTTATTAAAGAAATATGTATGATACGCATTCTAATTTTTAGTTCTTTAAATGTAGAGTATGTTGAACCAATGTATGTAAAAAAGGGATTGAGATGAACTCACACCCCTACTGTACTTACGCGTTCAATTATGATTAGACTGCGGATCTTTGTGATTTATGGCTTATAAAAACATTTAGCTAAGGAAAATGTTGTTCGGCACGGTGACCTTGACCATTTCATGCTCCTTGATATTTCAAGGTTGTTGAATTCGGATAAAAGGTAACACATCCACAAGTGGATTTACAAGTAAAGTTTTATTGCCAATATCTCGTAAACTAAAGTCGACCGATAAAAACTTGAAACGGAAATTTTTGTTGAGAATAATGACCTTGACAACATATCTAAAGCTCGTTAAAATCTGAGGGGAGAACCCTTTTCCACAAAGTTCACCATGGTGTTCAATTCAAACGATAAACTCAGTAATAAACCTAGTTTCAGATATATAGACAAAATAACAGATACATAGGTCATCCTGTTACATCCGATCTATGATTTTAATAAACGAACATGCTTACACTTAATTAGGGCGACTTGATCGAAAATCTATCCGCGAAGATAAAAAAAAGATTGCTTCTACCAATGTTTAAAAATAGCGGGTGATAGAAAAATAAAAAGCCTATTATACTAATCAAGGGCGGTTTAGTTCTTCATTGGGCAGGCAGATCAATGAATGCAATCGTTTCGATAAAACAGTATTTATTAGTCAAAGATAAACGTGTTTCTAAAAACCCTGGTTGCAGTTCCATCATTAGTTTCACAGTAACAGAGATTATGTGTTGGGGATCACAATGGGATTGGCGCATAAAACAGTGAATCCGCGCGTTAAAGGAAATATTGAGTTTATTTGTCGATTTGCGTAGTCATAAAATATATCGATTGGTATTGATAACACTTGATAGATCTTCGCATCGATCGCACATTAATAAACAGGAAGTGAAATCGGATGTAAATTCGTGATCGTAGATAGATACCTGAAGCGCGCGCGCGATATCGTATGCTTCGGTCAGACAGTGATTGTGAACATGTTGAAACCAATAGAAAAATCCGCGTACATTTTTCGGCACGGGTCTCAGTTCTTTCATGGAATGAGTGATAACCGAAAGCTTCCAATAAGTTTCATTCGTATCGAGAGTTTTGGGGACAAGGGATAACCCGTTTTTCGTAGAAAAATAATCGATATCCATTATTACGGAACCACCGTTAAACCACAGGAGATCGATACGGCAGGGAGGGAGAACAGACGTGTACAAAGAAACAACGACGACGAAGAAGAAGAAGAAGAAGACAACGGTCAGAAAAAAAGAATAGAAAAAGAATAAAAGAACTGTTGAAAGAAGTCATAAAAACGAGATTTGATAATTAAGGAATGTTCCGAACATAGCACCATATTATATTCTTATCGCTATACACGTACAAGCTAAGAAACAGTATTATTATGGCAGGCGATTGTACATACGAGCACACGTAACCCGTCCCAAGAATATCAATTGAAAGAAAAGAAGAACGTTGTGGAGGATGGATGAACGGATCACCACCGTTGCGACGAATTATCTCCGATTTCGAGGCTTACGCGCTAATTAATGGTTCGCAAACGATCGATAGATTAACTGGAACCCGGGACTCTGTGTTCTATGTAACGATGCACACGCGTGTATACGCACTTACGGATATACACACGTATTTACCGGCATGCACGTATACAGAAAGACACGCGTACAATATATAACCTCGTCTCTACATAGTAGGCGTGAACGTAGCCAGTACGACGCCCGTGGTAATTAACACGTAATTGCGTAACGCACTATAATTGAGCTACCGTCGGATGTCCCTATGTTACGAACCGACCACCCTATGTATACGTAAATCACGCGACCAAAAGGAAAGGGTCGTGTCGGATGCGCCTATACACGTGTGACCGTGCATCCAGATACACGCGGTGGCAAAGGTGGTTGCATAAGTGCAGGCGCGCAGCATTAGGGTGCGCGCGACGCACACGTGTACGATCCTTTAAATTTGAATTCGTTAAATACATCTATGTAAGCGGCACGTGAGACGCTTCTTCCTGTACTCGGGCTCTAGCAGCCGACCTGCTGGAGCATCGTCGCCAACCGGAACACCCGCATCCAGGCGAACATCCCCGTCGACTGGGAACGACAGAAACCGCTCCTCCTCGACGAACTCGACGAATTCTTCGATTCCGTCGAGCCCGAGTGATCATGGGCCACCCGTTTCGGCGTCGCGTCCACCGAGCATATGTCGCTCTCCGACTTCCTTTCCTTCTGCTGCTGCTGCGGCGAGTACTTCATCACTGTATCATCGGGACAATTAATCAGACCTGGTTTCACCCCTTTCTTCCCTTTACCCCCTTTACCCCCTTTACCCGACGCGTCGCATCACGTCGTCTCTATTTCGAATTCAATGAGAGTGACAGTGCCGTGAGAATCGCGGACCGCGGAGTTATCATGCACAAGTCCCATTTATTTGGACGGCGGCAGATCTAGCAGTTCATTAAGAGAGTAGACTCGTTTCTAGGATTGCAAGGGTGCGGGGTGCGCCTTCTCGTTTCTCGATAATGCAGAGATGGGGTCTTTCAACAAGTCCCATTTACTTGGACGGCGGCAGATCTAGCAGTTCATTAAGAGGGTAGACTCGTTTCTAGGATTGCAAGGGTGCAGGGTGCGCCTTCTCATTTCTCGATAATGCAAAGATGGGGTTTTTCAACAAGTTCCATTTACTTGGACGGCGGCAGATCTAGCAATTCATTAAGAGGGTAGACTCGTTTCTAGGATTGCAAGGGTGCGGGGTACGCCTTCTCATTCCTCGATAATGCAAAGATGGGGTTTTTCAATATGTCCCATTTACTTGGACGGCGGCAGATCTAGCAGTTCATTAAGAGGGTAGACTCGTTTCTAGGATTGCAAGGGTGCGGGATACGCCTTCTCATTCCTCGATAATGCAAAGATGGGGTTTTTCAACAAGTTCCATTTACTTGGACGGCGGCAGATCTAGCAGTTCATTAAGAGGGTAGACTCGATTCTAGGATTGCAAGGGTGCGGGGTGCGCCTTCTCATTTCTCGATAATGCAAAGATGGGGTTATTCAACAAGTCCCATTTACTTGGACGGCGGCAGATCTAGCAGTTTATTAAGAGGGTAGACTCGTCTCTAGGATTGCAAGGGTGCGGGGTTCGCCTTCTCATTTCTCGATAATGCAAAGATGGGGTCTTTCAACAAGTCCCATTTACTTGGACGGCGGCAGATCTAGCAGTTCATTAAGAGGGTAGACTCGTTTCTAGGATTGCAGGAGTGCGGGCTGCGCCTTCTCATTTCTCGATAATGCAAAAATGGGGTTTTTCAACAAGTCCCATTTACTTGGACGGCGGCAGATCTAAAAGTTCATTAACAGGGTAGACTCGTCTCTAGGATTGCAAGGATGCGGGCTGCGCCTTCTCGTTTCTCGATAATGCAAAGATGGGGTTTTTCAACAAGTCCCATTTACTTGGACGGCGGCAGATCTAGCAGTTCATTAAGAGGGTAGACTCGTCTCTAGGATTGCAAGGGTGCGGGGTTCGCCTTCTCATTTCTCGATAATGCAAAGATGGGGTTTTTCAACAAGTCCCATTTACTTGGACGGCGGCAGATCTAGCAGTTCATTAAGGGGGTAGACTCGTCTCTAGGATTGCAAGGGTGCGGGGTGCGGGGTGCGCCTTCGCATTTCTCGATAATGCAAAGATGAGGTTTTTTAACAAGTCCCATTTACTTGGTCGGCGGCAGATCTAGCAGTTTATTAAGAGGGTAGGCTCGTCTCTAGGATTGCAAGGGTGCGGGTTGCGCCTTCTCATTTCTCGATAATGCAAACATGAGGTTTTTTAACAAGTCCCATTTACTTGGACGGCGGCAGATCTAGCAGTTCATTAAGAGGGTAGACTCGTTTCTAGGTTTGCAAGGGTGAGGGGTGCGCCTTCACATTTCTCGATCATGCAAAGATGGGGCTCTTCAGTAGTCAAAAGCGCTAGATGAAAGTCTAAAGTCAAAAGTCCTATTTTTACGTTTGGGAGGCGTAATTTGCATTATTCGGCAGCGTGTAGCTGTAGCAGGTTTTGTGAAGCCTCATTTATGAGCTACATGCGCATCATTATGCTTCCAAATAATGCAAATTACGCTCCATAGATCCATAATGGTATTCATAAAATGTTGATTTTTAAATGCTTGTACAATTTTCAATAAATGTTATTAATCTAATCGTTTCTGAAGGTGATGGACATTTAAGTAGCACTTTCGATAAACATCAATATCCACTGAAGCATCTGTGACACTTTAAACAATTATAATTCCTGCAGGACGAAAGTGTAAATGATTCTTGCGGTACCAGACGAGGAAATGTATACTGAAAGTATTCCAATTTGGAAATTCCGAACTATTTGGGACTCATAAGATATTCCATGTCAAAGGGAAATAACAGCGACAACTTTCATTAGCCCAATAAGAATTACTGATTTAATAAAAGACGAACTGTAATTCTTCATTTGAAAACAAAATTTTTTAGATATATTAAATAGGTCAGCAAAGTTCACAAAAGAAAATTGTGCAATTTTTCGATCGAAAATCGTATTTACAAAATGTTAAATTTTAAATGTTTATTCCAATTATAATTTTTATTAAATTTCATTAATATAGACATTTTCGGCATTGCAAAACGTTTAGAAAGTAATGTATACTTCCCGTGTACTTTTATTCTGACGGATAAGATATCTTGCAATCAATTTTTTCATAACAATTTTGATGAAATCATAAATCAATTATTCGTAATGAGAAGTGGAGCTAATACATATTGTTTCTTCTCAACTTTCATTAAAGCTGTGGATATAGAACAACGCTTGTAGCAACTTTGTAGAGGAATTTCCTGCTTCTCGCAGATTATGATGATATCGTTCTTTAATTTTTCAAGCTCGTCAAGTATGCTATATTCTTCAAGAAAGCCAATCCTGATATTACATTCGGAGGGAAGAGTAATTATAATTAGACCGAGAAAAACTGCAACATTTGCAGAAGCTAAATGGACCTTGAGCAGAACAAAGAAGGCACAAAGGAAAACGGTGTTTCTTTAGAAAACAAACAGGGAGCAGAGTAAGAAAGATAGTGACGACGTTAAAAGTATTTTCTGAGACAATCTGTTCGGTGGACCCACAGAAGAGCGAATCTATACCTTGTCCACAACGAGACGAAGCAGTAAAGTACCAACGTGCGTCCTTTGCTGCCTACTTGTGAAGGGTAACATCAACTCTGTCGCACTCGAGCGATTATGTTTACGTTTACTGCCTCATCTCGTTAGACAAGGTATAGTGGTAATAATGTCAAGATTGGATTCACTTACGAGACGTAGCCTATGTTTCTAACACGTGTCAATAGATATACTCCAATTTACTGTGATGTCATCACCAAACTGTGAATTTTATGCATTTATGAAGAATTCCAAGACCTGAATCATGTTATATGGCAATGTCCAAACTATGAAAACGAACGTAACACATTAAAAAGAAAGCTTCTCAAAGACAAGTACTGTTTCCCTCTTTGTATTAGTTCCATCTTATGTAAACCTGGTATAGAAGGTCAGAAAATAATTTATAATTTTCTCGAACAATGTTCCGTAAGAATTTAGAAACAATGTAACACCTATAATGTAAGCTAAATGTAATAATATTGTACTTGATATATAAACCACTTGGTTTAAAGCAATAACAAATAAATAAATAAATAAATACGAGTAGATGAAATATAAAACAATGGAAAAATCAAAAGAATTAAACCCCTTGCTCTACGATTTAGTTTACGGTTTCAGTGATTAGGACTGTTTTGTAGATCGTAATTTCCTAAAAATGGAGAAAATTTGTATGTATTATATGCCTATATGTTCCGCAATAGCTACACATTAAGAAAGCCAAGAAAGAATTTTATTTCGTTTTAAAGAAAATTAATAACATACATATTTATTAAGAGTCTGCTCAGAATCTTCGCCACGAGTCTGACACGATATTGTAGAGCAAGGGGTTAATAGTATCAATGTATTACCAAACTCATTACAACTGTTAAAGGAAGAAACAGATATTTATCTGGTTCCAGTATCTTGCAATTGATGTTGAACATTTTTATTTTGCATAAAAGTCAGCAGACTAGTCATCACTGTGTCTGAAATAACTTTTTCACACTAGTTTGTTTAACTAAGACAATTTATTTTAGAATATTATAAAAAAAGATATTCTCACCAATCAATTACTTATCAGTGTTTTCAATGACTTTTTATCGTTCTAGTTGAATCCTTACAATAAGAAACGTATATAATTTTCAATTTATTTAGAAACCATACAAGTTGCAATTGACAAACGGTCTCTCTAAATATGACGCATTTTTTTTATTGACAATGATTGTTTCAAATTTTCTTCAACACAAAATAATTCGTCTAAACAGATCAGTTTTTATTCCGAATTAGACTTATCTATTCTTTGAAGTAATTATTGTCTTAGTATCCATATTTTACTATCTCTTCTAAAAATATTTTTTCAATGTTTGATATCAGTTCACAGATTGTGTAAATTATAAAAGAAAAATTGAACAGTGGATCCAAAAATTATTTGTACACTGAACATCTGATTTTTGAGAAATTATCGATATTTAAACTGTGATAATTTCGTAAAAAGAATAGCACAATAATATAGTACGATAACATGAACTCATTTGAACACTTTCACATCCATTAGTTAATTTTTTTAAAAGATGTTTTCATTTAACACGAGTTTTTATCGTGGAGATAAAAAGAAGAAACACGTGAACAATTTACGGAATATGAAAGATAAATAAAGATTCTTTGAAGAAAATTTTACTTTAGAGAGAAGTCATTATTTTTTCCATTTTTCCTATGTAATTGTATCGATTTTTCACACGTTTCCCATAGATCTTTAAAAAAAATTGTTCAAACAAAAGTTACACGGTAATTGTATGACAGACCAAATGCAATAACAAAAAATGGACAAGAAACTGCTTATTTAATAAAAAATTTAAATTATTTAAATTTTTTTCACAAAATTGTATTTTTGTTTCATCAGCTGATAGATTCTCATATGCTCTTTCAAAAAGTATTAAGGGTCTTAAATCGAAAATGTATTAGTTTAGGAGTTATTAATTTTGTCCTATAATCCCCTATTCTATAGGATCGAACACTGTGTGTCGTTGGAAAGAGAAAGCTTCGATCTTCAAACTTACGGTAGATTCATTCACGAAAGCAATTTTCTAACGTCTTTACAGAACTCCGAAATTGTATCATTTTTTCGTAAAATCATGTCTTCAGTTTCTCGTCTCTGCTATAGCATATAAAAAAGCTTCAAAATGAGTCCAGGTTTATTGGACTTTAATAATAACATACAAAATATATTTTAATTTCTATTCATTAGATACAGCATATTTTAAAGCATATAACTGCAAAATATGATGCAATGCGGTAATAGAAAAATACAATCGCCTTTCTTTGGGCAGACCACAATATCCGGACTAAAACCGAGGCACCATTAGACGATAAAGTATAATTCATCAGAGCAACGAAATGTATAGTCGAAAGCACTAGGCGAAAGGAAAAAGTTGGAAAGTATCCCATCCAAGAACGGTAGAGAAACGAAAAAGAGTTGTGAAATCTCTCGCCTTTAAAATCGAACAGAAAAGATCCGGTTGCGATACCCCTTTTAGTGAAATAGTGTCTTGTCGTGTACGCAACTGTCGCTTTAGTATTTAATTCTTTTTATTGTGAAATACGTAAATCATTTTACTAACCGCGATGCAAATAACTAGAACTGTTTGTCCCATTCAAATTAAACACATATTGCATGCAATAATAACGACAAGATATTAAAAGAAAAAATCGACCTTATTTTGATTAAAAAATATTCTTAAATATTAGGGCTTCGTAACATTTTATAAAACACGGGTATTCTGCGGTGCTAGAAATTAATCATTGAGAAACAATACTTTAGCATTTACTTCCTTTTATTGTGAAATACGTAAACCATTTTACTAACCACGAAGCAAATAACTAGAACTGCTTGTCCCGCTCAAATTAAACATATATTGCATGCAATAATAACGACAATAAATTAAAAGAAAAAGTCGACCTTATTTTAATTAAAAAATATTCTTAAATATTAGGACTTTTAACATTTTATAAAACACGGGTATTCTGCGGTGCTATAAATTAATCATTGATAAAAATACTTTAGCATTTACTTCCTTTTATTGTGAAATACGTAAACCATTTTACTAACCACGAAGCAAATAACTAGAACTGCTTGTCCCGCTCAAATTAAACATATATTGCATGCAATAATAACGACAATAAATTACAAGAAAAAGTCGACCTTATTTTAATTAAAAAATATTCTTAAATATTAGGACTTTTAACATTTTATAAAACACGGGTATTCTGCGGTGCTATAAATTAATCATTGATAAAAATACTTTAGCATTTACTTCCTTTTATTGTGAAATACGTAAACCATTTTACTAACCACGAAGCAAATAACTAGAACTGCTTGTCCCGCTCAAATTAAACACATATTGGATGCAATAATAACGACATGAAATTAAAAGAAAAAATCGACCTTATTTTGATTAAAAAATATTCTTAAATATTAGGGCTTCGTAACATTTTATAAAACACGCGTATTTTGCGGTGCTAGAAATTAATCATTGAGAAACAATACTTTAGCATTTACTTCTTTTTATTGTGAAATACGTAAACCATTTTACTAACCGCGAAGAAAAAACTAGAACTGCTTGTCCCACTCAAATTAAACACATATTGCATGAAATAATAACGACAAGAAATTAAAAGAAAAAATCAACCTTATTTTAATTTAAAAATATTCTTAAATATTAGGACTTTTAACATTTTATAAAACACGG
>CM052190.1:14584845-14628533 GCA_028455805.1 Lasioglossum figueresi | reverse complement strand
TTTAGGACTTTTAACATTTTATAAAACACGGTTATTCTGCAGTTTCAGAAATTAATAATTGAAAAACAATACTTTAGCATTTACTTCCTTTTATTGTGAAATACGTAAACCATTTTACTAACCGCGAAGCAAATAACTAGAACTGCTTTTCCCGCTCAAATGAAACACATATTGGATGCAATAATAACGACAAAAAATTCAAGGAAAAAATCGACCTTCGTTTAATTAAAAAATATTCTTGAATATTAGGACATCATAACATTTTATGAAACACGGGTATTCTGTGGTACTATAAATTAATAATTGAAAAAAGTACATTAGATTTACAAATTATTGAAATGACGCAAAACTTTTCCGGGTGAAATGTATATCCGATACGGCTTTGTTCGTAGGTTAAACCGAACCAGAAGGTAAAATGGAAAGTAGACTAATGATTTTATGAGCGCAGAATGCAAGCCGGTATATGTAGTATGGTTAAGTAATGAGATTTTCTCGTATGTCACTGCACTACTTTTTTTCTCACGGCTAACAGTGAAATTCCTTTCACTAGCAAATCCTCTTTTGTTAAGACAGTCTTGAAGCCGTTTATGCAACGGTAGAAAATATTCTATCTGTGCAGAATAAATCCCATACGAAATAACAAACGCTAGAACGAACTCCTTTTTGTACCATATTCGTAAATATTCAAGTTACAGAAAATTAACGAAATAATGAAAGTTTATAAAAATTGGTACATGTACCTTTCATGAAACTAAGTTTTCAGACAAAATTATTTTAAATGGGTTATATATAACATCTAACTTTTTTACTAATATGTGTAGAATAGATGTTTATTATCATTTTTTATTAAAATCAATTCAATTTTTATGATCATTTTCGTTTAATTAAAATGTGTATTGTTGATATTATTACCGTAAGAAACATTTCCGACAAAGAGACTTTTCCCATTGATGTGTTATAAAATTGTAAAACAAATTAATTATATGTATGAGCAGCACGAGATAATTAAAATTCTTTTTTAATTGCGTTAGTAAAATATTTAATAAAATATGCACACAGGAAATGTTAACGGTAATCATGCAAAAATATGTTTAAAAAACAATAAAGGTATTGTTAGAGTAACATTTCATTTACAACAGTATAACTAATTTGTTCTACGCTTTCTTTTGCAAATTATTTTCGTAACGAATGCTTAACCCGAACAATGTAAATATATTTTCACGATGATAGTATTTCACTTGCGAAGAAACTGTTTTTTGTATAATTTAATTTGTATAATTGAAAAGAAAATATTCATATAAACGCAGAAATGGTTCGAAGAATAAATGTATGAAAAAATAAAAAACTCTGATTTGTACAATTTTCTGTACTCTTAATTTTAAACAATACCTCGAAGTTAGCAAATAAATAGTGACACGAAAAATGTATTTTTTTTTAATTTTATGATACATATTTGAATAATATACGTGAAATGTACCAAACAATGCAAAGAAAATTACTTTTCCCTCTTAAAGACAAGACATTTTCGAGAAAAATGTAATTTACAGTTTAAAAATCTGACATTTACGTTAGATGTCACATCAACCTTGACTATGTTCATGTTAAACGCTCACTCGGTCATGGTCGTAGATCTATTACGTGTCCACTGCAAAGAGCGCTGATATCACAACCGTACAATTTCAGACAAAAGTCTTAAACTTTTTTAATAAACTTATCGATCGACCAAAGAAATCAACAGGCTATTATTTTAATTGATAATATAGGTCAAACGATTGAATAGTTACCATTGTTTGTCAATTATCTTTACTTAGTCGCTTTTCAACTGGCACAATGAAATAGATTTTGCAAAGACTTCGTAAATCTATATTTCGTCTTATTAACACATGAACTGGAGACGTAAAACACTTTCGCTCTATTGAACATAATTAATTAGAGCTAAGAGAGATTGATCGTCTATCTTCTATCTCTAATGTTACTGGTATACCATGTGTATCAGTGAACTGTAAGTGGTTGGATCGAATATTAATTTAATAGCAATTAATTAGAAATGTATTACTCAGAGCAATCAAAGATCATTAGTAGGAACAGTTCTATTACGCCAATAAAGTGAAAGGATAGATTGATATGATATTCATATGACACTGTAAAAAGTCGTAAGAGATGATTAAATAAACGTCAAGCAAAACATTGTTTGGGTATTTATGTGCAAACGATACAGTAATATAAATGTTTGAGTATTGGACGATTGCAAAAGTTCGTGCCCGATTTTCAGAGAAACAACTCTAGACAATGTTGGTGACACAAATTGTTATTTTAACATATAACTGCTTTTCTGATAGTTTTTTTTAAACAAAAACAAAAATAAAGAACTAAGTATTACAGGATAAATTATTAGTAGACAGCGGATCTTTATGCAAAATAAATATTTTCTACTTGAATTGCAACAAACTGGAGTGAAATGAAACTTTATTTGCTTTCCGAATTTGTTTAATAGGTTGAAACTAATATAACAGTATTTTTAAATTCTTCTCATGTTTGTCCTGTTTTAAATTACACCCACTCATATTTGTTATAAATGCATAAAATCCGATGTCTAATTATTAGATACTCTTCGATCAAATGATAATATTCTGTGACGGTTTTTCGCGCGGTGTATGTAGCAAGTTGTTATACATGTCAAACACGCATGACCTGCATTTACATGCGATGTGTAGCCCACGCACACGTGTGTCCTTGTGTACGCGAGTGAATGATTAAAAAATAGGTTTTCGTGGGTTTATTAGAAAACGCGTTTCAAGGATTCCCTTCTTCCCAGATTCCAAGTGTAGGTGTGTAGTGGGCATTTCAAATGTGTTCTGGTTTTAGTGAAGCGCACGCGCCTCTTTCGGTCAGCTGATTCCCTAGACCTACTTTTTGCCTGATGATGCAGGCTACAAATAGGTATAGTCTCGAATACATGTGTGCTGGGTGTATGTATAAATGGATATGTATGCGCATCTCGTGCTAGCACACACGTACGTGTACATGCACACATACGCAAGGAAATTCTGTGCCCTAAATCATGCCATTTGCTCGAGGTCGCTTTTAGGCCCTTTAAAAATTGCAATCGACTGTACGGTTACGACAAAGAGCAATTCAACCGACGAACATCTTTCTTATCTCGATAAACGTTAAATGGGGGGAATGAAAATACAAGTGACGCTAAATGAACGAGATAACTTGTAAACGTGACGTAAAAAAATATGAAGACGGTCATTTTTAAGGATACTTCCATTAACGAGATATTTACAACGTTCCTAAAAGTATGTTCATAACACTCTAGGAAGAGAGTATTTAACATCACGTAACGTAAACTATAGGTTCAGTGGATGTACTGTGTGCATTCATGAAGCAGATGAATTACAAATCACAATGGGTTTTCGTCACGGTATTTCAAAGGAACCGTTAACACGAATGTGTACATTGCTGGAAACATTTTTTGAATCTCGTATTCAACGGGTCACGCAACGATTGATATGCTAAACGCTCTCCGACCGAAAGAACTGATTTTTTTTAAAAGAAAGCTTAAACGACACACCGAAAGAAAAAATACTGTGAACACTACGTTCGAATATTTTCGAGATTTCAACATTTTTACGATGTGGTAGAGTCCAAACGTTCCAGAGGTTCAGATTCGGACGAATTTCGCTCAAAGCGCGCACTGTCATATCACATAACTAATTCTTCGGGAATAACGGTCGCGTGCCGTCCGCAGAAACGCGTGAAGTTTAACTGTCACTGTCATCGATTATCATCTATTTACTAATATGTCATACAACAATCGGAATGATTATAGTTAAAAATATTTTTCTATTCGACTTTACCAACTAGAAAAGAAACGCGAAGTCTTTATAGAGAATCGGCAGATGTACTCGACACATACCTGTACAGATTTTATTCAATTCCTAATTCCTCACGAAGAGGTGAACAGGAAACGGCTGTTCTTTGCTGCAAACCGTTCTATACTGGTTCGAGGCGCTTCGTGTAGTGTTCTGCGGAGCACGACGAAATGCATTCGTGCGACAAGGGACAGAGGTGAGAAGTGAGATAGAAACAGAGAAAAGGATAGAACTAGAGTCGTTTCCTCTCGTTCTAACCTAAAACGCTGGTTGGAGGAGTGGATATATATCGCGCGATCGTTTCGACGATAGGAGATGGTGGGGATACTCGTCTTCTTGGTTATGTACCGCAGCGCCGGCGCTGCATCGACCCATCAGCACTTCACCGGCGATGTGTGTTCGCTTCAATGTATCTTCAAAGTACCTATCTATTTTTTCCGTTATTTACGCCTGACGTTCATATAGATTATTTTCACCGATTATATCCCCGAAGGCTATTCGATTTACGTTCATCAGCCACCTCAGGTTTTAAATATATTCCTATTTATCTACATATCTGGATTGGCATTTCGTTTCGTAAAATACCTCTGGCACGTGTCTCCACTTTTCAAGAACATTTCGAAATGCGATCGCGGCCAAGGTAATCACAATTGCTTCGGTAGCCAGAAAAACATATTTACTAAATACACGTTCGATCATTCCATCGTGGCTTCGTACGAATCTTCTAGCAAACGTCTGTATTTATTAAGAGCAACAGAAAAGTTCTTGGAACACGGAAAACATTAATAACAATTGTTATTTCGTGAAGGAACATTTTGAAGTTAATCAAAGTCGCATGTTCTTATTATGAATTTTAAGAAACTTACCTTTCGTTGACAAACCATCTCGACGAGTGTGAATTTTGGAACGTTTCTGAACTGCTCGGCGATGAGATCGGAGTTGAAAGTGAAACACCACTTTCTGATGAACATTGTGTATGGCATCCAATATTGCACGAAGGTATATGCCATGAATACCGGGATTTTGCAGACGAACTACTACGTGGACTCGGACTCGGACTTTGCGAACTTGAAGTACTTAACGGACTTTTCGGGCTCCTTAGAGTCCCGGTACTAAGAACTCGGACTAATCGAAGTTTCAAAGAATTTTCTTTGTTTTTCACTACACAATTAGTACAATCACTCGCCTCTTCTGCTTTAGACGAATCGGAATTATTTTTCATTTTAATTCGTAACTTTCTGAAAACTTTTAATCCGTGAACGAACGCGATTTCACGGCTAACCGAATTCAAATGAAGAATTTGTTAAAAGTGTAGATAAACCGCTTTACCGGGCGCTACTTCCCGCCAATTTTAACCGCATCCTTCCTTCTTCTTATCAGAATAACTCTTAATCACTTATATACAAATACATATAAATCTGTAAGTGTAATTTTATATACACATATTAGTTGGAAAATTTTATATTTTATCATAATTTTATTTCATAATTTAATGGAATTTGTAACATCTTACGTTTTAGATCAATTTTAGCCACTCATCATAATGTAGTATCATTTTCACTTAGTTAGTAGAGTTTAAATTATTCCATTTAAACTTATTAATACTAAAACATAATGTTTACTTTTGTTTATTGCTTTTTAATACTTTGTTGCTCCCTTGGTTTTGGATAAATTTGGCCTTGGCTTATAAAGAAAAAAATGAAAACCTTACAAAGTTATTGTCGAATCTATATTTTTGTACTGTTGCATTACAGATTAACAATCTGTTGAACGATTCGAACAATGTACATTTACAATCATAAATAAATATAGTGCACAATATACGTATGGCTCAACCACCGTAAGAGAGCACAGAAATATCTTTAATGATGAAGTAGTACTGCTAATTCTAGTCAGTTCTAGCCTGACTCTTGTCAATGCATGTAATCACAAAATGGTGGATCTACTTATAATCCATAATAACAATTTTTTTACTATACAGACTTTGCAAACGCTTGAGTACCAGATCGGGGAGTTGTCGATGAATGAGTTGAGTGAAATTAGCTAGATGTGCATGAGATTTGAGATGATAATAGTACTATTTTCCCCTGCAACATCTGCTGGGCACGTTTAGCGTGCGTTGTCATTTCTAAAAGGTGTCTCAAGCTTATTTTGAAGCTTGTTCAATATACGCAATTAGATCTACACGTTCCTGTGGTTTCTTCAAGCCAGCGAAGACCATTTTTGTACCAGGAATGTACTTCTTGGGATTTTCCAGGTAATCAAACAGCGTATCTCTATTCCAAGTGATGCCTAAAATAATGATATTGTGCTTTAGTATAATGTCCAAAATATAATCGTAAGAGTGGTGTATAGCAGAATAATAAAATGAAACCTTTCGCTTTGTTGGCATCCGTGTAACTGTAACCAGCTGCTTGTCCAGTTTTCCTTCCAATGATTCCATTCAGATTAGGGCCTACCTTGTGTTTACCACCAGCTTCAATGGTGTGGCACTGTGCACATCTTTGTACAAAAAGCTAAAAAAATACATATAAAATATAAGTAAATTTTCAATTATGTGCGTTCAGTTATTTTTAGTAAGTACAAATAAAAATTATTATTACAATTATCGCGGCGAAACAAAAATTGGAATAGAACTATGCATATACGGACTCTATCAAGAACTGATAAAACGTGATCTTTGTACATACACACGTACAACGCGTTCGACTCACGAGATCGGAATGTCGCGGGAAATTAGCAATACATTAATTAGGTTACATGATACAAAAACGTTTAAAAATTTCAAGTAAAATAAAAAATAATATACTTTGTTATTTTTTTATTCTTACTTTCTTTCCTTTTTCTACATCACCACCTGCGGGCGCGCCCATTGTAGCTTTTTCTAAACAATAAATTCAAACGTATATAAAATGTAATACATTAATTGTTCGGCTATAACATTTTTGTTATGTTTAAAAATCTTATTTTAAATCTTGCATGGATACGAATTTGTTCTTAACGTTTCTTTCGTTACATAAGCGCGAAGCACGTGGAAAAGACTGATGTTTCGTAATGATACGTTAATGGAACATTACGAACGCATACAAAATTTGTTTAACGTTAAATCATAATATTTGATAAATCTGATAAAAGATCTTATCAATTCGGGAAACACCTTACGCCCCCTTCATTTTTACTAATGCCGAATGTGAATGACGTATAAAGAAATAGCAGACGACGATCTCGAATCAGTGAATGATTTGGGCGAGTATTTAGCAATGGGCTATTGAAATGTCGCGCGGAGTGCCAAGTATAAAAATGTACTCTCCACACCGTCGTGACGACATTGACATAACCGTTTGTTTAAAGGTCAAGTATCTTGATACGTCTAAGAAGCACAAGGATATAGTACAAATTTTATTTAATGTTACAAAAAACATATTTTCTCGCAATATCAATGGTGTGAGTGTTTTTAGACAAAGAATAACAACGTTATTGCTATTAATGCTATTTTGTTGACATTTAATGTCGTAAACTAATTACATTAATAAATCTACGATATATTATGCAATATCTTGCAATAGATTTTCGAAAATATGGAACAGAATATGTATTTTTCATAGAAGAAAAGAAGAAAAATAGGAAACGTACATATATAGATAATATCGTAATTGACGAAGTCAAATTTTCAGTCATGTCTAAATAATTAGAATATCGATCAATTAAAAATCCTATCCCATTAACAAATTGAAATGCTCTTATTAACGAAAGTGTAATAATAGAGCTACAGCTCAAGGATACTTATGTTACGTAACACACAATTTTCAACGCAAGATTAACATGATTTATATGTTCAGTAGATGTATAAGAAATTTTATAATATTACTAATCATGGGTTCCCAAGGATTGAGTCATTTGCACGTGTTGGAAACGCCAAGCACATTAAATTCATAACTGTTCGATTTGAATCTACGTACACATTTGTTCAAATTTTAATGAAAGAAACCGTTCATTTAATTGAATTAAAAATCATCGTAATCGATAAGCACTTTGATCAAACAGAAAATCGAACTTACTTTAGTTCAGCAGAACCCGCGCGTGCAAAGTAGTATCGAAGACGTCTGCAGGTCAGCAGTCGAATAGATACTTCGATCGATGTATAGCCACTGACTTCCTCTGAGGCAGATTTCAGAGTATGTATTTCAATGGCTGATGTAACAATTCATAAAATAGTCGAAAGCGTGACGCTAGATAGCGTTCGGGAGCAACAAAGAATCGTTTCTCCTGATTGGTAAAATGATTTTCGTACAATTTATACCGTTTGGAAATGACATCTTGTTGTGTCATTTGTAAAATTTTAATATACATAACAGTGGAACATTTGCAAAAATAATCTATTACATTTTTAATGAATGAAATAAAATCGATCAAATGTACATATATATATGAAATTATAGTTTCTTATATAACGCACGCGACAAATTATAAATAATTTCTATTGAACATTTATTTTGAATTATATTCTATTGTCTAGATTAACATGTTTATGGAAATTCATAAAAAATATTGATATTTCCTCAGTCCACCATGGATGAGGTATGATATAGAGTGTCCATTTTACTACAAATCACGGTCCAAGGGACCGTCTCCGGCTGTGAGAATTGTAGCAGAGAGGATACTCTGTGATTGTATAGTGATGGCGTGCAAAATAACTATAATCGTTGTTTATCACAGTGATGCAGTGAAATGCATCAATTAGGTTACATAAAAATATCTGCATATAACGTAAATTTAAAATTACGTTTTTTGTATATAACCAGAGAGGATATCTCTGATATAACGTACATTTATGTACAATCAATTTTCTTTTCCGTACCCACAGCCTACTCTAGTAGCCTATACCAGAGAGGTATCCTCTCTGCCTATACCTTAGAGTCTAAGGTACACCGTGACGATGCTATTGTTCCTTTACGACACGAATCCGTCAACGGCGAGATTTCAGGGCTTGGAGACGGAACCTCCCTTGAACCACCAATTTTTCTTACACCGTGCATGCACCGTGCCGTACATTGAGCTAACCAATCCATGTTGACTTTCTTATCTAGTTGTGTGACGTAAGTAAATTCTATGGCTATACAATGCAATGTGTGAATTGAAAGAGTGTCGAATGCATATCGAAATTTTATCTATGTTTTTCTTTCCAAAGAAAAAGTCATGGTAAATGTTACAAAAGGAATTTTGGTTGAATGGTAGGTATATTAAACACAAATTAAATTACTTTATCATTCTTTATAATCTAAATCATCAGGAATATTAAATTGTTTATTAAGATTTTTTTCGGAAATGTCAAACTTATTTTTGCACCAACTTTGAATAGCAAAAATATTGTCTGTCCATATATTAGCGGCTTCTTTATATTCCTACAAAACACGACATATGTAAATTTCATTCAGGAAAACGTAACTTTTAGTAATATTATACCTGTGCTTTTTCTCTAAGTTTAGCTGTAACTTCTGGATCAGCGTCACTAAATTTAGCAATTTGATTTTTCAGTTGATCCTCTTCCGCCTTTAGCTGTTCTATATCGTGTAAGAGAATTTGGCGTTCTTCTGTATTCTCCTTTCCTATCTGTATAAGCCATATGAAATATAATATAAAATGTAAGAAATAGTATAACCATAGTTAGTGCATTTAATTTTGTTTAAAACTTTAATCTTTTAACAATAAGTTTATAAAAAATTAAAAAATTAATTTGCAATGGCAGGGAAGTGGCAACTACATTTAATTTTGTAAACTACTAATAATTCATGCGATTAGAATTCATTGAACAAGTTTGTTTGTTGCATAATTTTGATTACCTGTTCTTTGACACAAAGTTCCTTTAGTTTTTGATGTTTAAATTCTGCTTCCACTATTTTTTTTGAAGCTTCCGATATTCTCTGTTCTATAGCAGTTATGTTTTCACTATACAAAAAATTTTGTTTACTTGATAAATAATCATATTTGTAATAGAATCGATAAGTCTAATTCTTACCCTGGAAATGTCCAGAAATATACAGAAGTACCAATTTTCTCGGATCTTACTAATCCATCATCGACTAACGCTTGAAGTGTATCTTTCACAGATTGGGTTACAATGCCTTTTTCTTTCGGTGCAATTTTTTCTAATTCTTTCAACGTAAAAAATTCTTTCTTTTCATAAAATATTTGAAGCATTCGTGCACGTTTCTCGTCAAGAGAGACGCCTTTTCGTTTCGACATTTTACCTGTGCCATTAAAATCAAATAACACCATTACATTAATGCCTATTTATTATGTTTACAGTGATTCAGCTATGAAGGAATTTCTTTTACATCTGGATGAAACTTTTGCCTTAGGACGAAAATTTATAATCCAAGACTTGGATGAAAGACATCTGTTTATTTCTGCTGATATCTTAGATACTCTACAAGCTAAAGTGGATGATCTGATGGATCAAATATCATTTCCTTTAGCAGAAAAAGGAATATAAATATTAGACAAGAGATATTTTTCCTCCACTTTGATTTCAATCTAGAGACGTACATCAAATAACACATTCTACATTATGGCTGCTCGAGAATCTGGTAGAATAAAAGATGCGTATCAGAAGAGAGTACTTGATGAAGCCGCTCGTAGACGTAGACAAAAGAAAGCGTTGGAAGCTTTGGAGCAAGATAATTTTCATGATGATCCACATGCAGATTTGGGTACGTATACAACACGTTTTATAAAATTCAATTTGTTTTAATGTCATAGTTTAAGTATGTACTATTTGAACTGTTTCAGTAATGAGTAAAAAGGTTCCAAAATTTCAAGAAACATTAGATAACAGAGGTGGCAGAAGGAAGAAAACTAGATCAGCGGAATATTATAAGCAACGATTTAGGAAAACCTTTGGTCAATTAGTAGAAGAAGATCTTAATATTAATTCAAGCCCTCCAAACTATGCTTCAGCTCAAGCACCACCATCACGCTTTCCTGAACGTCACTTTTGTGCAGTTTGTGGATTTCCTAGCAATTATACTTGTATTCCTTGCGGTGCTAGATACTGTAGCATGAAATGTTT
The DNA here is from genome assembly GCA_028455805.1 of Lasioglossum figueresi. Classification (NCBI taxonomy): domain Eukaryota; kingdom Metazoa; phylum Arthropoda; class Insecta; order Hymenoptera; family Halictidae; genus Lasioglossum; species Lasioglossum figueresi. The sequence goes on along the minus strand of CM052190.1, from coordinate 14,617,586 downwards.
GGGTACTCATCTAGATACAAGGTGTTTAAAATGGACAGCTTAATGAGAGAAAATACGTACTTTATACAAATTAACTAACAAAGAAGTTCACGTGTAATTTATATTTAAAAATATAACATTAAACATATTAAGTTTTTGTACTAAAAATTAAAATTTTCTAACTAGAAAGATAAAGCATTAATTTAATTTGTATTATAAGACACATCTATTGTAAATATAATAGTAGTACTATCTAAAATAAGATCAATGTGCAAAATAAATTCAATTATTCTCGTAAAAATAACGTGTATTTCTTTTCTATATGGTAGATTTCGTATTAATTATTAATATTTAATTTCAACTTGTCTTGAAGTTACTGTATATGTATGATAGTAAAATAAATGAGACTGAAAAACGAAATGATAACAATACCTTATATTATGAAATGTTCGAAAACGTACCCGTAATTACGAACGTAAATCTGTTGTCACACAAATATATGTAAATATTTCAAAGAACGTTAATGGCTCTAAATCTTGCTACTTTCTTTATTGTTTCATGTTCACAATACCTTATGGGTAATCGAAAAATCTATTACGATCATATTCACTGCAACATTAACAAGATCACATTTTGAAATTGAACAGATAGGTTATGACGTAGTCAGACACAAGGACGGAAAAATTGGTATTAGATAGAAAGGCCACCTGTCAAAACTGTTTGTGAGTAAGATTCGTAGTCACCAATCTAAACGTGCGTGCGCACGTTCAGTTTGATTGTATATGTGCTATGGCGGGAACACACACGATGTCTATTTTATGAAAACACACTGATATAGATTATATCAGTGTAAAACAACATTAGCCCTCTGGCGGATTCTAGAAGAGCCTTCGATGTGTGACGAAACAGCAGCTATAGAAAAGTAGGAAGACGTCTAGTGGAAGGACGTGTGATCATTCAGAATTATGTGAAGTTTAAAGTCGTGAACACAATCTTAGTTCCGCCTAATATACGGATGGCTTCGAACGAGATTCTATACCTATACGTGAAAAGTGTTGCGATTTTGAGCACATTATACTGTGTTGTTTTGAAGGGACAGTTTATCGTATAGGTTATAATAATAGATAGGCATGTAAAATGTTCTAGATGTAACATTTGTAAAAGAAGAGTGGCTAATAAATGATTCTCCCGTTATATCCAATAAATGTACGTATGCCTCGTATGAGTTGCATTTTATGATTTTTTCGCTAGTTCAAAAAATCAATTCCTAAAATCTAATGAAGATTTCCTCGTGCTACTCAGTCAACGTATCATATTAATAACTTGTAACTGTAGTTAACCAGGTAGCAAAAGTGTTTAATTTCACTCAATTAGTAATTGTTTTTCTTAATATTACATTTTCAAAAGACCGACGGACAATAGAAATTGTTGGTAAAAGCGCGAACTTAGAGCATTCAATTTTCACAAACACATTCTGCCCTCTGTCGATATCTACTATCATTGTAACGCGATATTTGAAAATATCCGCGCGAAATATACATTGTAATCTGCTGCTTTGTATTTAAATGATCTAAAAGCGGAAGACTGTATCCATTGTGTTATTCAGTGCGATGTGAATTTACCTGTAATCGAATTAATATGTAAAGTTAAAGAATGCGGATGTGCGAGCGGAGAGGAATAATCGAAGGTAACACAGTGTTTACGAATAGATTTATGGAAATAGTTAGAGATAGAAAATTCTTGTGAGCAGTACATTCGCATATTTTCTACTGAAGGTAACAATAAGATTTTATTAAAAATATATTTGTTATCAAAAACAACCTTTTTATTTGTACGTATCTTTATATTTTGATATTGAAAAACGTTGATGTTTAATCATTTCCTACGAGAATCAAATTCAAGACATTTTATTTTTATAAATCTCTATAGTTTCATGAAACGTAGCCAAATAAGTTACATATTTCCTTTATGTTTCACTCTGTTTTATCAACGCGTCGAAAAGTATCACATTCGAATACCTGGAAGAAAGAGGATCTTTAAGAGATATACATACATGCATAAACAATATGCGATATTATACACGGTTATTGTGCAAATGCAATGTTACTCTACTCCCTGACATTTGCAACACGCTTGTAATGTGCTCAGTTTTCCTTATCCATTGGTATTTGTATTTATAGGCGGAAATAAAACAACCGAAGACAATTAGAATAAGCTTCCATGTGTAACCGTCGGTGGTGGGGGTGGAGTTTGCTACGAAGATAAGATCTTTGCGAACGGTGCAACCATTTAATTGCAGAAGTTAATTACTGCGTGCCGCACGGTGCAATAATGATGACGACCTTAGACACTCAGGCCGATAAAACTTTATGTCATCTCGACAATGTGCCGAGTACAGAATTCGCGGAAATTTTGTCCGATTGCGGATTCCACGATACGATCAGTCTTTTGGAGACTCAGGTAGCCGGACATCCGTCCAATTACAAGCGCCGCACGATTGGTAAGCACAATTTTCAATTATAGCACTAGCATTGCTGATTCACGTTTTCTTATTTTTACCGAAATTAAAGTAATTTATTTAATCTGTACATCTAAAATAATTTGTTATATGTATCAGTGAATGCGCTTTTCATATATACAGACTGTTTTATACATTAACCACAAACACGTTTATAAAATTTATTTCTTCTCTTTATTTATTTCTTCTCATTTCATCTATTTACTTCTTACACTTAACGCCTTGCCGTATTATTCTTTGTCCTGAACAATTTCTTAATAGAAAAAAAATGTTCATTCGCTTTAGCACTTAACCATTGATCATATTTGGTAAACCCTTTTTAACATCTTCATTACGAGTTTGCCTTGTTATTATACGGCGAGGGTAAGAATAAACTTATTATTTTACACAATCGTTTCAATGTACAGTAGATCCTCAATTATCCGAACCAGTGAATGAGAGATCTCGAAAAGATAGTATCCGATGGTTAAAAAAATGAGAGATTACTTTAACAAATACGTTTTGTTAACATTAACTGTATATGTATAATTACTATGCACATACATATATTTTATATTTCAGCAGTAGTACTTTTGTATTTAATAAGTAATTTTAAAACTATTCGATTATCCGAATCACCTTAGTCCCAATTAGTTTGGATAATCGAGGGTCTACTGTACCGATTGCGTGCAAGATGATCCACGAATCACTTTTCACAATCAATTAAATTTACATTTAATTTTTATTTTTCTACACAGTACGTTAGAAATGTTATCAATTCGGAAGTACAAAAGAATGTCGCGCAAATGACTGCCATTTTCTGCTCGATTTTTCAATTATTTCCACAGAAACAACTCTGATGCTTTTAAATCATGCTACATACTGAAATGGTCAAGTGAAATTAGAAGCTCGCGAAATTAAGCGATTTCTGAAAATATAAATTATTTTTATTAATCGCGTCGTTGCGAACGTTTCCATTATAAGTTTCCGAAGAATATATAGAATATACAATTTACAACAAAGAAGATATACAATACAAAAAGCTATATGTAAACCTTTAAAGTGGAAAAGTGACTTATAGGCTATACTGTATTTCTATATTGGGTTTGATGGATGATTAACACGATGATGGCTGCGCCGATCATATATGGGTGGCGTGATTCTTCGTTCATTTTTAAAAATAAACTTCTATATACTTCTATAAACTTCTATAAACTTCTGATATATTTAAGTAAATCTAATCTTATTGGCATTTGTAGAAATGAAAAAGGTTTGAAAAATAATAAGCGTGATAATCTTCAATTCTGCCTTGTCGGCCTTACTAACTCCGTCTTAATATTACTCCGTGTTGATACCGCTATATCATTATCTTTTCGGAGGAGTGGATGTGTCAATATTTATCTAATATTCTACCAGGCATTGTTTATGTTCGATTGCAGTATCAGTCGATTTTTTAATAGTGTATTAATATATTTTTCTCTGTTGCTCCGGTGTGTAATATGTATCTAGGAGTTTGTTGCAGTCATATTGAAAATATTATAGAACATTTGTAAAGAATATCTCGGGGATATAACTTTTGCAGAAAATTTGGTGGCCATTTGTAGAATGTGAGAATACAATTTTCAAAGTTCCATAGAATATTCGAAAAGGGAGACACGTTTTTATACTTTGGGTTTTGAATACATCTTGTTTCCTCTAATAATGGCAATCAAAGTAATTTTTTCAGTTTTTGATTTTGCCGCTGGTGATGCATGCTAGAATTGTGAGGAGTTGAACAATTAATCAAACGTAACACAAATCTGTCCTCATAATGTTTGTAGAATTTGTACATTCTGAAATACATTTGGGTTTCTATATATAATTGAGTTTTTAAAGAGTATTGAAATTTCTCCAAAATTTCGTAGGAAGTTTTCGAAATTTTATCTGTATGCTGTGGGAAATCAAAATGGTCGATCTTGATTGGATATAATACATATACAACATATGTATATGTTAGACGAAAAAAAGGAAGAAACATAGAATAAATATAAATTAACATATAAACAGAAAGTAATCATTTAATTCAGTATAATTATCATATAAAATTCATTAATTGTATGGTTCAATAGAAACAAAAAATTCAGAAAATAAGATTTACTTTGAATGACATACTATGAGAAAGCATCAAACGAGTCAGTTTGGTTTATACTGTTGGCAAAACGCGTGAACAAAGAAACGTTGAAAATAGTGCACTTACAATTAGTAAATCGACCATAATAATACTAATCCGCAGTGTGTATCGCTTTTTGTGATATTCACTCTCCATACCTTTCATTGAAAACGGAAGTTCGTCACGAGTTACAGTTTAACAATGGCGCAACTTCGTGCAGTTATACTGCCAATTGTTAGTATCAAGTTCTGAAGATAAGTTAAGTTGATTGCTCTGGGCTCGGATGAAGCTTATACACAGACATATAAGTATACATACATGTTCTAGGAAGAAAAATGTGATAGCGGAAGAAATCCAAACGAATTAATAATTTATTACTACTTCAAATATATAATTTAATTTGAATATTAGAGAGATGAACAACATTTTTTTCGAGCAATAAATAATGAATAAAAATTGTATGATTCGATCGTCATTTTAGATGCTTGAGTAATACAAACAGGAGTTAATTCACTTTTTAAGCCAAAGCTTTTATCTATATTTTATCTATATTTGCTTAATGATAAACAGCAAATTTTTTACTCTCATTGACTATCTCTATATTCTCTTTACTCTATCAGTAATATATCCTGCGTTAGCCGAATGAGGGATATGTATTACTCAGTCCTTTTCTAAGTAATGTTTATTTTTGTCTTTTTAACGAGAGTGCACAGATTTAACTAGTCGAGTTTTATTTTATTATTGCGTTATTTGTAATATTCAACGTTATTGGGGATATTATTTATGATAACAACAACGACATCCACGATAACATTATTGCACCCAATACAAGATTAAACATTTTACTTATTTGATGTATCTTTGTATGTTTTTCTAACGATTATCATTAGTGCATAATAAAAAAGATTGTTCTCTTTACTTTTTGCTTGACTTTATCTCCAGAATCGAAGAGCTGGAAACCCGACTTTTGTGGCCATAAGTAAATTTTTTAAGATTAGGATATTGAAAAAGTTTTGTTGCAACAGAATAAGAACCTCTCAAAGCTTCAAAATCCAAATTGTTATTCATTTCAAATTAATCTGTGCTGAGATATAACGTTCTAAAAACGAACTCCGTAAAATTCAGATGAAATAAAACGTTTAAAATAGTCATCGTAGACTATCAAAATACAAGTTTATATGATAATTTCGTACGTGTCGGCAGTCGTTTTTTTAAGCGTGTAATGGAGTTGTTAGCATCTTTTTATTCACGAACAAATAGTTCCAACTTTAAACAATGTAAACTTCGAGGAGGTTTTTTAAAAAAAAAACCGCTAAAACCGGAAAGATATAAGATATTTTTTATAAGAAACATTAGATATTTTTGAATATAGCGTATAAAGTTTCAGCTGCCATTTTCTGCTGTTTTAGTTGTACAACGATTTTAAGAAATAGTCGCCGGGATTTTCAAGCGTTCCGTTATTGTTATATTTTTATAGCTTATGTATATTTATAAACAATGTATATTGTGTGTGTTGTTATTGTTAGTCATGTTATTTCTGCGGCACAATAGTACTATGTGTTAACACGATTTTTAAGACGTTTCCTATAATCTGGCAAAAAAATGTTCTCAGCAAAAGTTGATCGCTATTTACTTTACTAAAAATGTCAATATACAACAATTTACGGAAAACGTTCTTTTAATAAAAAACCAGGATCACCTCGATTTTTCAAATGTTCCTATATATTTCTGACTTCATAATATTATAGCTAGCGTTGAAAGGAATTCAACGACCCAGCATACTATAAAATCTTTAACTTTGAAATATCGCTAAAATACTTTTGGCCACAAAAAAGCGAGTTTCCAGACCATAATGCGGCGAGGCGACCCGCGGCAGTGTCGCCAGATGAGGACCAAACGGACCACATTCCCTTTCCACCTTTTCCCCTTCCTACCATAAGCATTGACCACACTCCGCGTCACCCACTAACTAGTCCAGTCATTGGTTCGAAAAAAGAAGGTTACCTGGAAAGTTTTCCGGGAGTTTTGAAAATTGGTAATTTTATAGATTTCGATGTGCTCTTTTCGAATTTCAACTTTGCCACCTCGTATCTTTGCCGCTCGCGCCGCCATATTGGAAACATGGCGCATAATTGCAGGTTTTTGGCAATATCTCCTTTCCGACTCGTTTTACGATAAAAACATTTATATACAAAATTAAACTATAGAAAATTTCCTACAATTTATGTAATAACAATTTTGTTGTAAAATCAATAGTTTTGGCGTACGAGCGCCGCAAACTATTATTCATCTACACCAACGCGTGTTTCTCGTATATTTACGAAAAATATTTTACTGGGAATGTAATGTGTCGCATGGCAATGTGTCGCCATTGTTTCGGGCCCCCTCTCTCCCTCTTACGAAACAAATGCCGGCAGAATTCAATAGAAGTATTTAGTCTGACAATCGGTATACGCCTATTGTTTTAGAGTGTCGTTTGTGTTTATAGAGCCATGGCTTCTAAAAAAGTAAATTGTTTTATTTGTGAGAATCCATTACAAGAAAGTGAAGTAATTGAAGTGAAGGAAAAAGGATTGGAGACTTTTCGTAAGTCAAGTATTAGAAGAAAGGACAACAAGGGTAAACTTTTAGAGGGACTAACAGTCCCCTCGATTGTAAGATCGATAGTGGTTCACGATGTATGTCGAAAACGATACAACAATGAGAAGTTAATCGCTGCATCATTGCGTAGAGGAAGCGATGTCACGACTTCTCAATCACAACTGCGATCCACGCACCCAACATTTTCATTCAAAAATAATTGTTTTTTGTGCGAACGAACAAAATGCAGAGCAACGGGGATGGAACAGAAACAATAGTGGACTAATTCCTGTTACAACACTCGAGCCCCCAACTCCAGAAACCTTGTTAAAACTTATTTATTGCAAATGCAAAAAGGGATGTCAGAAAGCCTGTGGATGCAGAAAAGCTGGGTTAAAGTGCTCCGTTATATGCACGAATTGTAGTAGCATCTGTGATAATTCGCAAGTTCCATCATATGATAGCGATAAAGAGGAAGAAACGGAGACTGTTTTCGAGCAAACGTATGATCAAATCGAAAACGAAGAGGATCGCGATGAATCTGATAATCCTATCGCGGATGATTCGGAAGAAATTTCGGTCTGTGACGTCTCAATCGATATTGAAGACGATGAACTCGCAACACCTGGTCCATCAAGAACAACAAACAGGAGAAGATTACGCTAAATTTCGGAATTGTGCATTGCATGTGGATTAAGCCTACTAGGGACACCACGATAAAAAAAACGCGCCGCATACTCTAGCTCAAGGTGGTGTGGAAATGAGTTTTTTAGCCAAAACGTATGTTGAAGTACACTTCGCGGCGCTCGTACGCCAAAACTATTGATTTCATAAAAGAAATTGTTATTACATAAATTGTAGGAAATTTTCTCTGGTTTAATTTAGTATATAAATATTTTTATCGTAAAACGAGTCGGAAAGGAGATATTGTCAAAAAACTGCTGTTAGGCGCCATTTTTCCAATATGGCGGCGCGAGCGGCAAAGATACGAGGTGGCAAAGTTGAAATTCGGAAAGGGCACATCGAAATGTATAAAATTACCAATTTTCAAAACTCCCGGAAAACTTTCCAGGTAAAACTACCAAATGACTGGACTAAACTGTAAGACCGTAGACTGGTCGCGCGACGGAGCGACCATCAGAGAGGAGGTAACTTTTTCCCCTCGATTCGTGCTCCCTTCCCTCATCTGGCGACACTAACCCGCGGGCAGCTCACTGTCGGACGTCTGACTGCAGTGCAGCCAGATCGAGAAAATCGAGAGGAATACAAGTACCCCTTCTCTGATGACCAGAGTAGTTGCGCGACTGAGCGACCAGTCTACGGTCTTAGTGGAGAATGCTGGAATGTTCTCATGGTAGAAGAATGGGATAGTGGAAGGGGAAAAGGAGGACAGGAATGCAATTCGTTTTGGATTGCATCTGGTTGCACTGTTTGACTGTTTCTTTCATAAATCCGAATGATGGGAGACGCTGCTAGGCACTGAAAAGTGTGGAAGGAAGCGATGTGCGGCCCGAGGGCCACCAGTTGCCCGGCTCTGTTCTAGAGGGTTCAACAAGAATATAATTTTGTTGGATAATCAAATGTTATTGCCCCGTTATATTAACACTATTCCTAACACGACCGGTCAAATGACCGTTTTTAAAATTTCGATTAGATTTTCCTATATACAACGTAATTGAATCGCCTTTAAACTTCACGACTTTTCCTCAAATATACGTACAATACATTTTTCAATATTCACTTCTTTTTTTATTGTTTATTTTCTATGAAAAATTTGCAGTCTGTCTTACCTACCACGACCGGTTATTTGACCGGTAGAACGATTTTTATCTTTTTGTAATAGTATTCTCTCAAAGACTCAATTCCGAAACTATAAAGTCGTTACAAACGAAAGATAATGCAGTTGTGGCATGATTTTAGCCGAAAAGTGCCTTCCAGAAACTGCTTTATGGCACTTCCAAGTGTTTACAGTTCTCGCTCGCCAATCGGTCTCGCGGTGTTTATTTGCCTGATTGGTATCCGAAGCGGTCCAGAACCTCGGATTTTCTTACACCGTTTTATCTACTATGACTGTAAAATAAACAAAATCATAGCCGAATTGGCTATTATCTTCATTCTATATTAAAAAATATAAGTTGTGCTAAAGACCGGTCATTTGACCGGTCGCGGTAGGAATAGGTATACGTGAAGTGTCGGTAGGAATAGTGTTAATAATGGCGTAATTTATAATTCCACCAAATAATTTATCTTTCTCTCATCTATACATCCCTCTTTCAATACTTGAGAGTGTTCCTAATTTGCTGATATTAGAGCCATCAGGAAGCTAGTGATTTCAAACAAAAAACTTCGATTCTACATTCTATGATTTATGAAAATGAAAAGATTAAAATCTAAGCAAAATATTAAAATTGTTAATGCTTTCGGCGCGAGGGTTCGATCATTTGTTACTGAATTTACAAAGCAATTTTGCAAATTACTAAAGCAATTCCGACGTTTCGATCTTCATTCAGATCATCTTCAAGGGTTACTAGAATTGCGTCTGTAAAAACTTTTTTTTAACAAATTAAGAATATTTTGAAATTTAAGAATACATAACAGAGAAAGGGAAAAATGCTGGTAATAAAACTACTCACTAGCTTTGCGATGAAAATTAATAAATTCCACGTGAAACTGTAAAACTTGCTGAATTCATGCCGGTTATCGAGACACTGAGGTAAACAGTAAACATTAGTCAAGAACGTATAAGATCATAGATCGAAGTATACCAATCAATATTAGGCGGTTAATTTGAAATTACTTTGAAACGCAATAACAGTTTTCATACCTCTTGTAACTGCTTATATACCATATCTATGAATTTATGGTAATTCTTTGACATTCACCTGTCCATGAAATGACTACAAACTGCTCAAGTTGTATGTGAGAACAATTGATGTTAAATCGTTGAAGCAAAGAAAAGTTTAGTTTGGAAATTTTATCATAAAACATGACTTATTCAGTAATATGCGTAATATTCATGTATCTTCGGTGTTTCATATCTAAGATTTCCTTTACCTTTTAAAAAATTCAAATAGGTACAAAGGGTTTGCTTCTCGAATTCAGAAATAATTATAAAATAAATTTAGTATAATCCAAAAAGAAATTTAATTGAATTTAAGATATTATTGCATTCCAGAAGTAATTACCAATGTCACATGCCACGTTGGAGTGCATAAAATTATGGTGGAATTGAGATTTTAAACAAAATAAAAAAAAAATGTTTCAGTTTGCAATTCTTTGTATATTATGTTATTAAACTGTTTTGGTGCAAAGACTAGTAATCTAGTTATTAGGCTCTGGCTATCATTCACAGCACCCTTCTTTAAGTATTCTTGGATCCTACTGCCGACTGAATATTTATATCTTGCATTAACATTGACCTTCTTTGTGCAGCTAAATTGTACTTACATTTCGGAGTTGGTTGCTTCTGGTTTTAGCTAATTTTGCACTATCTTGACCTTCGGCTTTTAATGTCCTTGTTCTCTACATTTTCCTTCATATCAGTCATACATTGTTTTTCATCGTCTTGTTAACCAAATTGTACACTTTCTCCTAATATGTTAATATTCTTATTTCGAACTTTATTCTTTATTTCTCCCTTCGAATGTTATAGTTTTGAAATTTAATATTCCCACGTTTTGTATATCGTTAAACCATTCATAGTATACATGTGTCCCGAAAGTGTTGTAGTTCCTTGAAAGGAGTGAGTCCGGAGATCATTTCAACGCTTCACAACAATCCTTTTGATTTGTATCGAAAACAAAACTGATATATATCGAATTGTTGTTTTATTGTTCAACGACACAAATGCCACCTGCCAGTTAGACAATGAAATTAAGTTAATACGCTTTTGACGACTCATGAATAGACAGCGGATTTTATGCATTTATAACAAAATTGGGTAGGTGTAATTTAAAACAGTATAAACATTAGAAGAATTTCTATTTCATTCCAACTTGTAGCAATTCAGGTAGAAAATTTTTATTCTGCATAAAGATCCGCTGTCTACTTATGAAATAATATTTACAGAATTCATTAATAATTATAGCTTTCTATCGATCGTATTTGTTGTAAATAAAATTGTTAATGCTTTCGGCGCAAGGGTTCGATCATTTGATACTAAATTTACAAAGCAATTTTGCAAATTACTACAGTAATTCCGACGTTTCGATTTTTATTCAGATCATCTTCAAGGGTTACTAGAATTGTGTTTGTGAAAATCTTTTTTAACAAATTACGAATATTTTGAAATTTAAGAATACATAACAGAGAAAGGGAAAAATGCTGGTAATAAGACTACTCACTAGCTTTGCGATGAAAATGAATAAATTCCACGTGAAACTGTAAAACTTGCTGAATTCATCCCGGTTATCGAGACACTGAGGTGAACAGTAAACATTAGGCAAGAACGTAGAAGATCATAGATCGAAGTATACCAATCAATATTAGGCGGTTAATTTGAAATTATTTTGAAACGCAATAACAATTTTCGTATCTCTTGTAACTTCTTATATACCATTTGAATTTATGGTAATTCTTTGACATTCATCTGTCCATGAAATGACTACAAACTGCTCAAGATGTATGTGGGAACGATTGATGATAAATCGTTGAAGCAAAGAAAAGTTTCATTTGGAAATTTCATCATAGAACATTACTTATTCGGTAATGGTGCGTAATATTCATGTATCTTAGGTTAGGTTAGGTGTTTCATATCTAAGATTTACGCTACGGTGTTTAATCGTAGGAAGTGTTTCCAATAAGATCCTTTGATGTAAATTCGCTTCTTTATCAATCATTTGTTGCATTCTCAAAATCAAATCTATGGTCAAATTCTATTGAATGTCTCGATAAGGCAGTATGTTGAGATGGAGGTAAGAAAAGGTTATGTTTACGTTCTTTATTTCGCGTTTCCAAATGTCCGGACGTATGCCCAATGTAAACTTGACTGCATCCCATACATGGTATTGAGTAAACTATATTGTAACTCATGGACAGTGGTAACGCGTATTCCTACTTTTCGAAATATTCTTTTTATGTCGTTGGAGATGATTTTAACATAAGGAACAACTACGGTATTTTTCCAACTAATTGACCCCCGTTTTCTTAGTTTTTCTTCTTTTTGTTTTTCAATTAGTAGAGTGTGATATATCTCAATGATACGTTCTTTGATGTTATTGGCTGTAAACCTAACAGAGTACCCGTTATGTTTCAGAATATTTTTTATCAACAACAAATTGTTAGGTCTAAACTCTGGATCAGAGAGTAGGACAGCATGATCTATTCAGCCTTTAATTAAATGTTAGATATGAAACACGTAAGATACATGAATATTACGCAGCATTACTGAATAAGTAATGTTTTATGATAAAATTTCCAAATGAAACTTTTCGTTTCTTCAACGATTTAACATACAACGATCTCACATACAACTTGAGCAGTTTGTAGTCATTTCATGGACAGGTGAATGTCAAAGAATTACCATAAATTCATAGATATGGTATATAAGCAGTTACAAGAGGTACGAAAATTGTTATTGCGTTTCAAAGTAATTTCAAATTAACCGCCTAATATTGATCGGTATACTTCGATCTATGATCTTATACGTTCTTGACTATTGTTTACTGTTTACCTCAGTGTCTCGATAACCGGCATGAATTCAGCAAGTTTTACAGTTTCACGACGAATTTATTAATTTTCATCACAGCGCTAGTGAGTAGTTTTATTACCAGCATTTTTCCCTTTCTCTGTTATTTATTCTTAAATTTCAAAATATTCTTAATTTGTTAAAAAGAATTTTTCACAGACGCAATTCTAGTAACCCTTGAAGATGATCTGAATGAAGATCGAAACGTCGAAATTACTTCAGTAATTTGAAAAATTGCTTTGTAAATTTAGTAACAAATGATCGAACCCTCGCGCCGAAAGCATTAACAATTTTATCAACAACAAATACGATCGATAAAAGCTATAATTAAGCAAAATGTTAAGTTCGCACAACCATAAGTTGCGGATGAGTGCTAAATCGTTGAGCACAGAAAGGTTATAAACCGTTTAAGTTGCGTAACCCGTTGTGTATTTTCGACGAAACAACATGTAACGATAATAATTAGACTGCGAATTGTTCTGCAAAACAACATTTTTTGTGTCTGAATTGCGACAAACTGGAGGAAGGTAGAAATTCTTCTAATAATTTTACTAATTTAAATGACAGCTACCCATTTTTGTCATACATGAACAAGCATGAAATCCGTAGTCTAGTAATAATTAGTTTTATGCAACAAAAAATTTTTCTGTTTCAGAAACTTTGTACAATGTTGTTCAATTTGAAAGTTTATATGTATTATATCTTAACTTGAAACTATTTCTGAAAGTAGCTAAATATTCAAGCATCAATTGTTGCATAAATATGGATGATAAAGAGATTAAAGAGACTAAATGCTAGCAGTAGATTTTCAGTTAGATTTCGTTTGAATGTTATCGTACAAATGAAGAAAATGTGTCGTTTCTTCGAATTACGTAAAGGAAACTGCATTAGCTTGTGATAAAAGGAATAATACATGTTTAATCGACGAATGAAGTATATTATCTTTCCTCGTGATCTTCTTTGTTGGTAACTGATTCGATGATGTAAGATATGAAGACCCTCACATAAGAAAATTGAACGAGTTTGAACTATTTATACTCCGGAAATGTACAGTATCTCTAGAACGCAACCAGTATGTTCTGGCTATTGCTCGTTACGCGATTTATCAAATGGCTGCGACTATGGTCCGGCACTTGGAAGGCTATGCTACGCAATGTATCTATGTCCTAACAAAAAAAAGCATAGAACTGCTTCTATCCAATTCTCACTGTAATAACAATGTTCCTTTGACGAAAGGAGGATTGGATAAACCGTTGGTCAGGAAATCTGATGTTATATTTCTAGTAATCAGTTTTATTACAAATCTGCTTTCAACGTCTTCCGAGTGCCTTATTTGATTTGTTTTTATTGGCAAAATTTAGTTAGTACCAGTGGAGGTGAACTTGTAGAAAAGCGTCCTCCCCTTAGATTTCAATGTCCTTGAAAGATGCTGTCAAGGTCACCATTCTGAACAACATTTTCCTTTAAAGTTTTTGTCGGTCGGCTTTAATTCGCGAGATAATTGGACAAGGAATGACCAATGTAAATATTTCTTGAAAATGAAATTCATCAACTGATATTCAAAATTAGATTAAACGCCGAACATGCGATTTTCGAAGTTTGAAAAAGTGAGTAGGTCTTGGAATACTGAAAATGAATTCGGTTTAATTGATTTTGGTGGTATTAAAATTTATTTCAAATGTACTTTAAGTAATCCGATAATTTTGTACTTAGTTTAAATATTCCAATTGAGTGCGATTACGTTATGTAGAGTCCTTTCTCGGTTCTGCATTATATGTATAATGTAGTCCACGTGTTGGACGAGAACTCGTGATGAACAGTCAACAAGTATGAATTGAATACACAGCGTATTATCATCGGTCAATTCTAGTGTATTGAACGCAAGGTTAAGTGTTACTATTAAAGTGAATTATGAATGGCTTTGTTAGAACTTGTTAATAAATCATTTTTAATTTAACGCTAATTGTACAGAGCGACGTGACAATTGTATAAAAGATCATGTGCCGCTTTTCAAAATTAATGTTCAATAATTTCTCGTAGAAACATGTTTACAATCTGAGTAACTGTAAGAGATAGAAAATCTGGAAGCCGTCATTTTTGGCTACAGTGGTTCTAGTGTTCTTCGTATTAATTAGTTATTTATTGGGTTTAGTAAGGGACTGTCGTATAAATTACCAACGCAGCGTGCCCTTAGGGCAGAAGACTCGTTTCCAGGATTGCAAGGGTGCGGGATTCGCGTTCTCATTTCTCGATAATACAAGAATGGGGTTTTTCAGTAGTCACAAACGCTAGATAAAAGATCAATCTAGGCTGCGATTGCCCTCAGAAGTCCTATTTTTTCGTTTACGAGACGTAATTTGCATTATTCGGGAGCATACAATGAAAATATCTATGATAATAATATATCATGAACATAGCAATATGTAATATTATAATATAACATATGAAAATAGCCACATGCTGCCGAATAATGAAAATTATACCTCGTAAACGGAAGAATAGGACATTTGAGGGCGATGGCGCCTTAGATCGATCTTTTATCTAGCGTTCTTGGCTACTGAAAAACCCCATTTTTGTATTATCGAGAAATGAGAACGCGAATCCCGCACCCTTGCAATCCTGGAAAAAAGAGTCTACTCCCTCAAGCCTAATTTATAGGTTCCAAAAAAGTACAAGGAACTGATTGTGAGTGTCGTTACTAGCGTTGACGTATTTCGTCAATGGGTGTTGCCCGCTTTTAGAATTCACTCTAGAAACCAATTCAGCGTCTGGCACATTCCTTTTGTTTGTGTACTAGCAATTGGTAGGCGCTATAATCATATTACGTACCCTATCACGTTTACTGTGGCGTCACTGATATCTGAGAGACCAAATTTCTGTGTGTCCAAATTTGAAAACTCATTTTTATGCTGATCGATCGTGTGTACAAAATTTGGTTACGACCTGCAAAGTGCAAGAATACATTAAAAGAGTAAATAATATCAGAAATTTTACCTTCTCCCTTTTTGTTTAAATATCTAAATTGCTTTGAACTTATCTATCTTTTTATTAATAAAATCAAAATACATTTTGAAGAAGAAAAAGAGTAGAACTTCGAAATTATATAAAACGTATGCATAACAATACTTTATTTTCATGATAAAAGATTATCATCTCACTCAGAAGGATTTGTACGAAAATACTTTTCGCTGTTCAATTATTTCATTATATCAAAATAATCTCTGTTAACTAATACAATAATTGACGAAAGATTAAATCTTTGCTCTTTTTATGGTATAAATTGACGCACTTTGATAAAATATTTTTTTGAAATTCGTATTTTATCTTATCTTTATTTTTAATTGCAGTTCCATTTAAAGTAAACTTTTCGTTCACTATCTCGATTTTACTACAGCATCTCCATTATGATATATATACCTCCATTTTGAACAACGGATGTTTCATATTATCCATGAGAGACAGTTTTATTTGACGTAACCTAATAATTGTATAAACAGAATTAAAGTTAAAACTAATTTGTATGAATCTGTAGATACAATAGAACTGTAATTGGGCAAATAACACAATGCGAAATAAAATAAACCTGAATGAAAGCACATTATGATCGTTAAATAAAACTGTTAATACTAGAACTAACAGATCGATAAAAATAACTAATTTTCGGAGACGTTATTAAATAAATTGATTTAAATTATTCGTGCGTATCATACAACTAAAATACAAGCTGGAAAAGGTATACACAAAGGTGGAAGATGAAAATTTTATTCTGCCTATTTTTTAAATTACAGTAATTATAGTAATTTGAAATTTAGAATACATAAAAGATATTACACCAGGATAGAGACAAATTATCCTCCAAACGATTTACTACACGCCTGGATAATTGGTGCTCCGAGAGTCGATGACGTAGTTAGCCAATTCTACGTCATCGAGTCTCGGAGAACCTATTGTGCAGGCATTGTTCAGAATATGAGAGTACATACACTAGTGGAATTAATTCTGGACACTTTTTAATTTTACTTAAATTTCGCATTTATTCAAATTATTTAATATACAGGGTGAATCACGAATCGTGATCAGTAGAGATTACTGTTATTTGTAGTCCGATCGAAAATGTTTTTATCAGGTATAGCATGGTTTCAAGAGAGCATTCACGTTATTATAACAAATTTTTCGACAACTCTTTTTTTTCATGGTTTTCCAAGGTCTCCTCCAATTTCTGCAAATACACCTATAATTTTGTAACGCCTATTTGTTAGAGGATTTCAAGGCGAATTCGGAAACCTATCATAATATTTAAAAAATTGCGAAAAAGATTGCAAAAAATTGCTTTTTAAATTTTTTTTTACAAAAAATTTCTTATAATAACGTGAAAGTTCTTTCGAAACCATGTATGTGTGATAAAAACATTTTCGATCGGACAGCTAATAACAGTAATCTCTATTGATCACGATTCGTGATTCACCCTGTATAATCATTTATATTTTATATTCTAATCATATTTTTTTAAGTTTAGCGCGTTGTTTATATAAAAAATCAGTAAAAAGACAATTTACAGCCATACTTTTAATATACAAAATTAAAATTTCAACACGTTTCGAGGTAATCGAAGCCATTTTAGTTGTTTTTCGCACTTTTAAAAACATTACCAAGGTCCTCACTTCTGAAAACACAATGCTTGACAAAACTATGATGAAACTGTTTGTAAAAACCGTCAAGGCCTTCCTGATTGGTTGTTACAGTGAACCGACGCATTCTGTGATTGGCTATTTCACAGTTTAGATTTTTAAAGTTAAAATTTTAAAACATTTTCAAACCAAATTTTGTGAATATTAAGTATAAACATTATAGATTGCAATAAAAATACCACGGTATCAATTTAGCATAGCAGAATATACATTTTCTGTACAAATATGAAATGAAGAATATTTTTATTCAAAGTGTCCAGAATTAATTCCACCAGTGTACAATACATGTACATCAATGCATAAGATTACGATGGAAACCAAAAGAAAATCGGTGATTTATTTTCGTTTTTCTTAAGTTAAAAGTTTACTTATGTTTCAACGTCTTGAGAAACTAATAATTAAATTGCGGATCTTTATGCTAATTCCAATTTTCATAGGTTATTCTATGAAAAATAGAATAATAAAATGTTTGTGTCAACTAAAAATTGTCTTTTCGTAAACGTGAATCATATTAATTTTTATGAATATGTATACGTATTTATTGTGTTTGTTCAAGTTTTATAGTTTAGCGGTAATAGTAATTAACGACATTCGTAGAACGCGTTAATGTGTTTCTATTAGTTTAGTTGAGCACATGGATAAACAGTATCACGATTATGAACGTGTTATTTTTCAACTTCAGTTTCATAGAGCTTGGCCTAAGATTATGTCCTAAGAAAGTATTTATCTAATCGATTTGGAAATTTGATATTATATCTCCTACGTCTTTCTGTATCGGTACAAACATAATATTCGTTGTGTGTGTAATTTCTTGTCTCAAGAGTTATTTTTTAACGCATGAATATTTCTGAATAGCTTGTACAAGCATTTACTAGAATTTGTTCGAGAGGCTTCTGTCCGTTCATAGTATAGTTGTCTCTAGTAATATTTAACATCAATGAACGTCTCTGATATTGTAGAAAATATAACAAAAGAGGCATTCCTTTAAATATATTTAATATGTTTTCTCATAGCAATGGTTGTTGTTAAATATAACATATTAAATGCTATTAATCGAAAATTGTACAAATGTATTAGAGGGTGTAATAAGTTTGTATCGATGGAGATATGCATTCGAGAAATGTTCCTTAAAATAATTGTTTATGTTAACTGCCAGAAAAACTGTTACGAATGGTATAGGAATGCTTCATTGTCAGTACCAGCCAATTCTTTCCAAGTTTTGTTAGGATGAACTACATTTTTTTTTTGTTATAGAAAATCTCATATGAGATTTATTTCAAAACTGAAAAACGCTACATACAGAACAGAATATAAAAATTACAAAACAGAATAGGATTACTAGAAATACACAAATATTATAATACAAACATATGATTAATTGGAACAGTATAGGAGAAAAAATAAAAGATGAACTACATTACGGGTTAAACGAATCAAACCGTTCTTTTGGTTATTTAACGCTTTTTGATCTCTGGTGGCGATGTTACTAACAAATGTACCATTTAAAAGTGCATCAATAAATTCCAATCGTGGAGACTATAAACGCAATAATTGAACAATTTTCAAGATATGCAACAAAAGAGGTTTCTGTCAGTTCCTGATGCTTCAAACAAGTCAATTTTATTATCTACATTTAAAATAGCATGACTGACACACGATTATGACGATTATATAATATTCTACATTAACTGAAATGTCTTTTATCCTTGATAACACCCGACCGCAAACATGTTTAACTACGCGACAAAAGACATTGTTATCGAGTTAGGATGTTTTACCTGACCAATCGTTGGTTCCGAGTAGAAAACTACCAACGCAATTGTTACACAATCTGTGCGTCATAGACACCATTGCTTACGACTTCAGATATATCGATGAAGGTTAAATGCAACGTACATACATATAAGTTCATGTGGCATTATAGTTGATTGCAACAAGTTTTTAAACAACGCTGGTTTTTAACACGTTTCAGTAGTCGTTCTAATTTCTTACTATTATATTAAAATTCGCATCATTCTAATTGTTTAATTATTATATTAAATTTCTACAAAAGTGTGTGTAAAAGTTTGTTATTTGTATAGATAGACTTATATTTCTTCTTTGTTTCCTTTACCTTTGAAAAAATTCAGGTAGAAATAATTATAAAATAAATTTAGTATAAGCCAAAAAGATATGTCACATACCACGTTGGAGTGCATAAAATTATGGTGGAATTGAGATTTTAAACAAAATTAAAAAGAATGTTTCAGTATCGTCTCAATGGAACTTGGTGAACTTTTAAACTTTTGCCTTGAAATATTTCAATCCACGTATTTTTAGATGACGTTTTGCAATGTCAATATAATATGTTTCTGGAATAATATTTGGTTCATAACAACAAATTTTCCGCAAAACGTATTACTTATTTTTAAAAATATTTCTAAAAACGTGATCTAAACAATATTTTGATATTATTTGGTTGGTGTAGTTTATTCATTTTGATTTATCTCGACTTTTAGAAATTAGGCTCAAATGAATTATGTATGAAAAAATGAGGGGATGCAGAGTTGTGCTAATTCAATAAAATTGTATTTCAATTATATAGTAATTCAACTACATCGTAACTGAATTACATAGTTTAAACCTTTCAATTCATTCAATTACTAATTTTTTTAATCAGACGTGTAATTGAAATTCAATATAATTAAAATACAGCTCTCGAAATTATAGCCCAGAACTTTGAAGAAGTGCGATTAATTTTTATGTTCGTCTTTCATATACTTGTTTGCTGTCTACGCGACGTATTTTATATTCCTCGTCCTCGTAATTCGTTATTAATGTAATTTAATTAAAAAGCATTTTATAATTGTACTCCAATTGCAATTACATTGTAATTTGTACGAATTACATTGTAATTTAATTAAATGAAGATCTGAATTATAAATTACAATATGACTGAATTACTGTGTAATTCAATTACTTTGTAATTATATTTCCTGGATTAATTCAATTGTAATTCTGCATAACTCTGAGGGGATGTATGTATGTCGAAGGACACGGTATGAATGTTTGACATTAGGAAAAAATATACATAAATAAATAATTATAATAACTACATTTATCTCCCATTATTCACTGTGAGGAGACAAGCCTCACTTATTTTATTTATCGTATTTTAATAAATCTTTTTGACTGCATTAGTTTTCGCGAAATAGGCTTCTCATCCACAATTTGTTTATTTTCGTTCCATAAATATAAAAATCTTTTGTTACAATTGACACATATGCGTTGCTCTGATTTTTAAAGGAACTCTGTGTTTTAACTTCATCAATAGACAGCGGATTTTATGCATATATGCCAAAAATGAGTAGATGTAATTTAAAACAGGAAACAAATCAGAAGAATTTAAATATACTTTTATATTATTTCCAACCTATTAAACATATTAAGACAAAATATAAATTTCTATTTCATTAGAGGTTGCAATTTAGGTAGAAAATTTGTATTTTGCATAAAGATCCGCTGTGTTTCAACTTCATAATTGTTAAAAAATGTTTTCGTTGAAAATGTTATAGGTATGCTACGTAGGCCGGATGGACGTGTACTTAAACCTGTCATTAAACCTTTGCTCGGTAAACGGGAGATCGCATTCTACGAGAATTTAGAAGAATCCGAAGATCCTGTTATGATGCAGTTGAAGAATTTTGTGCCAAAATATTACGGCACGACAGAGTTGCAAATATTTGGCAAACGTAAGACATTAGATGTATCAAATTTCTACGTTGATCTCATCAAAATCTTTTTTTATCTTGTACCACTGTCTGCATGGATTTCCTTTCACTCGAGGCTTGCGTATTTAATTGAAAACGCCGATCTTGAATAATTTTTAATACCGTGTTTTTCTATGATATTCAAGGAGTTACATTCCTTACGCTGAAAGATATTATCGATGGTATGGCCGAACCATGTGTGATGGATATAAAGATTGGTAGACGAACATGGGACCCTCTTGCCACGCCGCAAAAAAGGGCCACGGAAGAATTGAAGTATGCCGAGTCGAAGCGCACTTATGGCTTTTGCATAACTGGATTTCAAGTCTATTGTCTCCCTTCTGGCCAGTTAAAAAAGTTTGGTAAACACTATGGCAAAACCCTTGATGCCAAGGGTGTTGTGGAAGGTACATTATAAACTTCAACTGTTTTATTATTTAGAAATAGTTCTAAATAGGGACGCATAAGTTGTTACTTGCGAATACAGGCAACTCCCGTATAGCACGGAAGCGTCTTCCCAAAAAATTGACGTGTTTGGCGAGTTCATATAATAAAAAAACTAAAAAGGAGTACACGAAACAAAGTTTGATTTCAAAAATGACACTATTTTGCATCGATACATAGGAAAAGAGTCTGCTTTAAACGTACCAATAAAAACGTACTTTGTTATAATATTTACTCAAATAAATATAAGTTTAATACAATTTCAATAATTATATCGGGTTGGAACAAAAGTTCGTAGCGTTTTTAAATCAAAATTCAAAGATAAAATTAAGATATTTATTCATAGGTTTATTGAATAACATGACAAGCTACCTAAAAGCTGGCAAAAAGTAATAGAAGAGACTGGAGAATATGTTATTGAACAAATCTATGTATAAATATACATATTTATTCTAATTTTATCTATTTAATTTAAAAACGCTACGAACTTTCGTTCTAACCCAATAGAATAAAAAGTCTGAAATTTAGCATGTTGACACGTCTAATAGTTTTAGTGCTAAACAATACCATTTTCTTAAGTGATAAATATTCATTTTGAGTATCTGTCAGCAGCATTTTATAAAAAATCTGTTATTTTTATTTATTTACATTTCGAATATGGATTAATTTGTATAGAATGAAATTTCGTAATATGACTAATACACATAATTATAAAGTTCTCGCATGAATTTTGTACTTCTTTTGGCTACATGAATGGTCTAGTCGCGTTAAAGCAAAACAGTATATGTACATGGTAGGAATGTCGCATTACACGGGGGTTGCTTGTTTAAATTAATTCCAGGTTTACATTTATAGTTTATGTTGTTATACTGTGTTATTTATAATCAGTTACTAAAAAATGAACAAATTGAACAATATTTTCCATTGTAGGCCTGAAAAATAATTATAGCTGACGTTCCCTATTTTAAAGATTGAAAAGAAATATGTAGTGAGAGTTTATATTGAATATTTAAGTTTCTTTATCTTCGTTTGTTCCTTAATTTGTATTCATTTTCACTGCTAGCTTGTTCTTTTGTATGCGTGTTCATTAGTAGAAAGTTCAGTGAATGAAAGAGGAAAAAGTCTTAATACATTTTATTATTTTTATGTGTAAAATCTATTCTTCAGAAGCTGTTCCATAGTTTTAGCGATGTTTGTGTAGAAATTGAACCTAAAAGAATGTCAGAAACTCTACGGGCGTATTCTACATTTAATATTTAAGGGAAACGACAAAAATTTGAGAGCCTCAACGTTTTAAACATTATTTGTAATTCAGATGATGAAACCAAATTTTCTCTTTTTGTCGTGGCCATATTAGAGTAATTTTATATTTTTGTACAATGGATTACTACTTACATACATTTGTGTTTCAGTATCATGGAAACACACAAAAAATATACATATTCAAAGGACTCGTTTAAAGTAACATTTAAGAAATTGAAAGTCTCGTAAAGATAGAAATTATTTAAATGATTTGGAATTAAGTTTTGTGCTATTCCTATTATTAACTATTCATCCAATACTTTGTAGATATAATTGATCAAATTGATTAATGAAATAAGAGCTAACATTATCTTCCTTTGAACAAGCATTTTTAATTTTTCAAAACATTCTAAACGTAATTAATTTACCGAACAAGAAGTATTACTGTACAGAAGAATTTAACATATACCAGCGTGATACAGTGGTACATAACGGAGGATCAATTAATTGTTTGACAGCTAATCGTTTCTTTCGATTTTTTGGATTAGGGAAGAAGAACAAATTATGTAATTTTTCGATTCTCTAACTTTCAATTTCTTAGTGACGTCGGTATACTCTCAGAAATCAAAATTTCGGAAGAAATTTTATCATCTACGCTATTAAATTCAGCATATGCGTAATGAGAAAATGATTCTTACAATTTTCGTCAGTCTAGCTGTCATTTCAGGCCATAACATTATAATTAGTCTACACAAATGTACAAGGTGTATAGAAAGTAATGATCATCCGTCGTTGAGGTGAATCTGTACCTCTGGATCGCTGACATTTGTAAAAGAAACTTGCCGCAAAATTGTTTATAACAAAGAAAATTGTGGTTATAGTTTTTTTTACATCAACGCCTTTTACTCATCCAGAAGAGAAAAATTTTGAATGAACCATATGTCGCAAACAAATAGTTATGAAGATATAAACTGTTAAAGTTTTTGCAAAATTTGATTGCGTAGAATTATACGTGTAGACAAGAGCGTACTACTACAGTCCACACGTCCGTGTTGATTAGATAGAACATGATCGCGTGCGTGTTTCGAGATAAACGAAATTTAAAGGGACATTCATCGCTAGTTCCGTACCAAGTCATCTTCGTCTCCCAGTCCAGTCAGATTATAAATTTGAAGTTACAAAATATGAGAGAAAACCTTATATTCATTGTTATACATCAGAGTTCTAATCCTACATTATAAAATATTAATGTAAAGTATTTTTTCAGAATCTTCTGTCCCTCCATTGGATCCACAGCATACTGCCAGTTATGGAACACACACACATATTACACTTCTCTCTACACAATCACTAAACACTACGCAACACACTTTTCGAAATCGTGACAGCGAACTCGAAGAAGTTACTCTGGCCACGATCAAAATAGTTCTGCGATTGTCACCTCGGTATTTTCGTAAATGGTTAACCCATTGCACTCCGAATTATTTTTCAATTTTGTCACCGACAACTACCTACTATTTGAAGTGTTTTATTTAAAATTTACTTCAAAGGACAGTTTCTTGACTGCTACCTATTTTAAACAGTTGTGTTTACTAATTATATTAAATATAGCTCCCAAACTTTGTTGTAATTTATATTTGTGAACTTATATTTGCTTCTAACTAAAAAATAAGACAATTAAATGAATAGAGAAAGAACCAAATACATATAAAAACCCGTTTTATTTACATGTTTCTTTCTCTGATGCCGAGTCACGCTGGACGAAGGAGTGCAAAGGGTTAAGGTCGATTCAGGTGGAGAAATGTAGCGTTTGTTAACCCTCCCGACCCGAAGGACGTACGGTGTACGTCCTCACGGTCTATCGTAGTGCCAGTAGCAATGACAGCGCTACGTTAAGCGATGACGAGATGTGAAGCGCTTGATGCTTTGTAAGTAACTCAAAACGTTTAAATACTTCATTATTATTATTTTTATTGTGTTCCATACATGAGAATACGATATACGTTCAAATTAGTGAGTTTTCAAATCATTTCAACGAAGAAATGATTTCATTAGTTTTTTGTCACAAAAATCAATTTTTTGAAAAATCCTGAAGTCGTAGACAAATTTTGAAACCAGATTTGAATTCAGCATGAAAAAATCTACAGAAAATGATGTATAGCATGTTAAAAAAATAATTTTTTCTGGTTGTGCTATTGAAAAAACCACCATTTTCTCGAAATTGCGCAACTTTGACGAATTTTTTCTAGGTTAAAAAACATTCGTACCATAATCTCCCTATTTTTCCCATATTCTGTGAAGTTTCAGCTGTATGTAAAAAAAATTTCAGCCCTCTATCTCATTTCTATCGAAAGTTCTTTGATTTTGTCCACGATTTGGGCAAAAGGTCCCACTGTGCGGCGCGGCGTACCTCCGTCGGATGGGAAGGGTTAATTGTACGCGGGCGTGTCGGAAGGACTTTAGATTTTGAGGAGTGGGAAACTATCAAGGAAATTCCTTTTCGAATTGTTTTCGGCCGTCAATGGCGTAATTTATAATTCTATGTCCGCTCGTTGGTTAGGTGGGTCTGTCGCACGTGTTGTCCATTTGTCGGGATTAAAGTTGTCGGAGCGCGGTGGTTGTAAAATAATCGGCCAGCTCGAAGCTGATCCCTGTGCGTTTTTTGTCTGCTATAACATCCTTTTCAGGTATATTGCCAGTAGTCCGGCCTTTATGCCCGCACCAATAATATGAAGAAGTGGTACGTGTCGGAACAATCGATCAGTGATCTCGTATACTGATATTGTATGATGGGAGGACAGAGTTTTCGCGTGGAAGTCGCATTTAGATCGCAGAACTATTTTGATCGTGGTCGGAATAACTTCTTCTCGTTCGTCGTCACAATTTCGGAAAGTGTATTGTGTAGTGTTTAGTTGTGATGTGCGAGACCGGGTCGGAACGGGAACGATTTTCGGGATCGGGACGGAATCTTAAAACTTTCAGGATTCCTGAGAATGTTCGGGTCTCCTGAAAATGTTCGGGATTTCTTACTAAAAAACAATATTAAAAGATTCCGAACAGTATCAGAAATCCCGAATATTCTCAGAAAACCCGAACATTTTCGGGATCCCGTCCCGACCCGATACGCGTCTTCCCATCCCGTCCCAAGCATCGTTTCGGGACTTCCCGGGATGTCGCGCACCACTAGTGTTTAGTGATTCCGTAGAAGCGTGGTATCGTGTGCTTCGAAAATTGGCTTCGACAAACAGACACATTTATTCGGCCTTATTCGCGTGAGTGAATAATAGTGTGCTATGGATCCGACCGGAGGAACAGAAGGTTCTGAAATATTTGTAAGTATACTTTACATTAGTATATTATAACCTAGGATCAGTACTCTTATGTATAACAATAAATTATGTATAACAATGCTCTCATATTTTGCAACTTCAAATCAATGATCTGAACAGGCAAGGAGAGACGATAACTCGATACGGGCCTAGCGACAAATGTCCTTTTAAATTTCATTTGTCTCGAGGCACGCACACGATCACGTTTTTGTCTCATCGATACGGTCAGGTGGACAGTAAAGTACAGGACAGGTACAGTAAAGTCGCGTTATTTCTCAGCGATCACCTACCCAGAATTTGTCAAATGCCTACTCACTCCGCCGACGGCCAACGCCGCAGGGCGGCGATGATTGATCTCGGCTAGAGTACATCGGTGTGAACCACTACTAATCCAATTACAAAATTTCTTTATTTTTCATGATTTTTTATTGTACTTTCACCAACCTATTTCTGGCATTTTTCGGATTAAAATGACACCAAACACGATATAATTTCAACTGTATTTAGTGGTTTAATCGACGATGAAAGTTTCGGGCGCAAGGAAGGACCGCATGTGGGAAACAAAGAGATGAAGAAGAGAAGAAACAGTCGCCGACGCTGGCACAGTTCAAAGAATTTCTGTTCTTCGTTGTGTTCGAAACTTTCATCGTCGATTAAACAACTAAATACAGTTGAAATTATATCGTGTTTGGTGCCATTTGAATCAGAAAAATGCCACAAATAAGTTAGCGAAAGTCCCATAAAAGAATAATGAAAAATGAAAAAGTTTTGTAATTTGATTGATAGTGGTTCACACCGATACTCTTCGGCCGTGTGATGCGTATTCACATGCTGTCCGTTTCTACGTTCTTCTTCGTTTGTACTCTCGGCACTGTCGGCGCAGTCATAAAAAAATATTGTCCCTACATGTTACTTCTCCGTGAAGAATACAACCGTTTGCAAAATAACGGGACTTTACTGTATTAGCCTTTGTCTATATGTATATAGTCTATACGTATATACGTATAACTCCACGTGTAGATTCACCCCTACGACGGATGACCATTAATTTTTATTCACCCTGTACGCGTCAATAGAGTTTTACTGCAATTTATTTGTATGACTAATTCAGTAATGAAAAATCACAAAAAAACACATATTCTACAATAGAAAATTCATATAAAGGGTGAACTAGCAAAATTTACAGCTTAGAAGATCTTTGAAATAAAAACAGAACGGAAGAGATACAGTCGTTCAAGAGGTTGAAAAAGGCTTTTTTGAATTGAATTGAATTGAACTATAATTCGATAACTTTCAATAAGGAAACGTTTTGTGTAAAGTTTCAATTTTCTATTTTGCCTGGAAGGGTAGTTCTAGGGAAAATTCGGATTATCAGCTTTTGTTGCATTTCTCCATATAATTGCATGCAATAACTCTGAAAGGTTTTATTCCGAAAAGGCAATTAAAAACTAGAAAGTATTTTTCGAACAAAAAGTCGGAACTACTTACATACTTATTATAAATTAACCAGTGTATATTTTATATTAGATTTTTTACTTGAAAGCTATTTTCGTCCTCGTTTAAATTTGAGTTGTATTTTAGGATTAAATATTCAGAATACATTTATATAAATACTGCTCAGTTTAGTGACAGTAGTAAAGAATATTATTATATAAATTATCACTGGTGGTAAGAAAATTGTAAATCTGAATGGGACTTGAATTTACGTTCAGAATGTTAATATTAGTTCTGTAGACCAATACTTAAATACTTAAATGATGTACAGTAGATTTACCTTGTTGAATTTTTATTTTTTTTGTACATAGTAATGTTCTAAATTGTTTAATATGCATACTCAATAAGGCAAATAATAAAATTCATAAATGGAAATGACTTTTTATGTTTCAATAAAAGTTTATGTCTTAATAAAAAATCTATAAAGATTTAGTAGCTAATACATTAAATATTAATTAATATACTTACATGTACAATCAATGTAATGCTATAGACTGAATCTGTATACGTATAATCATGTGTATGAGTAGAATGTCTTTTGAACTTATATTGTTTAGACATTTATATTGATGTGATTTGAAACGTACTCGTATCAATATAAATGAATTTGAAATTGTTTGAATTTTCAAATTTTTACAGATTAATTTCCAAGCAAAAAATCGGGAAATTCCTAGCACATGTTTTTGCAACTGACTGCTTTTAGTTACAATTTAAAAAAAAAATAGATAAAAAAATAAAGAAAATAGACGATAAACTAATAACTTACATTTGTTTCTTATAACTACCCTATCGGTTAAGGTAGAGGGTTGAAACTTTGCATGAAATCTTCTAATACTGTTTGGGATCATTTTTGATTTAGTAACATTTACTAGTCACATGTTATTCTTATTTCTATAATTGCGAAGATATTGACAGCAGAAATTTTTATTAGCTCACTATATACACTGTTGGCCAACAGTTCTGAACTACTTACTAATTTTGATTAGAATTGTATTACATGACATATTTAACTCAAAATTAATATTTGTTAATACAGTTAGTTAAACTTTTTGCTCTAACCTTGTATAAAATAAGGTCGGAATCTCTTCATAGTTTCTAAAGAATTTAATTAGCACACTTTTATCCATACCAATTTACCAAATGGTTCCAAACTTTTGGTCGATAATGTACCGCTCTAATCAGAATACACAAAATGTTTGTCTAAGATTTTCATAGTTATATAAGCATAAATGTCTTGCCGATACGAATATTTACGGAATGAACGCATAGTACTGTTCATAATTACTCAATGGTTACAGAATATTATAATTGCAACATATGACCATTTCGCATGGCAAGCCTGTAGGTTACATTATTGTGTAACGATATTTATTTGAAAAATGGTTTTCTTTTCTCAATCGAACATTGCTGTGAAAATAGTTTAGCATTCATCGTAAAAGTTTGATTAACGGGCTTTACTGCCTGTTTATTGTGTGCATTGAGTATTACCTTCCATGCTTCTTTTTGGGAAGCATATTTTTTCTCTTGCTTTCGAACTCATTAAAGTTTAACCTTCGAGTGGGCGCTTACGGTTTTGTAACATTAGTCGATATTTGTTGCATGTTTTACGACACGGAATTTATGGTATGTTTTGCCGCATCTTGTCGATACATCGCAGACATACAAGTTGTCTAAAAACACTATTCAGTGTAAACACTGCTCGAGAACTTAACTGTTTCAAAGATATAGCTATTTTTTATTTCGTGTTAACATCTGATTGTACGCTGGCAACGCTAATTATGATTGAGTTACTATTATTACGAGCTGAACAGAAGTCACCAGCGTCCACAACATCGATGCAGTATATCGTAGTATGTACCCTGTAGACCCAGTGTTTTCATATTAAGCACTGGGTATCCTAGACAGACGACACTCGGGCATGACTGCACACAGTCACCACAGTTGCAAGGGTCCGAGATTCCACTCTTGATTTATCAATATTGCAAAGACGGGGTTTCTTAGTAGTCAAAATCGTTAGATGAAAGATCAATCTAGAGGACTACTTGCCTCAAAAGTCCTACTTTTACGTTTACCACGCGTAATTTTCATTATTCGGCAGCATGTCGCGGAGCCGCGAGAAGCAATGGACAGGCGACGGTGCTGCCGCCTATCGTTGCTCTCAGATATGCTGCCGAATAATGATAATTACTTGTCGTAAACGTAAAAGTAGGACTTCCGTGGCAAATAGCCCCCTAGATTGATCTTTTATCTAGCGATTTTGACTACTAAGAAACCCCGTCTTTGCATTATTGAGAAATCAAGAGTGGAATCCCGGACCCTTGCAATTCTCGCGTACGTATATGTGGGCTAGCAGTGTGTGAATGTACTTTGGTGACTATGTGCAGTCACGCGCGAATGTCGTTTCTCTAGGAAACGCAGTCCTTAAGGGGGTAGACTCTCTTTTCCAGGATTGCAAGTGTGCGGGATGCACCTTCTCATTTCTCGATAATGCAAAAATGGGGGTTTTCAGTAGTCAAAAGCGCTAGATAAAAGATCAATCTAGGCCGCGATCGTCCTCAAAAGTCCTATTTTTACGTTTAACCCTTTGCACTCGGAGCCATTTTAACTTGAAAATCAAACATTTCTTCCGATCTAGAATAATTCCATTCTATATGATTCTTTCATTTTATGGATATGAAATTGATATAATAGCTCATGCACTACTTAAATGATTAGTAATTGGTTAGATCCCAATGTACTTAATAATGTAAACATTATCTTGAATAATGGTACAACTACTTTTAATAGTGACTCTGAGTCACCATTCGAGTGCTAAGGGTTAATTAATTTGCATTATTCGGAAACATAAAGCTATGGCAGCTACATGCTCCCGAATAATGCAAATTATGCCTCTTAAACGTAAAAATAGGATTTTTGGGGGCGATTGTGACCTAGATTGATTGCCCACTAGATAGCGGATCATTTTTCGGAATATAACTTTTGTACTCGAACTGCAACAAACTGGAGTGAAATTGAAATTTATTTTCTTTCTTAACTCTCATTCGTCCCTCATTTCACTAACTGAATCTGTCCCTCGGTGTCAAATTGACACGGTGGTGAAATAACAAGAAATTTGTTTATTCAAATTCATGAGTTAACATTTACATCTTAGGTATTTCGTTTATGTGTTTCGCATTATATAAATGAAATGCACGAAGTTTCGGGAAAATTTACTCTACAAATAACAGAACAGTATAACTTATTTCGGGAAAACTGTGTCAAATTTACACGAGAGACGGATGAGGGTTAATATGTTCGACAGGTTGAAAATAATATGACAATATTTTTTAATTCTTACAATATTTTTATTATTTTAAATAACACCTACTCATTTTTGTCATAAATGCATAAAATCCGCTGTCTAATTCTGACAGACAGCATACTAATCGTACGAGGTGTTTCATGTAGGGTTTTGCAACTTTTACTGGTAATGCTAATTTGAATGGATTTCTTGGAGCTACATTTCCCATTTTAGCTGGATAATGTAATACTTCAATTGTTATCTTGCTCGTTTCACTGAAAGAATCTTGAGTGGGTTGGAAAATAATTTTGAACTTGACTGTACTGGAGGCACTGAAGCATATAGTAAAATATAATTTAACATGATAATCGGCATTAACTAAAATATTTCTTAGCAATGGACAAGTGAATGTATACACAGAAGATACAAATTTAAATACACTATACCACTAAACACTGTAATTCGCATTATTCGGAAGCATAAAGCTGTTACAGCTAATGCTGCCGAACAATGCAAATTACGCCTCGTAAACGAGAAGCCTATTCACGAAATAGGCTTTTTATCCTCAGTTTGTTTATTTTTGCTCCATAAATCGACAGTTGCAAGCTATCAACTAATTCCCCATGCTCTAACTACGTGTAAAGTTTTGCTGCAATCAACACGTACGCGTTGCTCTGATTTTTAGAGGAACGCTGTGTTTTAACATTATCGGTAGACAGCGGATTTTATACAGGGTGTTTCGTAAATGGTGGGCAAAACTTTACGAATAGAATCCTAATGTCTAGAAAAGACAAAGAAGTTATATTAGCACAGGTCCGGAAATGATTAGTTTCTGAGTTATTAATGCTTTTGTGCCACAATTCTCATCACATCGTCTTAGAGGAAATGTTCAATATGTCTACCTCCTGTCTCGATACAAGCCATAGCTCGTCGTCTCATTGAGCTCCGGTAAAGTGTTCGTGTATATGTTACGGTAAATGTAATAAACTGGTGATTATGTATAATAACCGATAATTATATATAATCACCAGTTTATTTGGTAAATGTGATAAATTATTGAATATTTATCAAATTAACCGGGGAGTTTATATAATCCCCAACTCGTAATGGTGAATGTGATAAATTTCTTAACTGACTGAGCCAATAGAATACAGCGCAGGTTTTTGAGTAGTTACTAGTCAGAACGATAGTTTGTAATTATTCCGAAAGTACCACTCCTCTTTGATTTTTATGAAATTTAAATATGTTATAGATTTTGACGTTTTGAACAACTTTTTCCTGTTTCAATATAGGGGGGTCGCTTTTAGTTTTCGAGATAATCGCATTTTCGTATGCGTGGTTGCTCCCTTCCACGCCCTAACTACAACTCACGCTGTTCGCATGACTTTTCCATTACTAGTTTAAATTCTATATGATGGCTATATAGAATGCAAAGATTATGCTAATAGAATGAGTTATAGTTAGGCCGGACCGATCACGCATACGAAAATTGAGAAGTAGTGTCTTTCAAAATTGAAAACTCACTCATTCTCTCTCATCTCCACAGCGTGTTTACAACAAAAAAATACCCTCTCTATAACTTATTCTATACGAATTTTGGTAAAACCATGGACTTCTCACATTC